>WEKX01008704.1:0-233714 GCA_013390025.1 Pitta sordida
AACTCAACCTTAACTGGATGAAGACAATACCAGAACTCTGGATTTTAATGCATATTGAACATACTATGTTTGCTCTTCAAGATACAGTGTCAAGAGTGGACACAATTTCCTCAGAAAAGTGTGTCTTCCTAGAATCTAACCTGTATCTGTGAATGTTAAAATATTAATTATAAAAGTGACATAAGGGGAAGGCATGTCAGCCATGTGCTTTACAAGACAAAGCTTTTCTTTTTGGTTTTGGTTTGGTTTTGTGGGCTTTTTTTAAGGTGTAAGAATTATTCAGCAGGGGAGCAGGTGAAGAAGAATTCAACAAAAGTTGATGCTGGAAAATGCAATCTGCCAGATGTTCACCACAAACCCCCCTAGTCAGAGGTGGGAGATAACGAGGGAAAATGGGATTCTGAGTCCCACCAGCTGAGAATCGTGTGGAAAAGCAGCCCTGGAGCTCCCACGTTTGAGAATGTCACACAGATGGCGAGTGCACCATCTGCACCTTCCCACCACTTCCCTGCACCTTGACAGCTCCATGTGGACCCCACAGAGCTGATGGGACAGCCGGGCTTTGGGAAGCACAGCAGGAGTCACAGACACATGTGAGCTGCACTTTGGAAAGCCCTGCCTCCAACAGGCTCTGGGTAACTCACTTCAGCCCCTCTGATCTGAAACCCCCTTGAACTGAAAGGGTTTGGATGTGGTGACACGTGGGAACGTCAGCAAGGGGAAGGGGAGGGGTGGGAAGTCCCTGCCTTAAAAAATTAATACCCAAAAGAAGAAGAAAAGCTTTAAGTCAGGAACCAGTCTGGCTGGAGTACAACTCGAAGCAGCACAATTCAGTCCAAAGTTTGCCTTGGTAACTTCCAAAAGTCTCCAGGTAAGTGTGGGAAAAGGCATTTTACTTCTCCAGGTAAACTGAAATCCCACTGCCTTTGCTGCTGGACACAGTAAATGCTTTGTGCAACAGCTACAGCATCCCACCTCATGCTCCTCCAGTTCCACTCCTACACATGGAACCCAAGGAGGTTGAACTGCATCCATCAGAATAAACAGGATTGTGTCAGTAACAAGCTGCAGCCTCAGTTGTTTCTCTGGGCAGAGCCAATAATCCTCCCTGAATCCTGCCAGGAATGCCCTGAGATTTGTTGTTTGCAGGGCCTGGCCCACAGACATGTTGCTGTTATTGAAGCCTTGGACAAGGCTTCATGTTTTGTGCAACGTTACTCGGGCTCTTTATTAGGAAGTTTCTTTCCAGCTACTGAAGCATGTTTGGGAATAAATCTCGTTCCTATGGAAATCAGGGAGAATTCTGCCCTTGCCTCCAAACAGAGCAGGAACAGACTCCCTGTCTGCAGCATCAGACGTGCTGGCAGGGGAGTGAGAAAACGGGGTGTGGAAAGGTCAGCCCACACATGCAGACTGGAGGAGGAGCTGCTGCACATACAGAGACCCTGGGGTGGCTTCCCCCAGAAATCCCGGCTTTAAAACATGGATCTGGGGGGTTGTTTCAATCTTGGGCCTCAACGGTCTATGCAGTTTTGTAATGATTGTACACGGCTCATGAAAAATGTGGTGAGTGGATGAAAGGTCAGAGAAGAGCTTTTCCACACCTTCATATGTCGGAAACATCACTTTTAAAAATTATAAAATCACCAAAACAGAAGAGTTTTAATTGACCACTCATATGCAAAAAGTATATTCTTTGTTTTATCTTAAGTTTGGTAGTTAAATTCCGATGAAAGACAGAAGTAAATGTACCATATTCAAGAATAAAGAGACCACTTTAAAAGTCAGTTTTTAATCTGCAAACCTTCCCCAATTTCAAAGACTGGTTTATCAGAGAGCACCAGTATTGATTAGTGAAGAGAGTTTGAAATGAAGACCAAACACAAGTCCCATAGTGGACCCAAGTCCAGTAGTTTCTGGAGAACACAACTGAGCTCCCAACTGGAATCAGACTTTCCCACCCCCATCCCTCACCCCTGTCAGATGAAGCCATGTATTTTATGAGCTCAGAAAGGGTGCCTGCAAACTCGTCCGCTGCAAAAGGGAGAAGAAAGAAATTGAGTTCCACTCTGGGTATCCAGTGGTGGTGTCTGCCCTGCATGAGCCCCTCATTGCCAATGTACCCATTTTAAATTCTGTCCCCAGAAAGCCAGTCCATGAAACCTGGCAGCAAACACGGGTGTACAGGAAGAGCAGGAGCGAGCCATTCTTTACTCTCAAGTCCTTGGAGGGCAGATCTGTGAACTCTGAAAACTGTTTTCTTCAAATATATTTATCAAAAGGGATGTTGGGGGCCTAACATTAGAGGCAATTCCTCCTTTCCATCTTCACACACAACCTCACTGCCTCATCAGGGATCGGGCAAAGATCCCAGGGACTGATACAGGAAAATCATTGGCTACAATTTCTTGTTATTGTGGTGCACAAACATTGGCTGCTCCAGCAAAGGTCTGTCTGGGCACGACTCTGCTCTGGAAATCCCACACTGCAAACAAGCAGCACTGGATGGTGATAAACAGGGAAAAGTTACAATAGAGGGGACAGTGGTTTGGCCAGAGCAGATCAGTCACAGAGAAAGCAACTCAACCACCTCCACTAAATACTGGTCCAGTATTTCATTCTCCCCAGTTGAGGGACTTCCAACACCAGAAAAACAAAGAATATTTTAAGTCTGTTTCCACAGGGCAGCAAATCAATACCACCACCCATATCTATACATTTAGCCTTCGCATCTTTCCACTCCCTCAAACACCACACCTTTATCACTCACAGCTCATTTACTGCCTTCCTCCCCCCTTAAGTGATCATTGTTCTGAAAAATAGCTATAAAAGTCATTAGGGTTTCTTATGAATTATGTATCTTTCTTACTGCCCATTATCAACCTTAAAAATAAAATGAAGAGTTGGGGTTTTTTTCCCCCTCCTGGCAACCAGGGTGTGAGAATTGAGCCTGAGTATCTGCTGTTCTTACCATGGCCAGTAATAAAAGCCTGACCTTTACAGAGGATGTAAAGCACAGAGTAAAGCCTGTATCATTCCCTCTCCACCTGTACTGACTGCAGCACTGAGCAGGAAAAAATTAATTGGGTGGGATGGAAATTCAAGGCAATGACACCCAAAGGAGAGAAGATGCCAGCCAAGGTTTCTTTGCTTTCTTTCTCTTCATGGGGCTGTCACAACATTCCTCCCCTTGCACTAATCCTTAACTCACAAGAAGGGTTGTCACATGTGTTGCTATTGAGTTGCTAAAAAACAGAACACAAAAGTCAAGGTCACAGGCTCTGGTTCTTTAGATATTTAAGTGAAAGCCTAAAGTGTGATTTGCCTACTCATTGAGTCTGGAATGAGACGTTTTAGCACTTTGCTGGGCTCGGCTGAGCTGGGGACAGACTTTTTCTCACAGTATGAAAGAGCTATTTTATAAAAGCTTCTTCACTTAAAAGGAGTGTTTCAAGGAAGAAGAAAAATGTGAGCTTGATACTGAAGTTCCCCTGCTATTATAAGTCACTACTCCTGTAATCTGAAACAGTCACCACTGAACATCTCTCGGGCAGTGTTTCAGTCTAGAACCAGATATTCTAAAACATTCCTTACACGCTCCCAATGCTTCTCAGCACAGCACCAGATATTGGAATATTATTTGCACAGCCAGGAAAACTGGTGGAACAGCTTCAGATGCTCAACATCTGAATAAAACACAGTTAAGTTAAAAGGGTTTGCTCACCCTTCTCTCAAAAAGCGTTTGAGTCCCTCTCGGGTTTCTCAGTCTTTTGTCTTTTCACTGGATGAATACTCTGTCACAGTAGATACTCCTACAAATTCCAGAGTGCCAGTGACTCCCATTTTTACCTGGCTCTGATAAAGTTAACCCAGCTGGGGCGTAACAGTGCACATCATTTGAAGAGCCAGCAGTGTTAAATGAAGGCTGGGGGGGTTCACCTACACCATCATGGAAAGGGGATGGATGAGATACATTTACTCTCTGTGACAGGAAATAATCCAGGTAGTGCCACACTCAGTCTGAACAGTGGTTAGCTCAGAGCACAGGGACAAGTGAGCCACGCTGAGCAGGGATGGGGAGAAGTTGAGAGACCTGTCAAGGTCACCCCCCCCCCCCGGCAGAGTCACCCAACAAAGTCACTGCTGATCCTCTGCTCTGCTGTGGCAATAAAACTCCAGAGACTGCAACACGATGCTCCTCGAAGGGCTCTGAGCTCCCAAATGATCCACAACGACAACAACCATCCCTCTTGGGTACGGACTACATAACGTGTCTGAGGACTGCTCTGAACACGAGTCAAAGCACAGCCCGAGCTCTACGGCTGAAGGAGGGAGGGCAGCAAAACAAGATCCGAGCCCTGCGCTCTCCCATTCAGAGATCGTTAATTAAGTCTGGGGAAATAACGGAATGTCACAGGAAAACCGAGCAGGGGCCACAGGACCACGCAGGGTTTATTGGCGTGTTTTTCTTCTCGGTGACAGAACACGGTACCAGCACAAATGCGCTTCATGAAAAGGGAAATAAAATAAATAAATAAATAAATCGGGCAGATAGATAACCCCGAAGGCTCCGAGGGGTCCCGTTGTCATGGAAACAAGTCACCGCTAATGAGCTTTCCCGGGCACGAGTGATTAATACCTGAGCCCCGTAAATAAATATTGATTCCAAAGGCAAACACACACATCATCCATCTGCTGCCAGCAGCCCGGAGAACGGCACACAAACAGGACAAGGATCCCGGCCCCGGGAGCACACAAAGTTTCCCGAACGCAGATGCTCGGGGAGGGACCGGGCACAGCCCCCGCGTGTGCCCAGCAGCTCCCGGGGAATCGCGACCCGCCACCGCCCGCCGCCCGCCACAAGCACAAAGCAGAGCCTCACCTGGCGCTGAGTCGCTCCCCGGGCACAGCCACTTTCCCAGCAGTTGCGAGGCGAAGCCTCGGAGGAAAACTCGGCTCCGGCCGTGCCGGTTCCTCTCGGGAGCGGAGCGCGGGGCTTCAGCCCAGGCGCGGGGGGACGAGGAGCCGGCGCGCAGCAGCCGCTGCCACCTCCGTCCCCATCTCGCGGCTCTGCGGCTCCCCCGTCCCCGCCCGCCTCTCCCCCTTCTCCCATCCGCCCCCCGCCTCTGCTCCACCAGCTGCTGTCCCTCCACCTGGCCCGGCTCTCCAGGTGCAGCTGGAGCTGCGGGGCTGTCGCGCCGCCTGTCCCCGCGCAGGCTCGGCTGTCCCGCACGCCAACTTCCCCACTGCCGGCGCTCCCAGCCCGGCTCGGGACACGGAGCCCCGGGTCGGCCGGGCAGAGCCGCCCGGAGGTGACCACTCACCTCAGCAAAGCCCGGCAGTGCTGCGAGGCTGCAGGGGAGAGGCAGCGCCGGCGGCATCACCGATGGAGGGGAAACCTGGCGGGGGGGCGCCCCCTGCCTTCTTCCTCTTTCCCTCCTCCTCCTCCTCCTCCTCCTCCTCCTGCGGGGCTTCCCGGGGAGGTTCTCGCCGGTCGGGCGCTGCAGGCACTGCCGCGGTTCCGCACGGACCCCCCGCCCCCTGCGAGATGGAGGATGGATGGATGGATGGGATGGATGGAGGGATGGATGGAGGGATNGCACAGGTGCGGCGGGAGCAAGCGAGGGACGGAGGGGGCTGTGAGCACGGCGGGCACCCCCGGCCCCAGCCTGGGAAGGGCGCGGGTTTGAGTCCCGCGGGGCCGCTCAGGCTGGAGCAGCCAGGCTGGGCAGGGCTGTCCCCCCAGTTCAGGATCGGGACTCAGTGCCCGCCTTGGGACAGCCGGAGCCCGAGTTGTCCCGGCGTGACGGCGACACAGGCGCCCGGCAGAGCGATGGGAGCGGCGGGTCCGAGCCCCTCTGCACAGCCGGTGTCCCTGGCTCTGCAGCAGCACCGCCGGCCCCTCCGGCACAAAGACTAAAGCAGCCCTGAGACAGGAACACACTGATTCGCGAGCTCACCTCTCGAAACAATGGCCAAAGCCTCCCCTTCTCCTCCTCCCTCCTCCTGCATCGCGGCTCCACAGCCCCACAGGTGGTCGTGACCTCAGAGAAGGTCTGAGCTAACCTGAGTGATGTCTATAAATGACCTCGCTCATGAATTCAAATGATAATAAAGCCCTATTTCTCATTTACATTTTAATGTGTAAATCATGCAAAGCAGGGAGCTCCACAGACACTGCTGCGAGTGTGATGACTCATGCCCACCACATGTACATTATTTATTGTCTGAGCATGGAACTGTGTTTAAATTAGACTGCCTGATAACATAATCGGGATGTTCTGAACTTCTTCCCTATAATTANTGGGCGGGCTAACAGGGCAGGTGCGGTGCCACCCTGCGGTGCCCGCGGATCCCCGGCCGCGCTGGTCTGTCACCAGCTGGGCCAGGAGGCGACAGTGCGGCGGGTCCCCGGTGCCAGGGACAACGACCCGCTCCGCTCTTCTGCTCCCCCCCTCGCCCCAGCATCGCTACGAGGGCGCCGGGGATTAAATGTACTTTCAATTTTAAGAGCATTATATTAATAAATAGTGGTTCTGTGATTTTAAATCAGTCTGGAAGCATCCAGCATGCTGTTAAGAAGCAATCCCCGCCGGGGACGCTTTAATCGGAGGGATCAGAGCGCGGGCGCTGCTCGCCCGCCCGCCCCGCGTTCCTTGAGAAAACGCCTTTCCGGGAGAGCGCTGCCCCCTCCCACCCGCCCGTCCGTCCGTCCGTCCGTCCGTCCGTCCGTCCCTCTGTCCCTCTGTCCGTCCGTCCCTCCGTCCCGCACAGGTGCGGCGGGAGCAAGCGAGGGACGGAGGGGGCTGTGAGCACGGCGGGCACCCCCGGCCCCAGCCTGGGAAGGGCGCGGGTTTGAGTCCCGCGGGGCCGCTCAGGCTGGAGCAGCCAGGCTGGGCAGGGCTGTCCCCCCAGTTCAGGATCGGGACTCAGTGCCCGCCTTGGGACAGCCGGAGCCCGAGTTGTCCCGGCGTGACGGCGACACAGGCGCCCGGCAGAGCGATGGGAGCGGCGGGTCCGAGCCCCTCTGCACAGCCGGTGGTCCCTGGCTCTGCAGCAGCACCGCCGGCCCCTCCGGCACAAAGACTAAAGCAGCCCTGAGACAGGAACACACTGATTCGCGAGCTCACCTCTCGAAACAATGGCCAAAGCCTCCCCTTCTCCTCCTCCCTCCTCCTGCATCGCGGCTCCACAGCCCAACAGGTGGTCGTGACCTCAGAGAAGGTCTGAGCTAACCTGAGTGATGTCTATAAATGACCTCGCTCATGAATTCAAATGATAATAAAGCCCTATTTCTCATTTACATTTTAATGTGTAAATCATGCAAAGCAGGGAGCTCCACAGACACTGCTGCGAGTGTGATGACTCATGCCCACCACATGTACATTATTTATTGTCTGAGCATGGAACTGTGTTTAAATTAGACTGCCTGATAACATAATCGGGATGTTCTGAACTTCTTCCCTATAATTACGTTCTGGAGGAAGTAAGGCATCATTTCTTAACCCCAGTCTCTCTCCCTGGCACGTTTTAACTCAGGTTCTTGTGTGAAACTACGTGTTTTGAATATTGGAGCAGGTGAACTGCACTTTCTGCCCTGCACGTGGAGAGGAGCGATCCCAGATGTACTTCTCAGATCAGGCAGGAATATAAACTATGACTTTCTTCGCATTAGCAAATTTAGACAGTTGTTTAAAAGCTGTAAGTTGAACGATTTCAAACGGAACTGAAGGTCCCCAGTCAGCTTGTGCCAATTCCTCACCCGAGGATGTCTCATTACACAGCCATGTAAAACTAGGCTACACTGTCCCAGCGGGACTAATTCTGTTACAGGCACCAAATAAAACTCCTTGGGACTGGGGGGGCTGCTGTTATTTCCTCCTAAAATAAGTGCACAGCCCAGGAATGGTGAACCACCAATTCCTCTCAGAATTCTGCAGCAGTGTTGCTGATTCCTCCATTTCACTAAACCCTGCGAGTGCAGGGGCAATAAGCTGTTCTCTTCCCTATTTTTTTTTTTTCTTTATAAGCAGATGGTATCGAGGAAGCTCTTCCCACACATACACAAAGATTCAAAGCCATTCTTGTGAGGTACTCAGGATTCAGAGACTTCTTTTTTCCCCCCCGTGCTTCTCTTTCTATTAGAGTGACACACTCACACCCTCATCCATCCCATTGTCATGGGACCAGAGCTGCCTGAACACAACACAAACGATTCTGTGCTACTCACGCCTATTTCCTGAGGAGCAGACGTTTTCCAGGGAATGTGGATGTGTGAGGGGGAAAGAACAAGAGGGAGGGTGTTTAATTTTGTTTCGCTTTTTGGAGATAAGAAAGAAAGAAAGAAAGAAACAAATACTGGACTTCTAGTGGTTTGAGCTTTCAATTGGCTTTTGGTCAGGTCCCAAACCCACAGGGCTGATGTGCAATGGACAGTAATAGGGAATGCAAATTAGGAGGAGAAATTAACATTAAATTCTGAGCAGTGGTTCTGCCATCCCATGCTAAGGCCAGATGCAGCCACCAAATGCTTGTGTCCCAACAGCCTCATCATCATCTGCTTGGTGTGGCTCGGCTCTTGGCAGTAACTGTAGAATACAACTGATCTTATATTTTAGGCAGTTGGACACTTCTAGTTTTTAAAATCACTACAAGTCTCCCTGATCTGGATGTCCTCTCTCAGACAATAAAAGATGTTTAAAATCACAACATCATGGTGTAAACCTCTAGCACATGTCCTGGTGTGGAGAGTGACACCAGACAGAAGAGGAGTGATTTATGTCTCACTCCTGCCTAAACCAGTGCTGGAACCAGTACTAGCACCAGGTTTGCTGAGCGTGGCAGTGCTCCAGATCAAGCCTGTACTACTTCAAGGCTTTGAATGTAAAGCCCTCTATAAAAATAAAAGTGATGGTTAGAACCCAAGCAGTGATTGCTGTGTAATTGGAGTACAAAGAACCCTTGAATGGGATCCTCATCTGGGCCTTGGGAAGATACCACAGTAAATAATATAAGCACTAAAAGAGCATAAAGCCACTATTCAAAGAAACCCCTCTGAAGTGAGAGGGGACATTTAGGGGCCACTATTCAAATAATCCCTTTCCCCCTCTCCTAAGTTAGAGGGGACATTTAGGGGCCACACGGGCCCCAGGGGTAACACAGGCCCCACAGGCCCATTTCACAGTTCACAACATCTCAATTCACTATTTCAGCCATCCCAGGCCAGCCCTGCCGGCTCACACAACTTACTCTGCTCCCACTGACTCTGCCCACTGACTCCAGCAAGGACAAGATCCCACCCGGGGATTCCCAGACAGACCCTGAGGCCAAATGCCAGAACCATTTGCACACACATGTACACAAAGACAAACATGTGTTGAGGCCCTTGTGGGACTGCCCCGAACTCCTCAGGTTTTCATCACTAAAGGTTGCCTTTTGCCAAAGCCATCCCTGGAATTCCACACACTTTCACCCTCTGTGTAACTGTGAACACGCCAATTTTCCTGGACAACATCAGGAAATCTTAATAATGCATTATAAGCACAGAAGGGCAGTATCATGGCAGTGCTCATTTTTGAAATGGCCAATTCACCTTTTGGTACTTTTAATAGTTTTCATTGGGCTATCAGGATAGGAAATGCACATTGTTTTCACATGGTATTTGGAAAAGGGAGTGTTTCGAGTATTGTTTCCATCAGCTTTCACAACTCATCTCTTAATATAATCCAGGGGGAACCTGGATGGATTTTCCTTTGCTGCATGCTCACAGAGTGCACCTAAGGCACAGATCCTTCCAGATGGGAAGTGTCGCCATGTGGAGGGAATTACCAATCCAAGTGCTGACTGCAAACAGGGCAGTCCAGACTCAGGTGGTTTGGACACGGCCCTGGCGACCACATGGTCCTCAGAGATTGCCAGGGATGGTTTTCAGAACTGAATGTCAAGGATATGACTCAGGGACAGGCTGTTGCTGTCCAGGCTGTGTGTGTGTGTATATTTATGCTTCATTTACAAGGAAAAAAAGACATTTAAAAAGTGGATGAGAGCCAAGAACACCAGCAGATACTTCTGTAGACATTGCTGGAACCATGAGTTTGAAAAGGACTGAACGTAAATACTTCATTCTTGTTTGAACCAGCTGGGGGTTCCAAAAAGAAAACAACAGAGGCAAAGCAAGAGTTAATTAGAGCAGTGTAAGGACTTGTAGCTGTGTGATTCAGGCACACATCCAGGCACATCTATAGAAACACAAGTTCCCTTTCCAGCCCACACCTGGGGAGCCAGAGTGGGCCACAACACCACCCAGGGCAGATGCCTCTGCCATGGCAGCTGGCAGTGAGGGTTTGTACCAATAAATCCCCCTCAGAACACACACAAATGTGCAGGATTGGCAGGAATCCTGCTGTTCACTCCTCCTGTGAAGTGAGGCTGCTCTCTCCCACTCACAGGCACTCCAGCCAGCTGCTGCTCAGAGGGGAGGGCAGGCAGGCAGCTATCTTGGTGGAAGCAAATCAAAACTACTGGTTACTCCTGGGTGCAGACAGTGGGTTATGCCACAGCAAACCCATTAACACTTGCCATAGAAATACCTGTTACAGCTCGGCTGTGCTGTCCCTCCCCGGCTCAGCGAGGCCATCCCCAGCCTCCCTGCACACCCGCCTTGTCCTTCAGATCCTCTTTGCTCTTTCCCACTCTCTGAGTGCCAAGGAGAAAGGTAGGATTGCTCCCAGAAGGCCAACAGACCCGAGCTTTCAGGCTGTTACAGTGCCCTTCCAAAGCAGAGAGAGGAGAGCTGGGGCAGTGTTGCTGCCTGACATTAGAAGCAAAGGTGCCTTTCCAGCCTTCTGCAAAAACACAACCCACCCTTGTGATTCATTCTGGGCAGGGCAGAGATTTATCAGTTCCAAAAGGCTCAGAGCTGGATGGGACTCCAGAACTTTGTGTTGAGGGAGAGAGGAGGGAGGAGGTGGAAAGGAAGAGAGAGGATTTGGCTCCACAAAATCCAAGCAGATCTTTGTGGCCACAGTGTCCAGCCAAAGGCTCCAGTTATGACAAGAGGAAGAGATGCAGTTAGATGCAGTATTTCCACTTGGATGTGGAATCCCTAACATGTGAAAAAAGTGATGGGAGGACAATTGCAATGTAAGTAGATTTATGCAAACCAAAGGGGAAGTGTGAAGAGAAACGAGACCAAACGCTGGGGCAAGTTTTCTATTCCCCACAATTTGTGGCTTCAATTACTGCACAACACAGATCAGAGAATGGTGTTTCCACAAGTCCAATTTTGTCACTGTTCACTGTCTGTCAGGGATTATTACACAGGGTTGGAGTGCTGAACAGTGGCTACATTTCATTCCTAATATGGCTGCACTTCAGGGGAGGGATTGTTCCTGCTGAATTGGCTCGATTTTTAAAGGAGTCCGAGATCCTTGACACGGAAAGAGCTCCACAGATGTGGGATGACTGTGTTTTACTGGGAAACACTAAATCAAAGCAGGGAGAAGAGCCAAGACGGGGTTTCCTTGTAGTTACAGCACGAGGTACTGGGGAATAATTCTTATTTTTTCCCCTAGGCCTATGATTCTCTGGGCACTCTTGACAAGTGGAACATGTTTCAGTTTAGCTCCCCGTAACATCAACACAAAAATATCTGGTCTCCCAGATGTGCTGTGGAGCATTGTTTGTAAAGCATTTTAAGGGGAAGGAATTTGTATGGTTGTGCAAGAGCTTTTGCACAGCTAATTCTGCCACTGCCTACCCACGTTAGGGACGTGTGACAGACACTGGCTCGGGTTCCTATTCACCAGCATCAATGACCTTTCCAGGATAGATTGTTTAGGGTTTTCCCGGGAATACAGGTTAACTCTGGGTGCACTGATCTCTTTCAGTTCTCTTATAGCCAGAGGACATTTAAGGATCTGGTCCAATTAGGGAGAAAAGGAAGGCTGCTTTCCTTCGAGTCAACCAAGGTTTTATTTTGATGGGTGCACCAAATGAGATTTCCCCTTAATCCTCTGTGTAATTCATTCCTGTAATCTCTTTGTGGGCACATCACTTTAATCCTTGTTATTACAGGGGGGACCTAAAACCTTGAAAGGGTCACAACATCCCATGATACAGGAGAGGCCAAGATGTTGGATGTAATAAACATAAACATCATTTACACCTTAGGACTTTACTGGAAATACTCCTTGCACTTAGTACTCACAGAAAAGAAAAAAAAGGAAGGGGTAAAAAAATAGAGAGGAAGTATTTGAATGAGGAACATGCAGTGCAGCACTGAGCCAGGCCAGCAAAGGGATTTTTCTGCTGTAAAAGCTGGGGTTCAGTGGGGGTTTAATGTCAGTGGAACCCAGAGAATAAAGCCTGGTTGGGAGAGTTGCTTGTGATTTCCTTTATACCCAACTCCACACAGAGAACATCATCTACAAATCCAGAATGGAAATGGGTTTCTCCTGCACAATATTCCCCAGCCCCAGGTTTCACATTGCCATCCTGGGGCTGCATTTGCACATCATAAATGTGCCTTTAAATGGGCACAGTTTATGACCACAATCCTGTGCACTAGTCAGTGATTACATCCAGAAGAGAATCCCATCCTCCTGTAAATGACTTTTACTGATGGACTGGAACAGGAACATTTTAACTCCCCTGTGACATTCTTGTCCCACCTGAAATGGGGCAGGGATGGTCACATCCCCCATGTTGCTCTCAGTGTTTATTCTGAGGGAAACCTTCTGAGGGTGGCAAAGCCACCTTAAGACACCACACACCACTGACAGGAAACGAAGGGAACCCTTTGGTCTGGTGGCCAAGCCCGGGGCAAAGAAAGCAAGTGGAGGTGACCCCAAATTAGAAATTCTGGCTATTTCTGAAAGCACAGTTTGAAACTCATCCACTTGAATCTCAGCTAAAGTAAATACTAATCTGGGTGTCCTCCTGCAGGAAGGGGTTGCTCAATAATTTCCTGTGGTTTTGCTGTCCTTTGGCCAAAGGATGGCTCGTACCTGTGGAGTTCTGTCAGCAATGGCTGGGCAAAGCTTTTGGCCCAGGATGAAATACACTGAACAATATCACTGTGTGCAAGCAGCAATTACCAGCCATCCAAAGCCAAAATATTAAACTTGTATTTCCACACTTCCCATAAAAAAGAGGCCTGCTCTGCACACTCCTCCCTGCCTCTTTCTGGATGTCAGGAGCTTGTCCCAGGGGAGACATTGCAGAGGTCAGGTGGTACATAATAACGCTTCATTTTTTTGCCTTTATTTTACACAGTTCCAATAATTTTTTCTGACTCTTCTCGTATTTTTCTAATGCTGCATCTAAAAGGATATTATTTAATCAGTAGCTGTCACTTTGATTACAACAGCAATACTCACTCTACAAAGCTCTGTGAATCAGGCACACTCATTCTCATCCAGGATCTCCACATTCTTAAGGATTTTGGAAGAGTTATTCCAACTGCCTCTGGTCTCCTCTGTGGAAGGATCCCATTTGTCTGCATTTCTCCAGCCTGGCCCCTTTCTCTTGGGCTGCCAGAGATGGCAACAAGGACACACAACTGTCTTTGAAGCTCTATCCACCTGCTCTTTTCACTTCACAATAGCGGGGGGGAAAATTCCCCAACATCTTGTGCTTTTTCCTTTGGGACTTGCCCAAAGTATGGATGGACTCAGCAGAGCTGCTGACAGAAACACAGACTTACTTGGGAGTCAGCAGGGGAGATAAGGAAGGGCCTTTTGGAACGCATTCACACAGAACCACAGAACATTCCGAGTTGGAAGGGACCCACAAGGGTCATCGAGTCCAACTCTTCAAGTGGCAGACAAGAAAATAAGTATTAATTGCAGGTTCTAATAAACCTTCTCCAGAATCTACATCCAAACTGCCGCCACCTTCCAAGCACATGCAGTTGTGGCAATTCCTGCAGCCTCCACACCGAGCAGATTCCCACTGGAATTCCCAGGAATTTGCCTGGTCAAGGATGGAATGAGAGCAGACTCACAGCCCAGCCCGACAATCCCCTTCCTCATGACAGCATCCAATTAAAATTAATGAAGTCCCTTGTTCAGGATCTCCCAGGGAAAGGGTGGGAGAGGCAGGGGTAGAGCTCAGATCACCTGAGTCACTGCCCAGTTCCTCGGTGTTACAAAGTCAGAAATACTCAGAAGGCAGAAGTGCTGAAGGGAGTGAGAAATGCTCCCTGTAGTTGAAGAGTGTCTAGGGTGATCAGATCATGGATATATCACTGTGAAGGCACCAATCCTGCAGCATTTCTAACCCTTCTCACAGGTATTATGATATATGAATGGGGGAGTGTCTTATCTTAATGATGCCTTAACACTCCAGGTGGACTCAATCTCTGTTCTCTTCACCTGCCCTGAATTTCAGGTCCCCCTGGGCACTCCAGAGTAGCCCAGAGATGATTCTCTCTCACATGCACTTGCCTGTGCCTGACTTTACCCCAGTAAATCACATTCTGTCTGTGACCAACCCTCCCCCTCCTGCAGCTCAGCCTCTGCCCTGGAAGCAGCTGAAGGGAGCTGACATGAACAAGCAGTTTAAAATTAATTTATCATCACCTGTAGCGTTGGATTGGCACAGGGGAATGAGGAGGATGCAAGGGTTTGGCCCTGCTATTTATTAAATAAACAGGTTTGCTTTGCTCATGTTGCAAATGCCACATGGGAGTCAGTAAAACCAGGAAGGGTTTCAGGAATCTGATTTGCTTTTCTTTGTGTGTGCTCTTTGATTACCTTGCACCTTTCCTTCTCTTGGCAATAAAAACAGTTGCTTTCCAGTCATTTCCATTTGAGGTGCCTTTTTAGCACTCACACACCAATATAACATTTGAATTACAAACACTGAGAGAAATATTTATTAAAGACAGTCACTTCCTCTGGATTTTATGTAGATGTGCATTTATATCTTCCTAATGTTTTCAGCTGTTTGTCTTCTGGCAAAAGCTTTTAACTATCTCTGTGTCTCTAAGAGAGGAAGAAGGGAGGATCATAAAAAAGTCAGGGGAAAAAAGGTACATTAACGTACTTTCCTGGAAAAAACCCTACATTAATGTACTTTCCTGGAAAACTGTACAATCACAGGTTCTGAAAGAAACATCTGGGGATTGTGCAAGAACTTTGGTGCTCAGAGAAAGCTCCCCTTGACCAGACACTCACTGTGGCCTTGTGTGACACCCGTGCAATGTTAATTAAATGAATTCAAGAAGAAGAGCCTACAATGAAATTGCATCCTCTCCTGCTAAGGAACTGTTTGAAAACAACTTCTCCTTGCTGCTCAGTAGATGTTACTGCTTTTGGAAGGCTGTCCATGCTCAATAAATTCACATTTGTGTGTCTGTCTATTTTAGCTTTCACTGAGGTCAGCTGGAGATGCACAAGCCTGGCACGCACTCGGGGCTTTGCTCGCTTCACTGAGGTGACATTGTGGTGGCATTACCTGTGGTGTTTTGTCCCTTAAATAAGTTGGTAGAATGTCAGTTTAGGTGCTCTGTGCGTGATGAGCTGTAACCCTAAAGGAGAAGGGGTCAAGGATCCAGCTTTGCCTTTGTCTGGCTCCGTGTGTCCCAGGGATGTGACACACCACAGACCCCTTGCTCTCAGCCAGTGCCTTGAGAAAGCACTTCCCAATTTCAGATCCCACAGACTGTGCTCCTCCCACTGCAATCCAGGGGAATGCTGGCTTGGAGAGGTGCAGGACGCAGCGCTTGGCAAGTGTTCTCTGAGCAGTAGGATCCCCCATTCTCCCACTCCCTCACTGTATTCCTAAACTGAAACCAATGTTTTCTGTTATTTGCAGACTAAACTGTGATAGATGTTTTAATTTTGAGGTTGCTGTATTGAACTGGGTCGTTAATAGGATTTTTCCCGTAAAGGATGTCCCTATTTTCCCTTCACAATAAGTTTCCTGACTACATTTTCAACAACACCGGAAAGAAGGAAGCTCCCATTACAGAACAGAACAGAAGCTGCTGTTACAGAATGTGTTTCTGAGGTTAATTTCTTTCCTTTCTATAGGAGAAGCACAAATAAAACTGTTTCAGAGCAGCACCAGTGGAAGCACTCAGTTTGGAGAGACCCAGTTACCAGAGGTCCCACAAAATCATCAGGTTTTATAGATCAGACTCACAGCTCAGTGGGGCTGGTGGTTCTTCTCCAGGAGAAACCTCCACCATGGGCCTCATCTCCAGGCCAGTCTCACTGCTGCTCTCATCTGTTTGCTCTTGCAGGAGCTTAAATTGGCTTTACAATGAAAACTGAGGTGGGAATTCAACAGATGGTTGGTTTTTGGCCCTTCCATCCTTGATACCCCCCCCCCACTGAACTCTAACTGTGGGCAGTAGCACATTTTGAGTCTCTCTGTTGTTCATTTGACTCTCCTCTCAACATTTGCTCTTACACTCCAGGCACTAAATCTGCAGAGGCACTTTCCCAAGAGTTTGGCTTCCAAACAAATCCCCGAGCCTCCATCCAACTGAACAGTCCAGCCAACACCCCGAGCCAATGTCGGTGCTAATTCCCTGGCCCCGGCCAGCCCAGCTGAGTGGCTGCTCCCTCACATTTTCACTGAGCTCAGCTCTCAAGTTTTATCTCTCTTTTTTTTCAGTAGCACAGATTGTAAAAGGAATCATTTGGAGCTACTGAATATTTTGGCTGACCAGAACAGAAGTGCTGTCTCTCATTCTTTAACCTCCTCTCTGCTTATAAAATTAAATGTTGGCAACTCCAAACTGATTTTGAAGGCAAATGTTGAAAGATCTTGCTTGAATTGCAGTGTATTTATATTTCCAGTGTCTTTTCAAATTTTAAACCACCAGCCCAATCAGTGAAAAATTGTGACCGTTGAACAAATGCATTTTTTGTAAATAAATCATTAATAACATTTATGAGTCTGATTCACTCCAGATACCATTTGTCACGGTTTTCTCAGCTCATCCCTTGGTTGGGAAGATGGGTCGTTTCCATCTGTAAATCCGTGCATTCCTCCAAAAGGTAACTGCACTGTTACCCTGCATTACAATAGAATTGTTAAGTGCTCGTGTTTAAGCGTCACATTCCATTCGATTGCTTATGGGGAACCTCATGTGTGCATCTGCTTTTCCTTTCCTAGGAAAACGCAAAATGAAGTCATCATGACAACATTTTATTGTCTACAGAATTAGCTCAATTACTAAATCAGACAAGAATTCCAATAGAAAGAGATACAACAATAGTTTGGCAAATAAAATCCTTATGGCTCCTTCTTCCTGGGCTTAGAAAAGGAAGGAAAATGAGCCACATATTAGGACAAGTCCTGGCTGTAAAGTGCAGAAATTTGGACTTTAAAGGGTGTTATCCATGCTCTGTTCTGCCTATTAAACTTGTTCTGCTCTATCCTGATGATGTTCTAGATGGAAACTACCTGCACATTGGGGATCCCAAGCATCCCTTATTTTGGCCTGTTGTAGATTTTAATTTTATATTCAGGTCACAACAGCTGGGACACGGTTTCTGTGGATCAGGGGTTTGGAAGAGCTGGTGGCTTTTCCCAACACATGCACATAATAAATCTCTAACAGGATATAAGGTACAAGGATAGTAAGTTGGTAAGGCCTTGACAAGTGAGACACTTGGCTGATGGGCTTGAATTAGAAACAAGGTTGTGTCAGGCTTCCTACAGAGTCAATTCCTCCTTGCTGAGGGAGCATAGCCCACCTATGGAATGAATCACTCACTGGAGCTGCACAGGGACCCTCCAAGCGACCTTGAGCCAAATATAGATCCTGGAGCTAAAGGAACCCAGGGAAGTCTAGATCAGAGACAGGCCAGATGAAGGAGGAAGACAAGGCCCAGGCACACTCAGCATTTGAAGTTGTGATAAGAAATAAAAAAGAACACCTTAAAAGACTTCTGTCCCTCAGTCTGTGTGTCCCACTTTGGCCTCGGACCTTCCATTCCAATAAAGAACCCCCCCCACTCCTGAGCTGGGTAAGGGGGTCTTTTGCTCCAGTGTAACCCCTGGGTCAAAGCTCCATCTCTGACACTTCCCAGTCCAACAACAGCTGGAATTCCTGCCCTGCTGGGGAGCACCAGGGTTGGAACAAACACTGTGACATTTGTCTGCAATATTCCTCCAGTTTCTCCCAGTCTGTGGCTCTGGGTAGTCACCAATCTTCAGCTGCATTTCTGACCTTCCAAATGCCCCTTTTAGCCCCGTAAACTGTTGTCACCCACATTTCCCGCGGCTGAACTGCACATTTCCCTTGGTTTCCTCTGATTCTGTTCCCTACCAGGAATCCTTCCCTCCTGTGGGACCTCTGAGGGGTGAGCAGGGAACTATTTGGTCTCACAGGAGACACCAACATTTAGGGAATGGTGCCTCCTTCTTCTCTCTTTTCCAGGCTCCAGAGAACACAATTTTCCATTCTGAGGGAGTGGCTAAAACACAAAAGGCCTCATAAACACCGATATTATGGAATGATGACACTGAAGGGAGAACACTGGGGATGGACCAAGGGCAAGAGCTCTGTAGGCAGTTGAAGATTTAACCCAGAAACGTTAAATCCAAGGTACTGGCCAACTCCAAAAGAGGCCATTCTGCCACTGCCAGAGCTCCTGAGGGGACGAACACAGCCCCCGAAACTCTGCCCCTCCCCACTACTGGGGGAACTTCTTACCCTGCTGGATAAAAATAAATGGAATTGTGGTGGGTTACTGTCTTCTGAACTAACGCTGAATGCTAAACCTCAGCAACCGATTGGAGCATTTTTCAAATTCCCCATTAAAATCAGGATGCAGTTAGTCTGTGATAAAAAAGGAAACTATGTTAGGGAACACAGCGTATTAAGACAATTATTTTTTTAAATTTAGACAAAAGACAAGCAAGAGAGCTCAGAGGAAATATGCTAAGCAGGGAAGACCAGGTTTCTCCAGGAACTTTGCAGCCCAGCTGTGACTCCAAGTCAGTCATGAAGTGCAGAAACCAGAAAAAAGTTTTAATATTTGTATTTGTTTGTTTGTTCCACAGCAACTTCCTTCTAGTTGTCCCAGTTGTCTACTTGTCTATAAAGACTTCACATCCAGCACAGGCTTTGCTGGGTGAGCCTTGGCACAGCCCCCTGTGCCATCCTGCCTGGGCCTCAGGGCACACAGGGGCTGCTGGTGCAGGAACAGCCTGAGTGATGCCCTGATGGGGGGTTGGAAGGAACCAGAGACACAACAGGCTGCTGAGCTCTGGGCACTGTGCTCGCTGCCCATCTCCAGCTTTCCTTTGCCTTCACCTCACTGCTTTTCATTCCTGTTTTAGTCCCAGACGCTCCCCCTTTGCTCAGAGCCATCCCTCCTCTCTCCCAGGCCCACTCTGTTTTCCTGTTTTCCCAACTCCTCTCCCTTAGGAGCTGAGATTCCCTGTCCCTATTTTCTAGTTGTCACTCCCCCAAACCCCTCCGACCACATAACCAGCCCTAGAACAACACGGCACACGACAGGTACTAACAAAAGTTCATCATTTGTAGAAATGGGGTTATTTATTTCATCGTTCCTTTCTGCTTTGCAGTGGCCTGTTCATTCTCTGTCTCCTCTGTTGCTGCAGCTGTTTGCTCTGACTGAGCATCTCTGCATGGAAACACATCCAAGGAACAGACACTCTGGGGACTCCACACTTCTGTTAGAGACATCCTTCAAAAACTGCACAGGGGAACATGAACTCGCCGGTGAAAAATAAGTCTTCAATCTCTAACACATAAACCACCAGTTGTGTTCTACAAAACCCGGTAAATTAGCATGGAGAAATACTCGGGGCCTTTGAGAGAACAATACAAATGCCTGTGCTGTGACTGGATTGCAGGCTGTGTTTGCAGAGCCACGGCAAGCTCTGGCTGACAGCAGCACGACTTCAGAGAGTACATTCCTGTCAGGCTCAATCCCTCCTTGAGGGACAGCCATTATTTCTGGGTATGAGCTGAAAAAGCAGTCATTGCTCAGCTGATTAAGGTTGAAAGGGCTGATTAAAAAGCCCTTTTGGGTAGAACAGTAGCCCTCTGTAATAAGAAATAGTAAATTATTGACATCCTCCAAGGATTTCTGAGGAAGTGAAAGGGTTTTTTTTTTTGACTTCTCCATCAATTGCCAGGAGCTAAGGCAGCACAAGCACTTTGATCCCCAGATGAGAGGGCAGTTAAGGGCTTGAAAGAAGGCAAAGCCCGGAGGACATTGTCACACACATCGAAACATTATTCCTCACACTTTTTTTCCCCCTAAGAGGTATTTGGGCAGTTTCAGAGTTATTTTTGGAGAGTGGCACTGAGGAAAGCCCTAATCCTGCGCTCCCTGGTTGAAGCAGAGAAGCCTTGTCGTGGTTTAAGTCCAGATGGATTAATTGTCCCTTCTCAACAGACAACTGGTTAGAAACCGGCACGGACAGAATGAAAAATGCCTTTACACTTCACTCTGCACCCAAATCCAGTTGGATTTGCTAAAAACTTCGACAGCCATTGACAACTTGTTTGCACCACTGTGATCACAGTGTGATATTTTAGGCTTGAAGGAGAACAGGAGGTTTATCTTCCACAGCCTACAAACTCGAGTGGCTCAGCCTGCGCTCAATTCCAGCGTTCAGACCTTGTTCTCTCTCAGCAGCTTGTCACAGGACGGGCTAAAGAGGCTCTGACACTTCCATTATCCTCGGAGGCATTAAAGCCATCCCCGCATCATTCCTGTCGATTCGCTGCTGGAGCGAAAACTCGGCGAGTTCGTCTGGGGCACAAACTGAGAGTACCGACTGATCATGCACAGGGACAGCTCTGCAAACCACAAATCCACACTTACCAGCACTTCCTTCCCAAAATGAGTCAATATTTGAGTCTGAAACTAATTGGGAAAAATGCGGATTATTGGAAATCTTCCAGCAGCCATGGAATGGAGAGTCTATCTCAAAGGAATCTCCGCAGGGAGATGAATGCAATTAAGGACCGAGGTAATAAACTGCCAAGAAATTTTAACTGGCTAGAGAAGCCTTATTTAAACCCTGAGTGCTCCCGGTGAGGTGAACAGGGAGTGTCATCTGTCCCTGAGCTGCTGCGGAAAAGCACAAAAATGAATATTCTGCCTAACTGTATCTTTGTTTTGTGTTTCCTCTCTGCACATACCCTCCTAACTTAGTAAAAATAAATCACTCACACTCACAGTGCAGTTCTGTCTGTCCCTCAAAGAAATTCAAATTATTAGAGGCAAAGCAGCAAATGAGTCCTCCCTTTCCCAGGGCTAAAGAAGGTTCTGGCTTGCCCCCTTTCCTCCTGTAGCAATAATTAAAATTAAGGAACCAGCTCAGATAGCCGTGGACAGTCCCAGAACAGCCTGCAGCACTTTGCTAATGAAGGAGTGCAGCAGCCTGGAGCTCTTTGTGAAAGCAGATCACCCCTTGAAAGGGCGACAGAAAATATAAATATCAACTTTGTCAGACACATTGTGGAGCTGGAGCTGGAAAAAGCCTTTTTCTCCAATGCCTGAGAGTGTCTAATAAGGGAAATAAGGCCCTGGGAGGTGCTGCTGGGACTGTCCAGCACTCAGGCAGCTGAAGGAGCACAGAGAGGCCCAGGAATTAAAATGGTCCTTAGGACACAAATATCTGCTGAAAAAAAACCCCATTTGCCTTGTTTGTTTTCTGAAATGTATCACTCCAGGTCACTGTGACTCTGGGCTCTCACAGCTGCAGGGATCACCCTGCACCGAGTTCACAGTGAACAGGGAAATAACTGAGTAACTGCACCAAGAGTTCACAGTGAAGAGGGAAATAACTGAGTAACTGCACCAAGAGTTCACAGTGAACAGGGAAATAACTGAGTAACTGCACCAAGAGTTCACAGTGAACAGGGAAATAAACTGAGCCCAGGATGGCAATAAAGGGTATTTGGCTGTTTGGGAAGAGCAGCTTTCCACCCTGGAGAGCAGCGAGACAAATTCAGACCCAGTTGGGAGATGCAGCTGGATACAATTGTTTAAGAGGCACTGAGAAGGAATTTCAGGCTCCGTTCCCCCCCTGCCCTCGGTTCACTCCTGTCCCTATTATCCACATCCCTTCTTTTCCAGCTGCAGCCCTCACTCCAGTGCTTTGTGTCTGTGCTGTATTGTCTGGCCTGGCATTGTCTGCAGCCCCGACAAGCTTTAAAATTGCCTAATTGCCAGTTCTGGCTGGGATCCTGGGAAGCAGGCAGCACTAGGGAACGTGGCAGGGAGGGAAAAAGGTACTTTCCATTTGTCTTTCTGGTTTTTTAGGGGAAAAAATAGCTTAAAAATTCTCCAAAGAGACCAGGATAAACTTTGTCCATAATTTTAAAAACTCAGCGTGTGCTGTTACATACGGAGGAATTCTTTGCCCCTGCAGGAAGTGGTGGAAAGCAGCAAAAACAAGTGACAGGGGAAGGACTGGGGCTGGAACAGAGACACAAACCCAGCTGTGATTCTGCAGGAGAACCTGCACGAGCAGGGAGCTGGGTTTGACAGCAACAAGAGAAGGAGTCCTTTGGAAAGGCAGAGAAAAAGCCGAGGAGACGTGTGTGCCTGGAAGCTGTGGGAGCAGTGCCAGGGACAGACTGGAGACAATAGCGAGAGCTGAGAGGAGGAGCTGCCAGCCTGCAAACAGGGAGACACAAGTTTATTTGGGGAAGACAATGCTCTGGAATGTGGGTGAGTGAATGAAGCCCCCAGGCAGAGGGTGACACAGAAAGAGGTGGGCTGGGGGAGCAGAAATGCAAGTGATGCCTGGGATGAAAGGTGGGCTCAGGCCAAAGTGCACAGCCAAGGAATCCACTGAAGATTTTGCCAACCCAACGGATAATAAATCTGAGACTGACTGAAAAAAAATCTTTCTACATATTTAAAAGTCACACATGTGGCAAGAAGAGGTTTATTGTCAAATTAACCATGTAATTGTATTCTGAAGGAGGAGTTCCTGAGACCCAGGCTCAAGTAAAGCCCCTCAACCATCTGAATTCCTTGTGTGTCACCATCTGAATTCAAAACATACTCTATCTGAAAATTCTATTAATCCCTCGACTATTTACCATTGCCTTGTCACCAGTAATTTGAGAACGAAAGTGTTTTTGGAGACTCCAGAGAGCACCAGGCTGAAGGAAGAGAGGGCAGTCAGTCTGGGATAAGGAGGGCTGGCTATGTCCTGGCAGGGGAAAGGAGTAAGATCTGGGACTGGAAACATGGGGAAGAGGAGATAAGGGCAGGAGAGTGGGATATTTTAACTTGGGAGACTGAGCTGGCTGGCCAAAAATGCAGCCAAGGGACAAGGAGCAAGGGATGGGGACAGCTGGGCCTGGATCAGACAGGCAGGAGCAGCTCAAGGTGAGGGGGGTTCTCTCCAGGGACTCCAGTGCTCTGAACCTCCACAGTGATGCCAACAAACAAGGACTGGACTGTGAACTTCCATATTCAGTCATGAAACACTGAGTCTGATGATTCTCTTGGTCACATTCTTTCAGTACTTGGATATTTTACCAAACATGTAACTGTAGCAAAGCAGGGTTTAGGAAAGCACTCCCAGGAAACCCAAGCACATTCCAAATTTCTCCCCTCAAATGTCAAAGCATTTGGGTGCATCAGTGTCGCACTGAGAGTTCCCACCATGGGAATGAACACCAGCCCTGGTAGGGTGGTACTTGGGACACCTCCAGGGTGAGCTCAGGCTCTCCTTTCTCCTTTCCAAGCCATGTTTTTACTGAAATTGCCCACAGAAAACAAGGATGAGACCACCACAGACAAATTATTTACCAGAAAATACTGATTGGGACCTGGCGCTGGGAAACAGGAAATCTGGTATTGCCCTGCAGGACAGTCAGGTTCATATTTGTATGTACACACATATATATACAAAGGTGATCATTCTTTACACAGTTTCCAGAAGTACAAATGGCTGGAGCTCCAGCCCTACAAATCCAGTTGTTTAATCAAGAACAAACTGAAGGCTGCTGCCATCTGAAGCCATAAATTCATGGGAGCATCAATTTCCTGGATACAGTGGAAACCCACCAGAACATCTTGGCTGGACAATGCAAGGACCTTGTTTTCTGATTGAATTTTAAATTTCCCTTATTTGTGCTCATCAATCAAAACGAAAAGCCAGGCAAAGCACAGAACTGCTGATATGAGGAGCCCCTGCTCTCACACAGGGTGAGATCCTCTTTGGATTAATCAGGTTGCCCCAAAACGACAACAATCCCAACCCATTTGGGAAGACAAACGCATGGGTTAAATCTCACTGGGGGGAGAAACACGGCTTCATGCAAGAAAATTTATGAGTCAAATCCATCCTAAACCCAGGAATTCAGGATGGTGATCAGCAGTGCAGCTGCAGAGCTGTGCTGGTTATTCAATATTATGCCAGAGCAGCTCCAGTTCCAAATAAATCAACATAATATGGGCTTTGCTTGCAAAAGAGAGTGGCAGTGGTTTCCCTAGGATTGTTACTTTAAACCAATTTCATTAAACATGAAGCAAATCCACATGTGGACACAGTTAAATTGATTTACAACTGGATTATGTTGATCCAGCTTAATTCAAAGGGTGGGATTTTATACAGCAGCTATACGTTGATTTAAGTGCATCTACACGAGGCTGCAGTTCAATCCAATTTGAGCAGACTTAAAGCAAGACTTCAGCTGAGCCACTTGTGCAGCACTTTAAATACAGGTGGGGTTTTACTGAGCAAACCCACACTGAGGGAGACACAGCGACTTCCCGAAGACCAGGAGATTCCAAGAAATCCAAGTTCATTTTATGGAACAGACTCTGTTTGTACAAAACCACCAAGGATTACTGGCTCGAAAACTTTCTTTTTTGACCTGTGATCATTGCACCACAAAACTGACCCTACTTTTAACTGGATTTAATCAATTTAACCTGTGTCCAGAAGAAGGTTGTGAATACCTTTGCTCTCGCTGTGCCCAGGTCACGCTGCAGAGTCCATCCCCAGGGGAGGAAGGGAAGGGATCCCTGATTCCCTCTGCTCCCAGTGCTGCAGTCAGTGGTGAATCCTCATTTCACTTCACACCTGAACAGAAGGGAAATAAAATATAAGGGGGAAAGGTGAGTTCTACAATATCTTTTTTGCTAAGTTACGTTTTTCTACTCAAAGGTTTTTTTGCAATGTCTCTGACAGATGCAAAAAGAAACAAGAGAACAACACTTGGGATAAACATCAGGACAAACGGGATTCCTTTATCTGGTGGATGCAGAACTGGGGTGATTGTCCTTACTCCCTTTATTAGTTTTAAAAACTGATTTTTTTTGTCATCTCCCTGCCACAATCAATGAAGAAAACACCACCAATCTCAGTCATTTTACGGGTGAAAATCTTCGTTTTGATGTTATTCTTCACAGGCCCATCTGTGACATTGGGCAGGAGGGGTGGGGGACTTTACCTGCAAATCAGGAATGTTAAAGTACCTGAGTAACACTCAATGGATCCCTTTTACTGGGAATTTTTATGTGTCATATCATCTGATTTTTCTTTTGTTTCTGGGTGTTGTTGGGGTTTTTTAAACAACAATATAATGTACCTAAGAAGGCAAAATATTTTTATGGCCTCAGAGATAAGTCATCTTTCATAGTCATGACTAAATGGGACCGACCTCTGAGGCAAAGCAATTTCCACTTATAAAAGTGGGATTTTAACCCCATGTTCTGGTGAGGCCCCTTCCAGCACGTTTCTGGCACAGGCTCCTTTGTCCCCCCCAGTCCCCCTGGATTAACTGAACAGCTTCAGCTCCTGCCCCTCCAGAGATCCTGGTGACCCCAGGGCTATTCCACACTCCACAGCCAAACAGAAAAAGAACAGAGTATTTTCTGTGTGCTCAGAAGAAAAGTCTGTAATTGCTCTGTGAACAGCAGAAGGAGGCACAGAGTCTGGCTAATACAGATAAGAAATGAAAGGCGAAGTGAGAAGAGAGAAAAGAAGGACGTTGGATTTCTGTCACTCTTCTGTAGTGTCTGATGCTCTTAAGAACAGTCAAAGAGGAAATGCAATGTACATCCTGATCCCACTGAAGTCAGTGGTGAAGCTCCCATTCACTCAAACCAAACCAGAATTATTTTCAGCAGCCTTGTGTGCAATCAGTGTTATAGTCTGAGATCATGAATCATCAGCAGAATGTGCCTAACCCTGGAATTATTTCACTGTTACCCTTTTAACATTCACTCTGGTTTCCACTTCCCAGAGTAACACGCACCATCATTTTCAGACTAAGGCGGTGCAGATTTGCTTGAAAATCAAAAGGCACCAAAGAAATATCTACCTTAACATTGTAGCATGTTGTTCAGACTTCACCTGAGCATCATTTCAAGACGCAGTTCAATATGAACACAGTAAAATCAAATTAAAAGCCAGGACAAGTTCAGAGTAGCCATTTCTAACTGTGGCCTACAATGTGCTATAGCAACATAAACCATTCCTAACCACCCTGAAAAGGCAACGAGGCACAGCATTTCTATTGCCAGCCAGAATAAATCCAGCCTGCACATCCCTGCACTGACCACGCAAGTTTTTGAGAATCTAAAACTTCAAAGAAGTAGAAAAATCAGTATGTTAAAACAGCGATATCACTAATTTTTCTAGCAAGGTGTCGTAAGTGAACTTAGAAAATGAGGATTATCAATATTTACACAAAACACAACAACAAAAAAAGGAGCAGCAAACCATTTTAACAAGTGTTTAGGGTTTGGATGGAAATGTTTTCATTTGTGGTACCTTCCTCAGGCTGAGATCCAGGCATGTTTCATGCACAGGGAATCCATTTTGGAATGGATTCCTAAGGTTACTGAGACTTTAGGCTGGTTCCCTTAGAAAAAGAAACTTTTTTACTTATAGTTTCTGTGTGCTTGTTTATCTTGTCTTTCCAGAGTAGCTTCTGAGCAGTCCAGCCTCAGCCAAGCTGAACAAATAATTAAGTTCCTACAGGTTTTGGAAGCAGTCAGGTAAGAAGAGCAAGGCAGTACAAGCCCCCTGGCAAGGGGAGAAGCTGCACCTCCCTTTGAGTTTTGCTTTGCTCGACACCAAAGAATTCCCACAGAAAGCAAAGCCAGCGAGTGGCGTCGTCTTCAGTCAGACTGGCAGTGACTGCAGGACACCAACCCATCAAAATGCAGCTTTTATGACCTCCAGCAGTCCTGGAATGATTTGTTCTCAGAAGAGATGGAACAATGGATGTCTCCCTGATTAGGAGTTTTGCTGCAGTCTCGAGGGGATTCAGGACAGAGGGGGAAATGCTCAGTGCACAGGTGCCATTAGGAGCAGAGGATGGAGCCTGGAGTTCCTGGGCTGTAATAAGCCTGGGGTGACAGAGCACACAGTCCTGCTTTTGTAATCATTTCAGGACTTGTTGATTTGCCCACAGGCTGCAAGTTTCCTCATAACCTTGGTTTTGATCAGGGTACCAGGCTGAAAAGTCTGTGGTCATTTGTTGGGAAACCTCAGGCTCAATTCTTAGCACAGCGACCGGACAGATGCTCATCCTGTTTCAGCCTCATGTCAGTGCTTATGTTCACTAATGACAAAAAAACTTTAGAATCATAAAAGCCATCTTAAATAGAAACTACAGCTTTAAACAACTGAAATGACTGGCTATCAGCTGAATAAACTGGGTTTGCTCTGCACAATGACTTCATACTCGGAGTAATTGTAAAGCCACTGGAGCTAAATGGCAGCACTGTTATTTCCATTAGGTGAATTTAATTAGGAGCTGAGGAAGCGAGCTGGGTCTGGGGGGCACATCCTGCTGCTGGCCCAGCCGCTCCCGTGGCAGCACCAGGGGCTGAGCTGGTGCCAGGCCCAGCCACGTTGCTTAGCAACTGCCCGGCGGGCTCCGGCAATTCCAAATGGTAGAAAACAATTGTAGCTCTGCTGTGTGGGGGGAGCAGAACAGCCCCTGGCCTGCAGGGCCTCCTTCCTCCCCTCAAGCACCCTGTGCCTTTGGAAAGGGCACAGTCCGTGTGGAAACGGACAAAGCTGGTACAGAGCTGGGCGCCTGCGCAGGGGCCTGGTGAGGCTGTGCTCACAGCTCAGCCCGGAACGGCTGCACGGGTGGAAAGGCATCCTTGGACCTGAGCTCTCCACCCACCACACAAACACCTGGGGTTGCTGTTTGGTATTTTTGCTGTTAAGCTGCAACCACCCCAAGCTGTGCCTGAGCCTGAGTGAAGGTGGCCCAGGACACTGAGGGCAGAGAAGGAGGAGGAGGCCATGTTGTCACCCTCAGGGCTGGGCCATAGGCACAGGTCTCCCTGCTCAGGAGAACCAGCTGGTCCTTTGTCCCCTCAGCTCCTCAGGGAGCTCAGCCCCTGCTCCTCTGGGATTGCCATCACTGCCAGGTGCCCACAGCTCTGCTCTGTAACTCTCACAGTACATCTCGCTCACTTCTCTTAAGCTTTTGTGTAAAAACATGTAAGTGCAATATTTATTAATTGCTACCTTTCCCCTACCATAATGTGTAAAAAACCAAAACCAAACAGAGGCTGATCTTTGATGAGGAAGGGAAAAGCATTTCCTGTGAGCTTGCAGAACGGCTCCTTACCAACGCCGAGAAATCGCAGTGAAGGAAAACTTGAAAATACATTTACATTTTTTGTACTTAAAAACAATATTTCTGAAGGACAACCTCTCCTCATCCAGTAATTACGAGAAGCCACAGTTGCCTTTCAATGAGGATGGAACAGTTTTAATACACTTTACATATGAACTGCAGAAAGAATTTGATAATACCCCTCAAAACCCCCAACCAGCTTGTTTTGTTGCAGTCAAAAATAGCAAGAGACTTCTCTGCAATTCAAAATTCAATCATTTAAAACATTACAGAGCTCTTGTCCTCAGACTTCCCAATCAGCTCTTGCACAGGAACGAAGCCACTTTTATCTATTGAGTCAAGGCCCTCAGAAAATGATTTCATGGTGGAAAAACTGCCCTAATGACAGTGAATAAAAGTCTGAAAACTATTTCATTGCATGAAAGATTTTTACATATTTTACATTCTCCGATTTTTAACATGCCAGTGATTTGTGATCCACCAACCAAAGAAAACACTCAGCAAATGAAAATGCTCTCTATAATATAATACTCCCATTTATATAGTGAGTTTGCATTTAATCAGGAGTTAAATAAGCATAACCACTTCTGTACTGGTTATTTCCTTGGGAAATATTTTGGGTTCTTTTTTTTCACCATCTTTGACAGTGAGATTTTTATCATCTCTCAGAAATAAATGGACCAAAATTCTGTAATATTTATGGAGGAACTGTGAGCAATTGAGGAAGACTGGGTATGGGGGAGTGAATATTCACTTCTGGTTTTCAGGCAGCGGCATCAAAGACACAAACTCCCATCAGCTTTAGGCTGCAGATATCTGACCACAGCTGTGTTGAACAAAATTGATTCTGAAGTTAGTTTTTCAGCTATTATTAATGCTCTTGTTTTCTAAAATATTGCTTCAAGCAGATATGAAACCCATGTCACTGCCACAATCCCGTCCTCCCACCCACACACTGTCTATCCAGGTATTGTGTTATCTGGCTGGAAATCGAGTTAGTTGCCAGGCTGAATGACGTTCACAAAACCTTCAGCAAAACTGGGCTGAATGTTGGGAGTGTGAAGCCACATTCTAGAGCTTGGCAAAGAGATCAGGGCAAATTGCACAGTTTCACTGCAAATCATGCAAATGTTTGTAGGTTCACCTGTCTTGCTTTGAATTTATGAATTTGCTCAACTTGTAAATTAAATAGAGGGTGAAAACCTGCTTGAATTCAGTAGGAGAGCAACTTATCCACGTCCCCCCCAGCCCAACCCTTGGGATCCAACCAGCCCAGTGAACCCTTGGGTTGTGAACCATGTTCACAACTAACAGAGGAACTGTGTTAGCAACCAAGCTGGGCTTTAAAGGTGTGTGTTGGGAAAAGGCAACTGCTTTGGGGACACGGGGAGAGAGCTCAGCAGGGGCCTTGCCACCCCTGGGAAGGAGATGGAGCAAATTCTCCTGGGCATCATTCAAGACAAGGAGACAATCTGGAGCACTCAGCAAGGGTTTGTGAAGAGGAAACCAAAATACAAGGGGCATAAACTGAAACATACAACAAAAAGCTTGTTTAAACCTAAAGAATTTTTTTTCTTTACAAACAGAGCACAAACCCAGGCAGCTTTTCACATCAGCATTGGCAGCACGTGCATCACAGGGGTCACCTGCACCTCGTACAGCCTTTTACCTCGACACGGTTTGCAGTCCCAGTCTGTTGTTTCAATAAAAATACTTCAAACATCTTAAAGAGTTCTCTTCACCTCTGCTAATCAGATTAGGAGGCGTGTAATTAAGTTCCAGTTCTTACTAAGACAGAAGATTGAAGACCCCTTCTCAAGCCCTCACGGGATGAGGACCTGGAAAACTGTTTTCTTGGAATGTATTTGGTGGAAGGGAGTAAAAGGATGATGTTGAGGGATTAGACAACACGATGTGGAGTTATAGGCAAGAAACTCAGACACGTGGCATTTAAAATCTGTCCCAGATGAGTGTTTTGGGTCACTCTGAGTCACTTATGACCAGTGAGACGAAATGGAGGCAGCGGGGGAAAGTAGAAAAGGAATGGTGAGATGTTATAAATTTCCTCTAAGCACCTTCCATCTCATACATCACAGGCTAATGAAGTGTTTAAAATTTTATTGCTTTAAGTCAGTAATAGAAAAATTAATTTATGCATTATTAAGAGAGTGGCTTGCAGAGAGGCCTTTAAGGAAGGTGAAAGGAGGTTTCAGAGGTCCTGTTGAGATGGTGGGGCTACCCAAGGAAGAAAGGTTTTTCTAAAACATCTCAAAAGTGTTTCTGGACAGTATCAGCTGCCATGGATTTACTGCTGGGATGGCAACTGTCAAAGCTGCTGAGAGAATAAAGCTGGGGCTACAGCTGGCGTGGCAGCCCTCAGGGAATGTTCCACAGAAATGTGGGTGAAAGGGAGTCCCGTGGGATTCAGCAGCCTGGAGACAACAAGGCCTCACAAAAGCCAATTGCCACACAAACACCTTGTCCACAGCAGGAGATCAAACTGCCAGAAAAGCTGGAGTTGCCAGTCAGGGTCCCAGACCTGCCTGAGCTGAGCCACGGACGAGTGGGGTCAGATATGGGGAGGCTCAACATCCTCCTTTGGTCCAGAGCTCAGCCCCACCAAACCCCCAAACCAAAAACAACCACAGAAATCAAACAAACAAGCAAGAAAAAAAGAGGGAGGGACACCTTCCACTGTCCCAGGTGGCTCCAAGCCCCATCCAACCTGGCCTTGGGCACCTCCAGGGATGGGGCAGCCACAGCTTCAACCTGTGCCAGGGCCTCAGCACCTGCCCAGGGAGGGATTTGTTGCTAATTCCTGATCTAAACCAACCCTCTTCCATGGCATTCCAAGTCCTAAGGCAATATCCACTTCCCTTGTCCTGTCAGAGCTGGGGAAAGGGACATCAGTGCCAGAGAAAGAATGTTGCTTTTGCAGAATTTCTGGGGCAGGGACAGGGCCTTTCATTGGGGTTTGTGCCGAGTGGGATAGAATCAACCCTCCCTCTTTCCTGCAGCGATAAATAATTACTGAACCAAAACAGAGAAGGGCAGTTACTGAGAGGGATTGTTTTAATGTGGAACTGTTAGAGCAGTTAACCAGCTTGTAAAGACCCCCAAACTCAGCAGGACTCCAACAACTGCAGGGAGGCAAATCCATCACCACTACAGCCCAGCCCAGGGGTAGTTTGTGCAGCCCTTTGGTTTTGCTGCTGCCAAAATCCCTTCCCAGCCTGCCCCACACAGCCAGGGAGAGTCTGCAGAGCAGTCCAGTGCAGAGATGGGAAAGGAAACAGGAAGGAAGGGAAGATTCTCTGCAAATCACTACGTGAGAAATATAAAAATCATTTCAAAGTCACAAACCCCGGATCCAATTCACAACACCAACCCCAATATCAACACTGTGCCCAAAAAAAGATGTTACACAACCTGAATGTACCAAAGCAATAAAAATGCAGCTTGTTTTTGTGCCAGCCAGGTCTCAACTCACTCAGATTGAAAGCATCTCGTGCTGAACTGAATTGCCTTCACTGTATAGGATTGTTTCCTCTCACATGAACTACACCATGGAAAACTTCTGTGGGTATTTCTCAGTATATGTTGTGCAAAGCTCCCATTTTATTTTGATTTTTTAAAAATATTGTATATTTGAGTGGGCAAACAAGAGGTAATACCTAGACCTGCATGTAGGACATCCATTCTAGTTGAGTCTTCTAATGTTCAGGGCTTCTGGAACACAGGGACCTGGTTTCTTCTTCGCAATTATTTGTGGAAAAGGCCTCTTGCTGAGGGTTAATTAATAATCAAACATGGGTAAATTGATATGCAAAGGAGCACCCAAAGGGTGTAGACATTTCCAGAGGTGACAACAGACGCTGTTTCCTCTCAGGTGCATTTGCTGCCCCTGCTCAGCTCATACCTGACACAGGTTCTGTAGGTGATTTATATCATCAGCATCTTCCCAATTAAACTACAACAGCTTTAAAAGGCTATTATTGCTTATAAGATCTGCTTCTAAACCCTGGAACTTTGCTCTTCTTAACTGTCTTCTCACACTTTTTTTTTTTAAGAGAATTACACAACTAATGATGGGATTAATATTAAGCCATTTCACTGTAAATGAGTTGGATGTGCTGCCACTACCTTGAATTAATCTGCATTTGGCAAGCACATCTCTGCCCTTGTCCTTCTCTCCAGAAGAGATTTAAAAAGACAGATTCATTAGACACCATAAACACAACGTCCACAGGCTTAACCTGTGATGTACCTTTTATGAGAAGTGAAACCAAGTAGAACTTACCAACAAACACAGAAACCACACAAAGTTTTGCTGGCTGGTTTCTTTTCCCCAGTTGCTGTAATTCTGAGCTCAGGGGTTTTTTGAGCCTCAGCCTCCTGCTTTGGCTCGTCTTGGAACTCACCCTCTGCTGGGAGGTCGGGGACAGGATGATTTCCATGAGTCACCTTCTGCTAATGGTGCAAAAGTGGTGTCTGGGGAGTTGTTACTGTTATTGACTGTGTTATTGGCCACATAAATCACCCAGAGTTCCTCAAGAGTTGAGGGCCTGACCTATTGCAGCAGGGATTAAACTTCCCGAGCAGGGCACAGGAAATAAGGGACATTGTTCAGGCTTCTGCTTAGCTTGGAAGTGAACTATTGCAGACAAGGGAGGGGGAAAAAAAGAGGAGAAAAAAGATTGATTTTCCTTTTGGCAAATATTTGGCTACAAGGACCTGCTCATCTGTCATTTGTCTTGCCTTGAGAATTGGCCTTTGCAGAAGGAACAAACAAACACTGCTACACCGGGTGGCATTTGGTGCTGGAAGAAAAGCCTCGCTGAGGATAACAGACATTTAGAGAGCCATTCATGAGACTTTCAAATCACCCACCTTTGCCTTTGCTGTTTAATCTAATGGTTTGCATTTGCTGTTGGTGATTGTGCTGTGAGAAGAACCTGCTGTCTGTTAGGAAGAGTGACCATTTCTGTGCATGTTACCAGAGCACAGGATTTCACTGGCACAATTACAGGCTGGCTGTGTTCCTCCTCTGCTCCTTGGAGGGGGCACAGAAGGTCCCCAAGAGACTCATCACTCCCCACATACATAGCAGTAGGTAGGAAACAGGAACTATAAACTGTGTTTGCTCTGGCTGTACCCACTGCTCTGTTCCCTCGAGGGTCACTGCCCGCTGCCAAGGGTTGGCACAAGGCTGCAGCTTCTAGAAAGCTGCTGTGTGGACAGACAGAATCCAGGGCCGTGAAGGCAGCCCACTCACCCCCAACTCCTGACAGCTCATCCTTCACATTTCCTGCCACCCACTCACTCACAGCACTCCCTGCTTTGCCAGCACAAACATGGTGACACAGGGAATCGGGCTGAGGCTGACAGGAGTCTGATCCTGTGGGGACTTTCTGGCAGATAACTCTACAGCCAACTCCTGTGAAGCACAGCTCGGACGGGGTCACCACAGGCACAGAGGAGATTTCCTGGGTCTGTTGGAATAATTTAACTCCTGGTGAGTCTTCAGCTGAAATTCATTATCCTTCAGGAAGAGTGAATTTGGACAATTGATGTCCCTATTCTCATCTTCACCATCCCGTGTCTTGCCTTACTTCAGGACCACAAACCAAAGACATAAATGGAAAATTGAATTCCCCAGCTGACAACGCTCACAAGAAAACTCCAGGAATGGAGAGTTATTTATGCTTGAATGTAGGGCTCAAATTCATATTTATGTAGCTGGATAAGCATTCTGACTATCAGGGTTATTATCACATCAAGATTTTTAAAGGCAGCTGATCCAAATACCTTCTACAGAGATGTCACTCACTCCCAGCTCTCTTTTCTTCTGGGGTCCAGGAAGCCTTCAGCAAGTGGATGATGTACAAAGTGTACCTTTGCGCAAGCTGAATCTTAAGAAGTTTTGTTTCATACCAAAGCAACATGTTTTACTGACAACCAAGTGAAAAGCAGAAGATTCACAAGGCAAATTACTATTTTCACACAGGTTCCAGGCTTTTCTCCAGGCAGTGCATTAAAAGCCGTGCAAAGCTGGGAATGCCCTGACAATCAAAGCTCCCCTGAGTCTGTTATTACACCCCTCACACTTGTCTGATGTCACTCAAGATTTGAGAGATCAGACCTTGGTTTGCAGTGTGTAAAAAGCTCAGGCTCAGTGAACACTGTCCATGTCCTTGCTGGCATCTGCCCTCGATGGGGAGGTGAAAACATGACCCAGCAATGGCACAAGGAAAACGGAAACCATTTTTCAGTTCTAGCAAACAATGACAGATATGTTAAAAGAGCTGCTTTCTAGATCTTTTGGTAATAAAATAGTTCTAACACTACTTTAGGAGCAGTTTAGGGGTTTTTTTCTGAGGGTGTGAGGGCAAAGCAATGTGTAATATCACAGTAGTTTGACTCCAGGTGATGTTAAATGACTTCAGCCCTATGAACACACAAGTGCCAACAGGAGTGCACAAACCAGACAAGATTTTGGGCACAAAAACTCTTCCTAAATATAGAGGTGGAAGGAAGAGCCTTTAGAACTAAACACAACAGAGTACAAATGCAATGAGCAGACTGCTGAGTGCTACAGTGGGATGTTAATTGTTTGCACATTGCAATGAAAGGCATTTGGTACCTGTGAAATGACATTAAGGAGCCAAGTGCTGGGCTGGGTAAGGGACAGGGAAGCATCACAGCTCCTCAGGCGGATGAGACTAATAATTCCTGGCCCTCCTGTGCCCGCAGGCTTCAAGCAGCAGGTGTTCCCTTTGCTGTGTGTGATGCTGTGGATGCCACATTCAAGGATTAGGATCGGTGACATTTTCACAGTGGGAGCCTGGAGCCAGCAGGCTCTTGAATCACCGCGTGTCCAAACAGTTTTCATTGTGCTTTCATCCATTCCCTGCGGAACTGCCTCCCTATCTGACCCCAGAGGAGCAGAGCAGCTGCTGGGTGGAACTGCATCCAGGAGGGGCCTGGAGGAGCTGCCACTGAGGACACCCCAGGAGATAAGGGGCAGGAGCCAGAGCCTGGCCGGCCCACAGCAAAGCGGTGTGTGTTCATCAGAAAGGCCACAAAGGGCAGGAATATCGGCCTCATCTCAGGGAATACAAATAAACAAGGTGAAAGCAACAACTCCACAGCATTCAGGCTTAAGAGACTTGCAGATGCCCAGCCACAGAAGCTGTAAAAAGTGTCCAGCCCTATGAAGACCAGCCAGTAACAGCCTTTCCCAGCCAAATGCGCATTGTTTCGTGGATCCAATCATGTGGTGTCACCCCCTGGAATTGTGGTGTGGGTTACTGCAGTCAGGGGTGCTGGGTGGGGTCTCAGCAGCACCTCCGTGGTGGAGGCGTTAGAAATGGGCATTAGAAAATGAGAGAGAGAGGGACTGTTCTGAGTCAGAAACTAAATAGAGCCACACTAACAAAACACTCCTTCTAATCTAGGCTAAGGAACCCAGGCAGGGCACTGCCATAATTAACCACCCCATGGTTAAATTCATCCCTGCCGGATCCTTTATGCTGTCAAGACATGTCCTGAGATCTTAGACCTGACCCTGAGCCAGAAACCTCCTGAAGTCCTTTCCAATTTAAGTTTCTCCATGGTGCTGTAAAAAACACATTCTGAAATCTGGTGGTGAAAATGCAGTTTTCTCTCTGCCAGCAAAATTACTCCCTACCAGGAAAAAAGATGTGCCTGGTTTCTGCTATTTTTTCCCTCTGAAGAGAACAGTTCCTCTCACAGGCCCAGGGCAAAGGAAAACCTTTTCATCTAGGTTTTACTCGATGTAAACTCATTGCCTCTGTGGGGAATTAATGTCATTTTGGTGGGATTACTGATGGAAATAAATACATCTCCTTTAAAACTGAGTATAATTTTGACCATGAGTTTCAAACTGACTGAAACAAAAAGATCTAGTGGTGGGTGATATCAGCAAGTGACTTGATACAAGCTACATGTCAACAAAATGCTACAGGATTTGAAGTGCCAGAGGTCAAATAAAGGTTTTTTCCTCTCGGTGTGTCCAGGTAAGAGAGCCCTCCAAAAATCACATTTCTAAGCTGCTCTAAACCCGCAGAGCTCAGCCAAGGTGGTGCCTTTATTCTGTGAAAATGCCAATGTGGAAGGATCAAACAGAGGCACATCAGAGAGAGGAGAGTGGCCACGAGAGGAAGAAGAGCTGGAGCAGGATGGGCCTGGACTTCTGGGACTTGCCAGTTCGAAGCTAGAAAACCTGAAGCCCTGTGGCAATTCCCTCCAGATAACCCTAACTTCCCTCTGGCCACATGTCCATGAACTGACACTGCTCAGTTTGGTACACTCATCAATTTTTATCGGTGCTCATTCATGTTAAAACATGGAGTAAATTCCTTGAATTATATGCAAGGGGAAAAAAGATATTTAAAGCGACTCAAAAATTAGACATAACTTTGGTCTAAATCAGGACAGGACTCATGGCTTTTCCCAAAGTCACTTCTCAGAATATAATTGCTATTTAAGTACTATTCAACCCACTTATGTTTTACAGTTGTAAACCATCCCTTGGGGGGGTTATTGCATAACATTTTGTGGCTCCCAGCTCACATTTCTCCTTGACAGCCTGCACGGAAATCAAAGGGACCAGCTCGTGATTTGTTCCTGTGGGAAGCTCAGCAGTGAGGTGAACTTGCATCTAAAGCTCTGTCACTGACAATTACTGCTGAACAAAATCAGGGAAGTGTTGACTAGTCCAAAGTTCCATTGCAGAACTCCTGGCTGCAGTCCAGAGGTAATTAACTCGCTTTGTGGATTCAGAGCTCCTGGGGTGTGGGGGGCAGTGGGAGATCAGAGTAAATTATAAGTGAGGCTGTTAATGCAAATTGCTAATTTACCAGTACTGCTGGGTAAGGAGTCCTGCACACCGTTAGGGACCTGAAGAATATGTTGGTATCAATGTCAAATATTTTCATTTAGCTTTGATGGGTCGTTACTTCTCAGCATCATCACAAGCATGTCAATAGGAGAGTGATCTTCTATAAGCACTGACTGTGATTTGTCCCACCTGAGCACATTGTCCAGCAGAAATAATGAATGAAAAAGGAGGTACGTGGAGGTAAGGAAGAGAAACCAGCAGAGAGACAAAACCCAAAAACCTTGGGAATTGCACAGCACTAGGCCAAAACCATACCTGGCACTTTGAGGGACAAAATCCCTCCTGGGTGTGGGATCACCTGAAAGGAGCTCATTTGAGAAGGCTGGAACCATCACTCCTGTTAGGGTTGAAGGCCCTCATTGCTGTCCTGGGATCCTGGGAGTGCCTCACTGCAGCTTGGAGTGTCTCCATTTAATTAAACCCTGCACAACCTTGGCACAACTGAATCACAGAATCACAGAATCAGTAAGGTTGGAAAAGACCATAGAGATCATCAAGTCCAACCTATCACCTGTTACCTAATCTAATCTAGTCAAACCTGTTACCTAACCTGACCTGTTGCCATCCTACTACCAACACATCATCCTACCTATAACACACTACCCTAATATCTAGGTCATGCCACCAAGAACTTCATCCAACCTTTTCTTAAACACCTCTAGGGACGGTGACTCCACCACCTCCTTGGGCAGCCCATTCCACTGAGAGATCACCCTCTCTGTGAAAAAGTTCCGCCTAATGTCCAGTCTAAATCTCCCCTGATGCAGTTTAAGACTGTGTCCTCTTGTTCTATCACTGGTAGCCAGAGAGAAGAGACCGACACCCAGCTGACTACAACTTCCTTTCAGGTGGTTGTAGAGAGCGATAAGGTCTCCCCTCAGCCTCCTCTTCTCCAGACTGAACAACCCCAGCTCTCTCAGTCGCTCCTCATAGGGCTTGTGTTCCAGCCCCTTCACCATCCTTGTTGCCCTTCTCTGGACACGCTCAAGGATCTCAACATCCCTCTTAAACTGAGGAGCCCAGAACTGAACACAGTACTCAAGATGTGGTCTAACCAGTGCTGAGGAAACCTCAGGCCCAGATCCTGACTCTGAGCACATTAATGGCAGTGCAAAGACTCCCAGCAGCTCTGATGGGTTTAGGTCACCTTATAAATGAGCTGAAAACCTTGAAAAAAACCTTCCTGAACTTGTCACAGAATTTCAAAGGCATGAGGCAGACGTAGCTTTGCTGTTTAAAACACAAGAGTGGGTTTTCATTGCAATGAAATCCATCATTCTGCTCACAACACCTGTCTCCACACTGTCCAGTTCCCTTCGTCCCCAACCACCACTGACACAAGGGAGACGTGGGAGGGGAATGTATCCACAAGGAAAAGAAAGCAGTTACAAATTGCCATGTGTCACAACAGAATGCAACACATCTGCATCGCTTCAAAAAGCCTTTCCACTCAAACAACGTGTTAAAGAGAAAGTGGCACAGGAAATAATCCACATAAAAAGGCAGGCAGCCTCTCCCAGGCTCGTGTCCCCTCAGGAGGGAGATGCTTTCCTGGGGCCTGACAAGAAATCCTGAGCAAGGAGAACAGGACCTGGCTGGCAGAGCACAGCAGATGGAGGAGGATACTTGGGAATAAAGCCTTTTTCTTTTTCATCCACTCCAGTTTGAGTTTCCTCCTTTTTAAAGTTATTTTTTGTTAACGGTTTCAGAGTTTGAGCTGTTTGAGGTTTCAAAAATACTTCTGTCACTTGTGTAGGTAAATGAAAAATGGTTACAGGGTCCCATCAAATGACACTGAATGCTTCAGTTAAAATGCAGTTACCATTTGTCAGGAGCATCTTTTCGATTTATGAACTGCAAAATTATTCATTGAAATAATATGCAAATTCCTAAGCTCTGAAAACAGAAAAGCGAACAAAAAATGTAAAATGCAGCTCGTCGTTTTGCTGAGCGTGACTTAGTCACGGTGTGGTAGGTCCCATTTTGTGGTGGGCAGTGACCCTCAGTGCCGGGGTTTCACAGAAGCTGGAGCTGGTTGGTGGCAGCAGGACAAGCGACACTAAATCAGTGCCCGCAGCACCCCGGGGACAGGAAGTCCTTTCAGGTCACTGGCACAGCAAACAAACAAGAGACACAGAGCCATCCAGAAAAGCTCCTCCTGCCCAGCTAATGGCCATTCCGTGTTTCCTGAGCTCCCCACCTTGGTTCAGTCCCTCAGGTCACACACGGAAGGCTCGTCTGTGTTTTCTGAGGGGCTCCTTGGCTGAGGAAGGGGGATGGACAGCACGGTACAGAACGGGAATTAAGGGTGCACAGACCTCCAAGAGCATCAATTCAACCTCTGACCAAGTGCCTGTTGTATAACACAGCCACAGGCCAGGCTTTCTGAGGGACATCAGACACAGACAGAGCAAACTTCCAGTGTAAACGTGAACCATACACACCCTCAGTGAAACCACCGTGATGGCAGATACAAAGCCCTGAGTCAGAACACACCAAAATGGGGGAGCTTTGGGAGCAATGTATATGATGAATGTAAACACTGTTATTAAAGCATCCTGGTGATAAATGACATGAAGCAGGTAACAAGATGTGGTGCAGGTAAGCAAAGCCCACACGTCAATGCCTTCACTGTCCAGACAGGGGAGTGGGAACCTGCTGAGGGGGTTGTGTATCAGCAGCCCAGCCCAGCCCAGGCCATTACACTTCGTGCTTCTCAAGGCAAGTCCGGCGCTCTACCCACAAGGTATCTTGTTCTCCCTTTAAGTGTAAACCAGAATACATCCCCGTTATACAGAAAAACCTGTAGTGGGTCAGAATAATGGATTAAGGGAAAACACTGCTGAGAGGGATATTGCTGCGCTGTCGCTTAACGTGCTGGAGCTGCAGAAAGCTTGGGAGGCACAGCCTCCTCCCGACACACATAAACACTAATGGCAGTCATTAAACACAGGCACCGCGATGAGCACAGAAGGAAACCCGGCGTTTTCATGAGCTTTGTATTCAGTTCTGACAGAGGCTGGCTGGGCAAAACCTCCTTTCTCCTCGGGCTGGTGCACAGAGCCAGCTGAGGGAACCACTGACGTAGGAAAATCACACCAGGCAAAACCTCCCAGGGAGCCAGCAATGCCTAAAAGGCTTCTTTTGCAAATATGAACCTTGTTTCATTTGTGAAATTCACCATTTGCCTAAAACAGATTTTTTTTTAAAGGCAAGCAGGTATGACTTATGAAAACTCAGCCCTGAAGTTCACATGCCTGATCTGCTGAACGCTGCTTTGGGGAACTGAGAATGCCCAGATGTCACTGCTCCCTCGGCTAAAAGTTCCTGCCTGAGCCGGGTCAGGTTGTTTTGCTGCAAGGCAGATGATTCAATGTGAAGACAGTGTGGAGAAGGCTCCCTCCCTCCGCAGTTTGCTGTTCCCAGCTCCCGACCCCGGCAGGAAGAGCCAAGGGCAGAGCTAAACCAGCCCCTGGATCAGGTTACCCTGGCACAGCCAGAGCTCTGACAGCCAGGGATTCTCTGTCCCTTTGTGCTGCTGGCACATCCCCGGCTGGCTCCTGCGCAGTGTCCTCAGCGGGAGCCAAGCAGCCTCCGGAATATTGGGATATGGAGCAATATTGGCGCTGTAAGGGGCTGGAGGGATTTAGGAACCAAAGGAAAAAGGGAGGCTGTGGCTTCACTGGAGACAGGTGACAATTCATTCATTCGAAATGGCAGCTCCATGTGCTGTGCAAGGCATTTCCATGATATTCCAATCATGCTAAATACTCATTAAAGACTTGTATTTCATAGGGTTCTCTCATCCTGCAGCACTTCCCCAACCCTTTTCAGTTTTTCAGTAACAACTTAACACCCTCATGCCAAGCTGGGGAAAATTATCTTGCAGCTGCAGCATCTGCTCCCAAGCTAAGGCTGTGCTGGTGGAATTAAAGCCCTGCCTTGTGTCACTGCTTTGTTAGGCAGCTGAAGGGCTGGGGGATCCCTCATTTCCTCTCCAGCTTTGAAATGAGAGGGGTTTGGTTAAGATAAATGTGTGTTTGTTCTGTTTCAATGAAAAAACCCACAGGAAATACTATCCTGTGGTCCCTGGAGGAGAAGGAAAGCTTGTGCCCTTCTGGGGAGAGAGGAACTCCAGGAAAACAAAAGCAATGCCATCTTTTTGCTGCTGGTTGCAGGTTATTGTGTGGCACATTCTGCTCTTCATTTATAATGATGTCAACATTTTGCTGTGGGTACTTTTCAGTTACAGACCAGACAGCAAAGCTGGATGCTGCTCCTTACATTGTCTTTAAGCCTGGAATAGAATCTTTCCAAAGAAACTGATCATGTTTGGTGTCCATCTCTTAGAGCCTTCAAAGAACACATTTTTGCAAGTCGTACTTACAAAGTTGAGCTACTTTAGTCACAGGTTGGCACAGTTCCTAATCACCTGTTTTTGCCAAAGCAAGCAAAGAAACCAGAGCAGGCAGCACATGTGGCTCCCACACCTATTTATTTATCCCTGGACAAGAGGCCTCACTGACAAAGTGCTGAGCTGTGGCTTTCAGGTGAGATCACAGCCCTCCTGTGTCCCTGCTCTGCACTCCAAGCCACTTCCATTTCCACTGCCTTTAATAATTCATTATTTCTTCTAATCACAGAGATCTCCTCCTGAAACAGAACCTACCGGGGTGTTATCTGGTGATCACTTCTTTAAGCCTCAGCATTTGTGACCTACTAAAAGCCAACTCTTCTGCATTAGGGGGAGGTTTAATTAGCAATTCATTACCTACTCTTCTGCTAACCAACATGTGCCCTCACCAGCAACAATGGCCACAGTCAAAGCCTGGATCTTCTGACATGTTCGTACAAAGAATGAGACATTTTAGCAGGAAAAAACAATGAGAATCCCAGACTGGTTTGGTTTGAAGGGACCTCAAAGTTCATCCAATCCCACCCCCTGCCATGGGCAGGGACAGTTCCCAGTATCCCAGAGCCTTGCAGGGATGGGGCAGCCACAGCTGCTCTGGGCAACCTGTGCCAGGGACTCCCCACCCTCCCAGGGAAGGATTTGTTCCCAATATCCCAACTATCCCTGCCCTCTGGCAGTGTGAGGCCATTCCCCCTTGTCCTGTCACTCCAGGCCCTTGGAAATTGTCTCTCTCCATCTTTCCTGTCAGTTCCCTTCAGGTCCTGGAAGGCCACAGTGAGGTCACCCCAAAGCTTCTCTTCTCCAGCCTGAACAATCCCAGCTCTCCCAGTCTTTCCTCCATCCCTCTGCCCTTCTGGTGCCTCCTCTGGACTCTTTCCAGCAGCTCCATGTCCTTCCCATGCTGTTCCCCAGGGCTGCCGCAGCTCTGCAGGTGGCTCCCACGGCAATAATGTTTGATTTCCTATCAGATTGGATTTTGTGAGGAAGAGGCAGGATGGACTCTACAACTGCCGTGTTATCTGCACCATTCCACAGATCTCACTTTTTTAGTCTTTATTAAATAACAATGGAAAAACAGAGATTAACAACCAATCTTCCCAACTTGTTTTCTACTGGATCCACACAGAAGGGCTCACACAAACCCCAATCCTTCAAGAGAATTCCACGTGTAGATAATCTTGTAATAAATGATGTGCCATTATGGGGTTATTTTCTGTATCTACAGTCATTAGTAAAACACAGCTGTAAATAGCTGTAGCAAATTAGAGCTGCTTAGGCATCATCCATCTTCTCCTCTCCTCCTACCAAAGCTGCTTGTGCAAGCTCGAATGCTCCAATGAGAGGATTTCATTGTTGCAAAAGTGGAACAAAAATCCTGAAATACTTAAAAACAAACACCCTGGTGAATGGTGAGCAGCTGATGAACTGAAGACAACATTTCTGGGAATTTCTGTCGCTTACAGAAAAGAAAAATCTACTTTTGGCCCTTTTTTCCACACACCTGGAGTTGTTTTCCAAACATTTTTTCTAAGATATAACTCCAGGATTTTTTATCACCTTTACTTGCAACAGTCACCATTGGCTGATTTTCTTTACTCAGGATCATTACATGGTACTTTCCGTGTTATTAAAGAAATAATAAATTGATACTGAAAGAGGCTCCCCAAGAGAGCTGATTGCAGTCAGACACAGGGATGTTTAAAATATCCTTTACTTATCCACTCTCAGGTTCGTGTAGGTGTTCAATTACACTAATTTCATTAACACCATAGCACTGCTCCCATTCTATGAGAGCCCATTATTATATTTCATGATCTCATGGGGAGGGTTCCATTTGTTCCATGTTACTGCCACCAACACGCAGCACCTACAGCCTGTTATTAGTCCTTTGTATTTCTCCTCCAGATATGGATATCACAAAATTCCTGCTGCTCTGACACATCCCCGGGTTTCCAACATATAAATATATCATTAATTGCTAAGTTAGGGAGTCAGGTAGGGATAGAGGGTGGGATTTTAGCTGCCTTTCCTCACAATTCCTGCTTTCCCCAAGATGTTCTCAGAAGAACAGGAATATATAGAATTGTTTGGGTGAGGCCTCGACAGTGAAAGAGGGGAACAGGAGAGCTGGTCAGGAGTTGGCAGGTGCAGTTTGTGTGGAGCTCTGGACAGCAAGGCCACAGCAAAGAGAGCCTGGAGTCTGATGGCAGAAAGTGAAATATATCCCCTATCCTCCTCTTTTTGCTGCTGGTTACGCATTTCCCTTGACAATGGCCTATCTCATTGCTTATTCAAGAACCTGTGTCCCCCGTTTTTATTGAAATCTTCCTCCCCTCTCAGTTGCCCTAAGCTGTGAGTTCTTCAAGGGCCCAGCCTGCCATCAGCAGGATTTTATTTTGAAAACTGTTTCTTTTGTGTGGCTCAGGATTTTGCAGACAATGCTCCTGGGGGAGGTCAGCTGAGCTGGGCACTTCCATTTTTCTCTCCCATTACCATAAGAATGACGTTGGTTCACCTGATCTTGCTTCTCAAACTCTGATTTTTAAGGCATTCCACTGCTGTGAATTCCAGCCATGTTACTCGTGCCCAGTTCAGCAAAAAGTGCCCCTCAATTCAGGGAGCAGCAGAATTTCCAGGTAGTGTGTGGAGAAGCTTTTTCTGGTCTGCAGTGACAGATTCATGGCATAAGAGCAGCCACTGAAATGCCCAAAGCATCTCTAACCCTGTTTAGTGGATACTGAAGGGCAAAGATAACTAGACAAGCTCTCTCCCTCTCAGTCCAGCCACGCAGCCAATTCAGTGAAGGAATTTATGGCAAGGCAGAGTGATTAACCATGGAAATGAAGCCAGGATTTCTCTATTGGAATTTAAATTGATACAGGTACTTGAAATGTTACAGGTGCCAATAGCAGTGCAATGTTAAAAGAAGAATAAAACATACATTACAAGAGGAAAATGGAGGGAAAAGGTTTGACAATGTTTTAGCCCTGGATACAGTTGCACATTGTCAAACTGTATGATCAGGGCCCCAGGACATAGTGTGTTCATTCCTCACACAGTGGTGGGAAGCCCTGCCAGGACATGGAGTGCCCTGAGCTCAGTCCTGCCTGGGCAGTACCCCACGGAAAAGCTCCTAGCCCAGAGCTTTGGAGGGTCTAGCCCAGCATCTCCTGCAGGTTCCCAACAACGAGGCCCACGGAAAGGAGGATCCAGGTTTGTGTTCCTCTGGAGCTGGTCCCAGGGCAGTGAGGTGCATCCAGGTCTGGGGAAACCTGCTGGGTCCCAGTCTGGGGCACTGATGGTGGAGTAATTTAGCCCTTCCTGCCTGTCTGGAGCCTGTCATGTCCCCTTCACACTGTTTGCCCATTTACAGCAAATAAATGCAAATCTGACGGGTTCATCTCATAAATTTGAGTTGGACATTCCCACTATAAAGCATTAATATGAGTTGCCCTTCACAGACAGGTCTCCAGGCTATAACCACAGAGATGGTGGATATTTCCCCTTGTGGCTCACTCTCATTATTCTGACAATTTAATTTGGTTTCATATAATTTGTCTCTCTGTGGTGCCAGTCCCTGCATGCAGAGCTCATTTTTCTCCCGCAGACACCACCGTGGGGCCCATCATTTCCTTTATCCCACACCCAGGGGCACCTCTCCACACCCTGCAGTTGGGCAGCCCTTGGCTCTGTCCCCACCAGCCCATGCTGGCAGGGCACAGCACTTGGCCAGCTCTCACCCATTAAAGCCATAAACCCTTTTTAATGCGTATTTCAAGGAGATGGAATAAAGGAGCAGCCAGACAGATCCTACAATCCCTGCAAACAGGATCCTGGGCTCTCAGGGGCTCCCAGGCAGGTCCTGCCTGGAGGATCTGTGCACCCTCAGGCTGAGCTCCCTTGATTTCTCCTCACCCAGCTCCTGAGCTGAGCCTGGCTTCAGCTTCTGCTGCAATAAACTGGATTTAAAATGTGCTGTGCTGGGTTTGGAAGTTGGTGGCTCTTCCTCGCAGGGAGAGCTGCAGAAACCCAGCAAGGTCACAAGCTGCAGCTCCTTCCACCTTTGGGGGGCTGAAATACATTCTCTCAAATACAGAGGAACCAAATAAAACCAGAACTTGCCTGAGCTGAGCCCAGCCCGTGACGCCCACAGGGGACCCGTGTCATTGAACACCAAGCACAGCCTTTGGTCCTTCCCCCTGTCACCAGCTGCACAGATGTGCATTTTGCCACTTTGGCAGTACCCAAGTGTGTCAGTGTGTGACCCACTGCCACTCTGGACTGGCCTGATCACTACAAACCAAACTTTCAGAATACCATGAGGGGTGGAGGGGGGAGGGAAAGGACAGCAGAATGTAATTTCTAACATGCCAAGCCACGTTTGTTTTGTACATGGTCTGTTTCCTTGCTGTGTGTGGCCACCACAGGAGTTATCCCTACAAACAGACAGGGCAGATGCTCTTTGCCCTGTTCCCCTGACCCAGAGACCATAAAAAGGCACCTCATTCAACACAAACACTGCAAGGTTTCCTCCCTGCTCAGAGCTCCTTGCAGCCACTCTCCCAAGCAGGATGTTTTACAGCTGCACATTTACAAACACTCGTGGTATCCTCAGCTACAGATGGCCACACGTCCAGCACCTCCTCTGGGATGGAAACAGGAGAACTCCTGGCACAGCCTGCCCTCCTTTCATAGCATAGGGAAGGCACAAAAAGATCAGCCATAATTATTTCATTTGCTGCTGGATCCAGGCACCACCCACCCACCAAAGACATTTCAAAGTCCCCAGAGCCCCCGAGCCTGGCAGTGTTACCTCAGGTAAGATGAGCCAGCCCCACGTGCATCTGCTTAAAAGCTCTTAAAAACACAGCCAGAACCAGGCAGAGCAGAGGTCAAGTAAACAGTTCCAACGGGACGGTAGAAAGTCTGTTGCACTAAACATGTTTTTTTAGCACAAACTGTTTCTTTATTCCATGTTGTTAGAAACAAATGTGCTCTGTGTTGTGTTGCAGATGTGCAGAGCTGTCAGCTCCCACTGCTGTGGAACCCAGCACTTGTCACCTCCTGGGACATGGAGGTGACACAACGGCTGGTGCTTCCCCTGCCTGCCAGTTATTCAACCAAAATCCCAATATTTTCAACAACATTTCCCCTCCCACTCACGCTCTATGGGGAAAATCTCCCCTCTAATCTAAAAATTATGACTATTTAAATTGTTTTATCTAGATATCACACATTTCTGTTATCCTTCGTATGGATTCAAGTTGTGCTCATGGTCCCCAGCCTGGACAGAAATCCCACCTGCTCCCAGAAAATACAGGTTTAAACCAGGAAGAGGTTTAAGTTACCTCAAAGAAGTCACACACTTGTGGCTGCACTGTTTTCTGGTGGTGTGCACCTGGGGGTTAGTCATTACATTTAAAAGGGTCATTCAAGAAAAGAAGGGTAATGGCACAGAAGTTGCATAACCCCATTTCTGAAGAGCCTGTCATATAATCTACTTTCCCTTTGGTTTGTCACCATCATCGTCACGTGGGTTGTTTTTCTTTACAAGGTTCTTTATTTCCATGTAGGAACTCTGACCTATAAAACTGTGCCACGAGAGAAGCTCGTGCAGCTGAAGGTGCAGCTTCAGCCTGAATTAGTACCAGGTTGTTCTTTAGGTCTATATAAATAACAAATATGGGGTTTGAAGATGCAAATATCAATGCCACAACACGGGGAAAATTTGCACAACATTTACAGTAAAGGCCTCACATATTCAACATTGGTGATTTTTGCAAAATGGCATTTTGCAAAATTACTCAGTTGAGTCCTGGCCAAGCCCTCAAAAAATGCCTGAAGTGACCGAGTTTTGGGCCAAGCCCTCGAAACTTGTTCAGCTACGCTTTTGGCATAGTTTAAAAAGTATGTTTGGATAATATTAGATATATTTACACCAGTATTACAACATTTCAGCAGATATAAATTCCAGTGTTTCAGGTTAAACCTTTCCAGTGGCATTTGCTGGGGCTCACCAGGCAAAACCTGCATTTCCTTTTTTTTTGTCCCCTGCCCTGAATCGGAGCTCGGGAAAAAAAGGGGATTTGCAAGTTTTTTGCCAATAAATTCCGTTGGATTAAACGCCCTCTGAGCTTTATGATCTGGAATTACTGTCCCCCAGCTATGGATAATAATTCCCCAGGTTTTATAAGCCAGTGTGGAGCTGAGCCCCCTCCCCTGCCCTGGCACAGGAGCTGCTCCCCCAGGACTCATGTCCCGCAGAGATGCTCATGCCAAGGCAGTGTTAACGCACAGTGACACCAGTGTTCCAGCTGCAGGCAGAGCAGACTCGGGAACAGCTTCTCCCCCAGGTACCAAAGCCCTGCCCTCCTTCCCCTGCAGACAAGGAGCAGCTCGTGGCGCTCATTAACTTGTTTTTGGGCGAGGCACAGCTGAACTGTTGGTTAAAAAGTAGAAATAAAGTCCTTTCTGTGGCTGTGTTACCCATAAATCCCTGGCAAGCCATGAAAACACTCCTCGGGGATAAAATAATTGCCGATGACTCAGTCAGAAAAGTGACAGTAAAGGTTAATTGTCTAGAAAAGGATGTTTCTCTAATAGAGATGCAGTATGAGGAGGCTAAAGTCAGAATTCTGCAACTTCTGGAGCGTGTCAGAATTGAATCAGACAATTTTCTAAAAAGGTCAATATAAACCAGAAACGTATCTCTTAAAAATGTTGGAAACAAAAGAACAAAGATGAGCTTCTTTACAGCAGGTAAAACAGAAGGTTCTGATGCGCAGGGCTGGGAAGGGACTTCAGTAAGAACCTGGGGACCCTCATGAATAAACACAGAGCCTTCCAAAGGAAGCTCTGCACAAAATCCAGCCACAAGATCTTTTTAACAATTAAGTAGCAGGGGAAAAAAAAAACAACAACCTGTTTTCCTTTTGGTCTGAACAGACTGTTGTGTTCAGCAGCAATCAATGCCTCTGCCTGCTTTCCTTTCCCCCTTTCTTTTCCTTTAATTCACCTCTCCTATTTCAATTAACCTCTTTAACTTCTCTTTCCCCTTCCCCTTTATCCAAACCCTGTGCCCTGTGTGTGTATCACAGGTCAGGGGCTCTCCTGTGTCATTTATTAATAAAACTCTCTGTGTTTTGTGTTTTTGGACCCTCTGACTCTTGTCCTTTCTTCCAACCAATGAGCATTTTCAGGTCTGAAGCGTTTCCTTTCCCTCAAGGCTGGGCTGTCACAGGGACAACAAAACTAATGTGACTTCTGACATCTCTGTATAATTTATACATTTCTGAGAAACCAGCAGAAAAAACAGTCAAAAGCCACCAGCTCCTGAAACCCCCGAAGTGGGATGAGTTGACAAAGGAAAAGTTGGGAAGGACTGGCAGCAAAATGCAGCAGTGGAAATGCTGGAGAGAGGAGGAGATGGACTGAACTGCTCCAGAGCTGAGAGGAGAACAAATATCTTCACATTGAGGTGGCCTGATGAGGTCCTCTGGGATGTAAGGGACAGAGAACTTCAGGAGCCACACAGCAAACCTGTGGAATGCTCTTGGACTGCTGGAGCCCATCCCCAAAAAGCTTCAGAACACAGAGGAGATTAAATGAGCAACACACAGAGCAAACTGCCCACATCCCAAGGCATTGTGGCAGCAGGGCAGCCTGCTGCTCCAGGGCCCTGGGAAGGTCACCTAAGATCTCTTTGTGCACGGGAATAGTTAATTTGGAGTCCACCACTGTCCATGGAACTTTAGGACTGCAGTAAAATTGATCTAATGGGCTCAGGACCTCTCAAAGAGAAGGGATATTTCTCCAGAGAGAAGTCCATATCTCGAGCGAAGAGTGTGTTCTCTTTTCATTCCTGCTGGATTAGGAAATAAGAAAAAAGAAGGGAAGAAAGAGAAATGCAACACCCTTCTACATATTTCCCCAGCATCCTCCTGTGGACACTCCCTGGAGATCAGGGACAGGACAGGACAGCACCAGAGGATCTTTGACATGCAGTGGAACTCGTGTGCTGCCAACACCCACCCCCAGCACAGCACATCGTGTTGCCTGGTTTTGCCCTGTGTTTTCATCCCAAAGAACACCTTTGCAAACCGGGCTGGAGGGTGCAGAACATGCTGAGTAACAGGAGGAGGAGGGGAACGCCAACCCTGCTGGCACAGAGCAGGAGGGGACCCGGCTCCCGGTGCTAAGTGGCTGCACAGTGTAATTAGCACTTCAGATTGGAGCGCCAGCTCGCACAATTAACTCCTCAGCAGCCTCAGGGTGTGAACAGAGATGTCCTGTGCCGCTTCAGGTGCCCCAGGAGCTGCCACACAGCCACAGGAGCTGTGGGAGCTGAGCTGGAGGCCAGGCCCAGTGCACAAAATACCATTGACTGGCTGTGGCTGGGAAAATACACCCCTCTTCTGTCCTCTGCTTAGAAAAGCAGCCTAACCAACCCCCTGAAACAAATGCATGGTGCTGGGCACTCCAGCAGGTTGCAACTGAGTTTCCATCCAGAATTCCCACAGCACTTCCAGGTGGGGAACAGGGACAAAGGAAGGAGCTGCAGCTTTTATGGTCACATCAGTATCATAACTATGTACATTAATTATGACATCCTTTTAGTATTCATTATATTACAGCAGGAAGACATTAAATACCAATATTTTCTTGAGCCTTCAGGTGTGTCCCAACACAAACCTGTCCCTGCAGCACCTGCAATAACGAGGCCACTCAGCTCTGGATGAGACTGTGGGAGTTGATATTCCCAAAATACAGTGTCACAATCTCAGATAATCACTCCAAGTTAAAGCTGCTCCAGGAGGGCTATTTCTGGGAAAGCCACTGGGAATACAATAGAAACATGGGGAAGTATCCAAGGCAGCACCTCCCTCTGTCTGCAGGGGATAAAAAATGCAACCAGGGACCAACTCAGACAGTTTGTCTGGGAACATTAAATGAGTCTGGGTTTATAAGACTTTATAAACCTACAGAGCTGCACGTGGAAGAGAAGCCAAGGCAAAGAGTATGTTATCTTCCTTCAAGTGCCACAAACCCACCCACAGGGGAAGGTACAACCAATTTGGCGAGGGTTGGAATCTTTGGACACACTGGACTTTAGAAAATGCACAGCACAGAAATTGGCTCAGCATTATTTCTGGCAATGCTTTGAGAAGGAATGTGACTAGCAGCATATACAGAGAAAATTAAAATAATTAATACAATCAAAAGGTCCTCCTTCTTACTTCAATTATCATCACTATTTTTTCCCAGAAAAGAAAAATATAATTGATAAGCAACTCTGAAGACCATTAGTAGAAGTAAAAGTGTGGTTCAAGTTCTCCTGGCAGGATTTTACCATTTTTATTTGGCTTGTCACATATCATTACTGACCCAGGCAGACGGAGATGCAAAAAGATGCAAACAAAGAATCCTCAAGGCCTCCCCTGGGAGAAGGGCAAGGACTGAGAGTTCACTGTGCTAATGCATTATGGAAGACAACTGAGCATGTTTAATTAAAACTTTATGAACTGCCAGGGCTTTCTGTTCTGACACAACCTCCTGGTAGGACACTTGGGGAGGGTTTATTCTTGCTGGGTTTAGTTAGAGGGGATTTAACAGCTCAGACTTATTGTCATAACCCCAATAACCACGGAATATCCTTTAACATTTTGGCTGGCATTTACTCACTTGTAAAGAAAGAAATCTACCTTTCTGCCTTCCAGTTTAAATCTTGAATTATAATATTGTTTTCTCAAACAAACGCAAATTTGATAATCCTTAGCTTTCTTCAGTCTTTATCTAGAAGAAATATAATGATTTATTTGCCCTGCTTTATATATAAAGCCAGCACTTGGCTCAGCCAAGGACATTAGGCAGAATCACCTGAAGAAGGCTGGAATTTCAAAGTGTTCATCTCCCTAATGGGCAGCTTTTTCTCCCTCTCTGAATAGACAGGTATTTCACTTTGAGAGGCATTTGTGTTTTACTGCTTTTTTTAGCTTAGCTCATGGCCTGCCTCTGGAGCAGAGGAAATATTGTTTTCTAGGTAATTTCATTTCCAGCGCTGACTATAAAAGGGACATGGCAAAGATTGTGCTGGGGAATCTTCTGCTAAAAGCCAATGTCATTTACCAGAGATCAAATGCTGCAGATGAAAGCTGAAGAAAAGGGAACTGGAGAGTCAGGCTCGTTCATGGAGAGCATTATTTAAAAAATTACCTGTACAGCAACTCTGCTGAAATGGGGACAGGGAAGTTGGAAAGGTCACCAATTCCACCATGTTCAACTATTTAGGAGGCAACTAAACAAGGCGCACACATTCATTCAAGGCTTTTTTTCCCAGGCCCCAGACTCTCCTGCCTGAGGGGAAACAGGGAACAAGGGGATCAGGACAAGCTCCAAACCCTCGAGTTTATCTTCAGGGTTAGTGCCTGTGCCAGCAGGGAGCTGGACCCCAAAGGCACCTCTTTGCCCATAGAGCAGCCTGAGCTTCCCAAGGACCATCCCTCAGTGCCCCCTGGGAGCTGCAGGGCTTCATAATTTACAGAAAGGAGGTGGGCTGTGAGGCAACCAGGTGAGGAAATGCAGGAGGGAGGAAGTGCTCTTTCCAAGTAGGTAATTAATGGCTGTAATTTCTGCCTCCCCACACAAACCCTCCCAGGTCAGTTTTATGAAAAGACAAGAGCAGTTGCACTTCAAAACAACTTTTCTTCAGGAAAGGCTTACAGGTGGAGGAAGATTAACTAATTATAAGTTATTTTAACCCACTGAGGGTGGGAGGTATCCACTGATGTGCTTTGCCTTTCTCTGAACACGCTCAGGCTGTAAAACTGCCTCACTTATTTCAGTCAGCCTGCAGGACAACTTCATGGCTCTGTGTCCTCCTCCCAGGGATTCCCTCAGGAGCACTGCATTTAATACCCCCGGGACAGTTCACTGGTAAATATGGGCTTATCTCAAAGTCATTAAACCTTCATTTCTAAACCTGTGCTCTAAGCTCATTCCAAGGCTCTCAGAGATTACTTCTCCCTCTCCTTTATTTTTATAGCTTGCTAATAAAGCCCCAAAGTACAAGAACAGATGTTTGAAAACTCTCTAAAAAGCAACGATTTTTTAAAAAAACCCTACAAATCTGCAGCTACAGGAAACACTGGTATCTTTGTAATACAGAATTATTGAGGAAAATCCTCCCTGTATTTTTACAACAGATAACACACACAAAGAGAAGGATTTAGACTGAGTTAAACCAATTTAAGTGGAGGTGAGGTCTTTAAAAAAACCTCTCAGCCATTAAAAAGTTACAGGCAAATTAAAGGGAATTAAAATATGTTTGATTGCCTCCTCCAAACACCACCATTAATTAAAAGAAAGGATGAAAAAACAGTTGCTTGAGGGTTCTGACTTTTGATGGTGAGAGATGCTCAGTTCCCCCAGTGCCTTGGATTCAAAAAAGGCCAAATAAAGAGCAAATAAATTGCTTACCCTAAAATATCTTGGCTTCCTGCAGGTTGGGTATTTAAAAGCATGAGTTTGTGTCAGTCAATATCTGAGCTGGCACAGACCTGCAGGATCAGGCAGATGAGATTTACCTTTGCAGGTGACAAGGGATGGAGCTCGCTCCTTTAAACTGGCAAAGGACGCAGCAAAGAGCGGCAGGGCTTTGTCAACAGTAAACCTTAGCACTGCTTTGATAGGGCAAGGACTGAGCTGGGCTTTATTGCAGAGCTCCAAATGTCAGCCTGCTGTTTCCTGCCCAGCACTGCCTTCCCTCGCCCCTGTCTTCAATAAGACACGCACCAGGGAAGAAGTGTTTCTGAGAAACACGGATTCAGGTCTAAACTTCAGCATTTCCCCCTGCAGTCTCTACTTTTTAACTCTTAATAAAGAGCTGATTTCCATCTCCCTGCTCCCTCCTCCAGCCTTCATCTGTCTGGCAGCTCTGGCAGAAACGCTGTGGATCAAAGGACAGATGCACAGCACACCTGAAATTTCAGTTCTCAGGCTTTCAAAATTCATAAAAGGCTCGCAGGCTTCATCCAAGGCCTACAAGAAACTTGCATTTGCTATTGCCCAGCAGACAGCAGAGCAGATGTTCTGCTGGCACGTCCCTTGCAGGGGGACTTTACAGAGCAGGGCATCACAACCCAGGCCTGTGCTCTCTGTTTGGGGCCTTCATCACCTTATTCATTAATTAATTAACGTCCTTCATCACCACAATCACTACTGAGCAACCAGACTGGAGCCAGTTGTCAGCAGACAACTCCCAAAGCAATTATTCTGGAACATTCCCCTCTCTTCCCACCCTGCATTAGCAGCTGAGCCGAGTCCTGACAGCACGGCCCTGCCTCATGGACAGGGAATTTCACTGCGGAGCTGCTTTCCTCAGGAAAAACAGTTCAGTCTTTGCTCCTACCAATTGTTTCAGTGCTCATTTAATTCTGCTTTTACGATTTTTCACGATTATTTCAGACGGGGCACAACTGATGTGGTTTCCCTTTGTCGGGCTGAGAGATTCGTGTTTCAACCCCAGCCTCGCTCAAGTTCTCATCCAAAGGCCACTGGTCTGCCCAGCCCTAAGAATGTCCCAATTCATAATTAAACTCCCATGCAGATGAGCTCTTTGCCCAGAAAATGGTGCTTCTTCGGTATAAATGTCTGGGCAGTGATTGCTCGGGTCCCAATTCACAGAAATAACACACGGCCATTTACTCATTTGTTTTCAAGGGCTCATTTGCTCGCTCAGGAAGGTTAATATTTTTAAGACCTTAAACCTGGAATCAATTTCCTGTGGGCTCACAGGCACAATCAGGCAAAGCCTGACTGATTCTGTTCTGGCTTCTCTTGGAAGAAACTTCTGCACTGTGTTTCCTCAGTACTGTGAGAGGGAGTTTTTTGGGGGAAGAGGGGTTTGGTGTGTTTTCTGTTTGATTTTTTAACCCACAGTCCCCTAAGTCTGTCTCTGCCTTAGACAGGTAGAAGTGAAGCACAGTTATTTACATAAAAACACAACAAATAAACTCAGGGTTTTGACTCTGGGGCCCAGAACCAAAAATAAATGATGTCCCGCTCTCTCTGCCCTGCTTGAATTATTGCTGCAGCAGCGGTGAATAGCAAAGGGATGGTTTATTCTGTTAGGGAATCAAAGGCTGCAGATAAAGCTTGGAGGCCACAGATGAAAGATGTGCTGGGTTCCCAGGTAACGTTCTCTCTGCTCTGAGGGATCCCACAGCTTCGCTCAGCACCTTGGAAACTCTTTGCTCGGGTTTTTATCAGCCAATTCACAAAGCGGGGCTGGTGTAACGTTGTCAGCCCTGGCGGCTCTGCCTCTCACTCTCAATAAACAAGTTATTCGTGATGAAGGCGAAATTGTTGCAAACCATAGATTTGCCTTGGATAGAAAGCAAAACATGTCAGGAGTAAATTATGAGCGAGTAGGGTTCATAAAAACCCCTATTCAAGACGCAATAATTAGAGCAATCAATGCATTCTGATTAAGTGATTGCCACCCTTCGCCTGCCAGGGGCAGAAATAACCTTCCTCTGTGAAATCACAAGCTCATTCACAGGGAATTGGGAGCAGATGGAAAGTCGTTTGTGTTATTAGTGGCATTTCAGTTCCTGAACACCCTGCAGGAGCGTGAGGTGCTGTGACAGGGGGTGTAATTAGGACACAACGACAATATCAGCCCCTCTTCACAAATGCAGAGATGATGGTGCAGAAGGTCAGCCTGGGGCACAACTGATAGCGTCTCAGTCCTTGCTGTCACTTTCTAGATCCCAGTTTGCAGAGTTCTCAGCACACTGAGAACTTGGCGTGATTATTCCCCTCATTCAGGAAATAGCCCTGAGTAAGGACACACTTGCCAGGATTTTGTATGGGATCAAACTGCAAACCCACACCCCCCAAACTCCCTTCAGCAGGTCCCCAGCTGTCCTTTACTACAGGCTGGGGACCACAAATGATTCTCAAAGTTATGCATTTATGTTTTGGTTGATCTGAATTGAATCTGCAGCGTTTAAGATGCCAAGTTTGGAGTCTGTACCTTTAATTTGTAGTGACCTACTCAGTTTTCACTGAAATGGCCACAAACATCCTTTTCTTGGGGGAAATATGTGAACATGAGAGTGGCACCTGTTGAAAAACGAAAAAAAAAAAAGGAAAATAAAAGCCCTGAAGAACTGAATTTCAGCGTAACCTTAAAAACACTGCAGTGCAAAACAGTGCTTAGAAATACATGTAAAGAACAGTACAAACCCACCTTTAAAATATACTCTGAAACCCTTTTTAAAATACACTCCACTATAAAAACTTACAAACAGCAGTTTCTAATTCTATTCCTTCACTAATTAATCCAAGAGGATAGTTCCACGGGTCTGGGTTTGGGGAGGGTTTTCTGAGCATTTTCAAATGTTTAATCAAGGGACTGCTCCTCTTACGAACCCATGTGATAATATTTAGTAAATATATTAGTTTGTTTGAGGATATACACAATAAACACTACAGGGGGTTGTGTTTGTTTTATTTTGTCAACTATCGTTAAGCTGAATTGCCTGGCAATGAATTTGAATTAAAATTACAACGGCCACATTTAAATGTTATCCACACGTAATTGTGTTGCATTCAATAAATATTGCATTTTATGGGATGTGTTAGTGCAGCTAAAGTGTCTGTCAACAAAGACAAGTGGTGATTATTTCATTATTATTTCATTTATTTTGTTATTAGTATTTAAGAGTTAAGGGAAAGAGCAACAGCACGAGGGAAACTTTTCATATGCTCCTGCCCTTTCCAGTTCAATATTGTGAATATCCTTCAGCCAAAGGCCTCATTTCAGTCACACAGACTTGTATTTGTCCTTTGCCATCCGAGACCCCTTCAAGCTGGTGAAAAATCAGGTGCGTGGGGGTGTGTATCATGTGTAACAAACTGAATTAAAACGTTGCTGCAGTGGGCAAGGAGATGGGATTTTTTATGGTATCAATTGACTTTCTTCAGCTCTGGAATTAAATGGCTTGGAAATTAAATAAGTCAAGTGCTCGGATTTAACATATGGACTAAAATGGCTTTGATTATAAAGGTGATTATGGTGTAACAGCCGAGGAGCAGTGGAAGAGAGAGGGAAGAGGAATCACCTTTCAGCAAACTAAGCCCATTATTTTCGACCCTGTCAGGAGTATTTGAGCAGCTTTGATCCATGCTCTGCCAGGAGGAGGTGGAATTCCCAGGAACACCCACAAGCAGCACACTGAGGTTATTTCATGTCCAACGAGTGGTCCTGCTTCAAGGAGCCAGTCTATGATATGGAGGTAATTTATAGAAAATAAATGGAACCCTGGGACCCAAATCATCTGTTACTCTGTGTGTGTGCCAGAAGGACACAGTATATTTAGGTCATAACATCCTGGAAATACCTTGTTCAATACACAAATCAAGGGACTGTATGTGGTTTATGACAGATGCACATCTAATACCCATAAAAGCCTCATTTGTTTGATGAAAGAGTAATTCCAGCAGAGCCAGCTGAGAGAGTGCCACGTTTGTGTCACACACATTCACTCCCAGCATCACTTCCTCTATTAATGGCCAAGATTCCTCCTTCCCTAAACTGATAATGTGACATTTGCGACCCGATGTAATGGCTTTGAGCTGGGGAATGCACATAAAGCAAAAGGAAATAATCACGAGTGTATGAAACAGGTCAGAGATGAGAGCAGCACATACTAAAGGCTCTTGGTGTTCTTTCCCTCCCCTCCCCAGTCCAGATGCTCAGGTGGATGATTCCTCTGGCTATAAAGGGAATCTGCCTGCTGGAATTGTGGCGGGTTTGTGGTTTCATCTCCCTAACAAGGAAGGGAGTGCCAGGAAGGCTCTAAGATAGAACACTGGACCAAGGAAAAGCATTTTGAAACCCAAATCGCTTCAGAACTGTTGTTCAGATCAGAGAATTTGAAGGAGGCAAACCCTCTCTTTGAGCTGCTGCAGAGCTCCTGGCAGCTGAAGCCACAAATCCAGCACTGAGGGCCAAGGAAAGGCAGCAACACGTTAGAAATAACACCATCAGCACCACCATGGAGCCGTTATTTTCCACTGAAATATTGGAAAACTTCACTCAATCTTACAGTTTGCTACTCACAAAGTTCAGCTTGCAATCTAACATCAGCCACCAGCTGAAGAAAGAAGTTATGCTTGAACACTCAGAAAGCTACTCTGGAAAAAATTGCAACAAATCTCTCACCCAGCAATTTTTTTATCCCCACTGTGCCACACCAAACAATTTAAGCAGCTCCCGTGTCCTCTTCTCTGGAGCATCCCAAATAACGTTCCCTGGGCTGCAGTTGCTGCAGGGAGGCATTTCTGTGGCTGCAAAAGGGCTTGGAAATCACCTGCAGCTCCACAATTACAAGCCAGGCTTTAGAGGCTCTGTGAATGTCAGTGTGACTTCAGAGCACTTCACAGATCAATCCTTTCCAGCATCACCGCAGAAGTGGAAAGAATTGCCTTTATCTAATGGAGGAGCAGCACAAAGGCGGTGACTCATCTGCCAGTGAAAGGCCTGGATCCCCCAGGGGCCATGGGAGAGCAGGAACAGAGTGTCCAGAGCACATCCCATCATCTGCAGCTGCTCCCAGAACACTCAGCTCATCCCCCTTCCTGTATTTAATCTCTCCTGGATTTGTTCTCTTCACCATTTGCCACTTCCCAGAAATGCCTCTCCCTTCCACACAACACCGTTGCCCTGCTGGTACCTGAAGGCTGCGAACATTCCCAGCTCCCTGCACCGCCCTGAGCTCCCTTTCCAGGGAATCCAGGCCCCCGGGACACTTCTGGTTTCCAGTAACCCTCGGGAAATCCCAGTAGTGTGTATTTACAAACTCCAAGTGGGCTCCGCAATCCTCTGGAAGGATTTTGCTTCCCACCAAACCTGTCAGGGCACAGACTGCAGCAGAGCTCTCCTCCTCACCAGCTGCTTCAAGTCTCTGCTGGATACAAGAACTCTTTGAAATGCTTCCTTTTAGACAGTAAAAGCTCAGCACTTTCTAAGCCCTCCTGCTAAAGCTGCTGCTCATCTCACAGGACATTTTCCTCAGCCGCTCCAGTTTAGGCCAGTTACACCCACAGCTCCAGTTCTGTGCTACCTAAAAGATGGCCTTGCTTTACTGGCACACAAACACAGTCCCACAAAGAGACCCTCACATGCCAATACTGTGAAAAACAACCAGTCTCATCTATTTGTTTCCAAGTATGGATTTCAGAGTCTAAATTTAGGCACTCAGGGAAAAGAGACAAAGGCAGGAGTCTGACTGGAGAATGTGCACAATGTCTCATGTTTCCTGGCACTTTCCCAAGGCCAGTCTGGTTGAACAACTCATGGCCACCCCAAATCCAGCTGAGATTGCCATGTTTGGGTTGAGGATGCTCTGGAAAGGCTCAGATTCCTTTGCCTTTTCCAGGCCATGGAATGGAAAAGCCCTTTTGTTCTGATCAATAATCAGATCTGAATTCCACACCACATGCACTTCTCACATAAAACACGCAGTAAATCCCCATGAACTGTTCCATATCTGCCTAAATCCCACTGGAGCACCTTGACACCAGGGACTGCAGGGGAAAACACAACCTCAGTGTTTGTTTCTGCTCCTCAAATGCCCAAGTTCCTTGTCTGCACAGCCCTGTGCTATCAGTAAGATCACAACAAACCTGCTGTTTAAACTTTCTGCCTCCTTGTGTCTTTTTTAGAAGGGCTCTTCTTTCTGGATATTGAGTTTTTTACAACATTATTCTCCGTAAGGATAAACTGACCCTGAGGTTTAACCAGCCGAGATGTTACATGTGATTTTATCCAGCAAGTATTAGCTGGACTTTTGATAAATCCTCAACTCAGATCCTCAAATCAGGTCTCAGATTATAATTCAGGTCCAACACTGGACTGAATGGATACCTCACTAAAAGTCAGCAAAGCAAGAGAGATCTAGAACAGCTCATGACCTCCAGGATCACTGAATTCAACCCATCCAACCACAAATATATCAGGGCAGGAGCTCTTATTGTTCATATTTTCACTTAAAATAGTAGCAACATCCAGCATGAGGGCAGAGAAAAAACGCCTATATTTGGAACAATTATCAACTCATTCAAGAACACCCATTGTATCACCATGAACACGTCAAAGCAGCTCTAATTTTAAAATCCTTCCCTGCAGCTTCACGTTTCATTGCAGTGCAGTGACTGCCCTGGTTATTGGTGTGTTATTGGGGCAGCTACTGAGAGAACAGGTTCTCAAATGAGGCTTCTGGAGCTCTGAACAAAGCCTGGCAACCACCTTTACAGAGGGCAGGTCTGGGATTCTCACCCACTGACAAGAAGAGGGACCATCCAAAGGATTCAACAGGATCCTGATTCAGGAATAGGATTTTCTACATGGCTGGAGTCGTGCAAGACTGTTTCCTTCCAGGATGAATTAGCAGATTATCTCACCAATGTGGATCCAAGGAAATCTGGATCAAAACTAAGGCATCCTTTGCGCAGAGTAGGCAAAGAATCCACTTAGGAATCAATAGTTAATATGTCCTCAGACCACGGGATGAACAAGTTCCCCAGGCATTAAACACGTCATGGCCACCAACCAAGGCAAGAGGAGGTTTAACAGAATTGTGACACCTCACAGAACATGATTGTCATCTGCAAAGAGAGCTCCTTAAAAACACTGGGAAAGTATTGATGTGACTGGAATGAAACTCTCCATGTGCCCTTTTCCCTCTGCCCACAGCCTGACCCTTCCCCTCACAACACCCAGGGAGAACTGAGGACTGACCCAGGAGTTAAAGCTCTTACACAGCCCACATTCAGTGTCCCGAATACTCCAACCTCTCAACACCTTATTTGTCTGTCACCTGGGAAATGTCACCTCCTGTATCAGTTTCAGTTGTTTTCTGAAGAGCACATCTTAAACTGGCAGCAATTTCTTACGTATACATTGGGTAATTAGGTGGATTAGAAATACATTACAGCAGAAATCCCAGGGAAGTGGCACTTGACAAGCATTTCCTCCCCAAAAGGCAGCGTTTGAGAACATGCAGATGGCATCTGACAGAGAAATCTAGATTAATTTGCTAATCAGATTAAAAAAAATTAAACCTTTAATTCAATACCGGCAGTTTTCTGTACAGGGCTTAGAAGTTTGGAGGGTTTCTGGCATGTATTAAAGCTGTTGAGAAAAGCCACTGGAGTAACAACCCAGCCTATTATTTTTCAATGCAAATTCCAAACTTGTGTCAGAAGGCAACAAGCATTAGCTGGAGCATTCCACTTCAACCACTGCTGAGGAGCTCCGCCAGGAAACGTGTGGCCAAGTATTTCAGAGAGACCAGTATCAGTCCCCTGAGCAAGGCCAAAGCCACTGGCACCTCCCCGAGGGTCTATAAATCACATTACCTGGTAGCAAGTCAGTCGTCAGCGCTGCCGTGGCTGCAGAGCAAACAACAACAGGTTCCCGAGCAGCTGCCTGCTGAACTCCTCCCCAGCTCCACCTCCATCCAGACCAGGTGCAGATCTGCAGCAGCATCACCCCAGCCCAGGGCACATCCCCCTGGGTGCCACTTGCACCAAGGCTGTCTCCATCCTCTCGATCCGAGGCACCACTCCAAGCCCAAACCAGATTAAGGCTCAAAGGCAGGTTGGAGTGACAGAAAGCCTTTGCAATCTGCTGTCACAGCACCAGTTCATGCTGTTTAACTCTCCCAGCTACCAGCACTGACTGTTTCCCCTCCTGCCTTGTCTGAAAAGGTTTATATTTAGCACACAGCCCCTTTCAGGAGAGCTTGAGGAAGATGCTCAGAATTGCAGCCTGTCAGTTTTCCTCCCCTCAGCTCTGAGCCCAGTTGTGAATTTGAGGGGGTGGGCATGTGGGGGAGTTGCAGGCATCTCTCTCCTTCCTGCTGATGGGGAAAGAAAGGCAGCAGAGAAGGTTTACACCACAGACAGGGAGAACAGGCAGCTTGAACATGAATATTTGCCGTGGAGCTCAGCAGCAGAGGGTGAGGGCTTTGAGGGACAGCCTGCACATCACAGGGACATCACCCAGCAACCCCAGGGCTGCCAAACCCCAGGCAATTCTCCACACCCGTGGTGGGGGGTACAGGATGTGTTCATTTAGCCAAGAAATAGGTCACAGCTCATCAGCTCCTGGAAGTTTTTAGGAGCCACTCAATCAGAACTGTGAAAGCAGAAGAGCTTCTCCTGATGGTACCAAAGAAAGGAGCACTTTAAGCAGAAACCTGCACACAATGAAGATGAATTTGCAGGAGGTAGTTAGAAAGATGCCTGTTTTCCAAAGCCTAAACAGGTGGTTCTGGAGCAGGACAGATTTCCATCCCACTTCACAACACAACTCCCAGTTCACTCTGGTATTTTGAAGACAACTAGACCCGACACTCCATCGCATCAGAAGGTCTGAGCAGAGCTTCTAACTACAGAATGTCTCCTATTCTGCTTTAACTTGGCAGATGAAATGTTCCTGCCATCCAGCAGGAACTGAAGTTAGAGATATTCAGAGCATAAGTGTGGTGTAGTTTTCCTTTCCTGTCAGTTCAGTAAGGAAATTAAACACTGTACTCCTCACCGAGGGACACAGCAGAGTTTTCACTGGTTTTGCAGCACTGCCTGCCTTTGAAGGCAAGAGGGAAAGGCACAGGGGGCAGGTGCTGCTCTCCTTGGGCACCAGCAGCATTTGGGCTTCTAAAACCAAGGGATGCTCTGCAGGAAACAGCCCTGTCCAGAGAGATGGCCCCTCCTTACTGAGCTAGGACAAGAGCCTCTCCAACAGCTTTAAACTATAACCAAAGGAGGGATTAAGGAGTGGAGCAAATGGTGCTGGAGGAGAGAAGTTTAGTGGCTGGCTGTGGGAAGGGCTGCACTAAAGGAACTGCTGCTGCTCTGGATCCTCCCAGTACCTGCCCTGCAACAGGCCCTGCGGGTCAAACCAGGGTAAATCCAGACCTCAAGTCACTTTTTGCTCTGCCACTTGGCCTTGAAGGCAGAGAACAAGGTTGTGGCTGCCTGAGCCAGAGGCTGCAGATGCAGCCAGGAAGGATCTCCCACAACTGTTCCCCTCCCAGGGAATATATTCCTGCCAACACCTGCTGGATGCAAATCCTGCTGTCACAGGGTTTATAAAACTCTCTTGACGGTCGATTGCCTAAACTCAAGGCCACTGCCCTACACAAAGCAAACATTGCACTCTTCCAACTCTCACGTTCTCCCCTCAGAACTCCAGAGCCTACACTGGAATTCCCAGTGGTGTCACTGGGATAGTGTTTCATTCTCCACATGCTGCCGTGGGTAGAAATCCTTCCCCCTGTCATTTTCGAGCCATAAAACTGCCGCTACGGGGATTCAAAGCCTTGCTTTAAAATCCTGTTAAAGGATTATGCAAAAGCCTTTTGGCGATGCTCGAGGACAACACATCGGGCTACCACGGGAGGAAAGGGGGAGAAAAGCAGGAGGAAATTGCCTGATACCAAACAGGAAAGAAAAAGCTGTCCTTCTCTAAGCCTAAGCAAAGGGACAACATAAATGAACGCATAAATGAAGGAAAACGCTCCCAAATGGAAGTGGAGGGTCCTCAACCATCCCACAGTGGGCAGAGCCGAGGACTCACTCCCTTAGAAACATTTGAACAGCATCATGCACCAACTGGAAAATCATTTGAAAGGCAGCCTTGGTCTAACTCCAGCATTTATGACATGCAACAGGAAGGAAAAAAACCCACCCCAAGTCTGTCTCCATAGTGTTGTTAGTGATGATTTCATTAGGAGTTAAAACTATGAAATTGAAAGTCTCACTTTCTCTGTGTAAACAACCAGCATTTCTTTTAAGAGCCACTTTTTAATTAAATATAGTCCCAGCTGTCGTTTCCAGCTATTTAAGCACAAAGAGGTTTCCCAGGAACACGAAGCTGGAGGTGATTAAGAGTGTGTATTTACAAGCATGGCCTGAGGCAAGCAGGTTACCTGCAGCAGATATACATAGAATATATATTCCTAAGGGTTGTTCCAAGGTGGTACCTGAATAAATGAGGCTGTTACTGGATGGAGTGCACAGTTGCTTGGCATTTGTACAAGTTTCAGGCCTGTGTGTGGAGAAACAAAGTTAACCTTGGCCTGGCAGGGACACGTGTGAAACTGGCTGTGTTCTCCCAGTATCCTCGGCTGCATCCAGACTGATTAAATAACCAGGATACAGGTAAGGCAGCAAGTTATTCCACAGCTTCAGAAAACCCAGAGGAAGCAGGTTGTGTACACCCAAAATTCACTGTTGAATTATCCAGCTGTGCCTGCACTTGCTGGCTCATGGAGGGACAAAGGGACATTGCTGGGACCTTCAGCAGGAGCTCAGAGCACACCACAGGCTCACCCTCACACAAATAACTGCCCAGGGCAGCTGGGGAAGGTCTGAGGGAACATTTTCCCCCAAATGAATACGTATCCCTCTCCAAAACTCGTCCAAAATCAGAACTAATGGAAAAAATCAAAACTAATAAGGGAGGGAACAAACGTGGCTCAGCAGATCCTGAGGAGTCAGCAGTTGTTCCCAGAACACAGGACTGTGCCTATTCCAGAGGTGGACAAAACAACTAATGGAAAGGTTCACTGTGCTCACTCTAATCCATTATTTGACTTGTGTCCAAAATATTCCTTGCTTGGGATCCATCTAACTTTGGTATAGACACTCAACAAATATATCCCTCTCTTTCAATCCCTGACTTTCCCCCCTCTGGCTGTTCTTTCAATAAATTATTTTGTCACAGTGTTTTGAGCAGGAACCCGTTACTCCTTTCCCTGCCAGATTTATTCCTTTCCCTCTGGTTTTGTTCTTTGATTATTTTGGGATCATGGAACAGCTTTTCTTGGGTCAAAGCTCTCCAGTTCATTCTCCAGGAGTTAGAGGAGAAGTGACTGGGCACTTTCCACCCGAGCCAGCCCTTTCTTTATGCTCTGTCACACTAACTGAGTAGCCCACATCCCAAGGGATGAGGATGGCAGCAGCTGTGTGAGATCCACCTGGATATGGATGAGACTTTTCCTTGAACAATTACCTTTATTGGAGGCGTTTTATATTTACAGTGTCAACTGCTCCCTACCAGAACTGGAACCCACCAATTCTCGGGGCACTCAGAAACTTTGCCTTTAGTGGGAAAACACTTTTAAAATACTTCCCTCCTAAACAGGCCTGGGAAGAACATCCTTCATCTGCTGATTCTCAGAACTGCAGCAGCAGCAGCTCTGACACATTCCCACATAATTCCACAAATCTCCAAGTTGCTGGAATATCCACATCACACCCTTACAGCACAGATTTCATTATTTCTCCTGATTTCAACAGAAGCAAGTCCCTGCTCCTTGCCAAGTTCCTTGACCATCCTGATCTAAAAGGCTGTCAGTCATTCCACATCATTTAAGCTCCTGAACTTCCATGGGCTTCACTTGCTGTGCAGTAGATGGCAAAGATACTTTAGACATGATTTATCACATATTTTCATAATTATAAAGCCTACCCACATCTACAACGTCCTGTGCTGTCCTGCCAGCCCCCCTGCATTTCTGCTTTAGGAATTAATTCCCCTTGCCTTGCCATACACACCATATTTAGCTAACATTTCCTATCTGGCAGACCCTTGTGGCACTAGATCTTACACTGCTATTGAATAAAATATTAATACCTTATTAAAGATTTAGTTGAGTCACAAAACAGCCAGCGTGTTTTCTGCCTCCACTCATTTAAGGGATTAGTGGGGAAGGGTGTTTTGTTCTTTCAATACCAATATCCACAGGCTATAAAGCATTACAGACATCCTCTGCTTGTCAATGCTGACAACAATTACAGTTAGTCAATCCTGTGCTCACAGACTGTTCATCTGGAAAGGGCCTTCAACTGCAGAGAATCGAGGGATCCTTTTTCCCTGCAGGGCTGAAGAATGTGGCTCTTCCCAGGTCCTGTGCTAGCCAGGGGATCTAACTGGGAAGAGCAGCACAAAGCAGACTTTGAACTGGGCTCTCAAGTTTTCTGGTGGGCAGAAAGGGGCAATCACAGCTAATTGCAGTGCGAGGGGCAGAATTCATACCCAGCAGGGATCCTTTCAACCCGGGCTGCCAAAACCAGAGGGACAAAGGACTCTGAGCTCTCCCTTCCCTGCAAAGCCTTTCTTAGAGCTTTTCCTTGGAGGATGGGGAGAGGGAGGTAAGCAGGGAATGAGCCAAACAAAATCATTTCTTTTCCTTGGCCTGCTGAGCACCGAGGCTTTTAGCTGCTGCATTGGGAGGGAGACAACTCAGCCATCCTCTTTGCCTTTTTCACCATTAGGCAAATTTAAGGGGGAAAAATAACTCCGGTTTGCCAAATATCTTTGTCTGGGGTAGGAGTGGGAACTGCATTTCTTTTGGGGTCATTCTGAGCCTGCAAGAGCAGAGAAAGCAGCCCCTGTAAGGGCAGAGGCAAACCCAAACACAGGCTGACAAAAGGAGTACAGGTGGGTGACCAGATCCTGTCACACCACCCTTCTGGTGCCTATTGACTGCCCAAACCCTCAATATTGCAACACCTGCCTGCAAATCCTCCTCCTGGAACCCTGGAGACAAATGAAATGGGCTGACAGGAGGCAAAATGCAAACCCCCACATCTGCAACTTAGTACTGGAAACCTTTGCAGCAGGGAAGGCCCTGCCTGCAGGGGAATTGCTCAGTGCCAGACCAGAGTGAGACTGAGCTGCTGTTCTGCTCAGGGGGAAAGGGCAACTACCATTTCAGTGAAGCCTCAGTGCCTCGTGTTTGTTTTCACTCCTGACCCACAGGGCAGACGCTTCTCCATAAAGCCTCCAGCACGAGATAACAAGTGTTGAGATGCCACAGAGCTTGTGTTGACCAAAATAATTAGTGAGGAGGCCTGTGGCGAAGGAAGACAAGAGAAGCAATGCATGGCTCTGATGTGTAGCCCTTGCCACCTCATCACAGCACACAGACACCCAGGAAGCTGAAAAAAACCTCCCCCCATGGCAATTCAGGCCCACAGGAGTCTCTGAGACAAGTGGGAAATCCACCTGCAAGGAAGGGATTCACTGGATTTCAGGGGCACTCCTGGAAGCAGGACCTGCCCAGGCCTCGGGCTGCTCAGGGTGAGCTCACCCAGCCTGTGTTTATTTGTTAATACAGCACGGACCCCCGTGTTTCCTCAAGAGTCTGTTTCCATTTTTTGCTCTAGAGGATTCCCGGGAAATGCATGAAAACCAAGCACGACAATCAGGCCCCGTAGCAGAGACATATGGAGAGAAGGAGTGTTACATGAGGAGCTGCTTTTTTACCCAGACAAACACACCAGCTGCTTTTGAACCGTTCACAGGTTTGAAGCGCTGCGAATAGTCTCGAGATGCAGCTCTTCAAGGGAGTGTGAGCAGGTGGTCAAAGTTCAGGAAAAGCTGCATTTGATCCCTCAGCTTGAATCATCTGCTTATTTCCATAATGTGAACACTAGAACATGCACAGTATTATAAATAATTGAGAGCGCAACACATTTATAATCCTTCTCTATCTGGAGTCAGAGTTCCCCGAATTAGGTTTGAATTAATCAAAAAGAAAAAAAAAACCCTTAACCATTTATAGCATTTAGAAGGGCACTGACGTGGAGAGAGTTTTTAGAAACAGAGCAGAGTTGCGCAGAGAGAAATCTCTGCGTGACAGATGGAGCCATTGTCACCTCATGAGCCTCTGCACGGGGCAGGGATAGAAATAACGCGGGGAAAAGCCCAGGTGAACAGCGAACCTGCCGCACCTGGCAGTGCCCACTGCCTTTGCCACAGAGAAGGCTCCACCTTGTCATTCCAGGAGACAAAGGAAACCAAAGAGCTCAGCAGGACACACAGGGCAAGTGCGGAGGAGGCAAATAGACAAGTGTTACCACCCTAAAATAGCCCCAAAGAAATAGTGATCAAGGGGAGCGAGGAACCCAGGAAACAGCGAGTGACCGTGTCCTCACTGCCATGGCACAGGACATCCCAGAGCTGCAAACAGAGAGCCCATGGCTGGTCACTGCAGTAGGCAGAGAATGACCTTCTGCCAGCTGGAGAAACACGGGGGAAAGCTCCAGTGGTGCTTACAGCCCACAGTGCAGATGCCCACGTTATCAGGGACTCTGCCAGCAGTGCCATGGCACACAGGGGCTGTCTGGGAAGACACGGCCACCTCCTACCCCAGGAACAGGCACAGAGGGAGGGCACCCATGCCTCAATTTCAGCCTGGCCATGGTTTACCTGCTCCAAACCATGCCATGAACGAGGTGGGTGAAATGCAGCATCAGCTGGTTTATCCCTGCTTTGGGGCAGTCCCTGTTATTCAGGCAATGAAGTGGTGAAATCGGTCACATCCCTGGGGTCAGCAGTGACAGCTACAGGTGTGACCTCCCTGGGAAGCTGTCCCTGCTGATCACACGAACCATCACTTTTGTGTTTTGTAAAACATTGTTGTAGCTTGTCACTTCTGGTTTATGTGTGTATATATATATATATATTGTTAGTAAATATATACTTTATTAGTAAAATAGAAGTTTAAGCAACTAATGGAAACATTTTGATAGGGACATTTGTTTTCTCACCTTGAGAAGGAATGTGAAGAAACAAACAAGGGAAAGGCTGCGGTGGTAAATCTGTCAAGTTCCTGGTCCAAGCAAACAAACTGGGGTGTAAATGACATACTGCCCCCTAATTTAAGGCTTGAGAAGGATGCCAACTATTGAAAAAACCTGGCAGAGGTCTGTTCCCTGCAGAGCACACTCATCCACCTGCAGCTGCACACACAGCTCGGACACCTCACCCCAGCCCACCAGGGAACACAAAAATGGGAGCCAACACCTTCCAAAGGGATGAATTCAGTTTGAGAAATGAAGTACTGGGGTCAAACTGGTGCAAAATATGAGGGCTCCCTCACACAGACAGTGCTTCACCCCTTTCCTTCCCACCTGACTCCCAGTTTGCTGACACTGTGCAGACACCTCACCTCCCAAAACACCTGCTGGAGTGTCACAAGTGACAGGAAAATGAAGGCACAACAAATTGACCTGCACAGCTGCAAACCACAGCAGTTCAACAGCTGTTCCTGCTCAGGGGGCAGGTTTATTCCCAGGGACTGGAGAACAGCATTTTACCTTAAAAGGCTGCACCTGCTCCTATCAACAGCCCAGGAATCACGAGAAACAGATGGGGCAGAAACTCCCTTTTGTCACCCGAAGGTAAATTCCGTGACTGTAACGATGCATTATTATTCTAACACCAGACACATAATACCTTAAATGCTGGAGACGTCCTGAAAGCTGCACTGGAATTAAACACTATTTATAAGGCACTTTGAGCCTTGAATGTTAAAACTGACAAAATGGAAGCAATCCAATTGCTGGTGAAAGTGGGTAATGATTGCATAGGAGATGGAGATCCGAGCCCAGATGGTTCTCTAGTTTCCTGTGGAACTGGGGGCTGCTTGTAATTCAAGAAGAGCTCTCAGTGGCAGAGCTTGCTCAAGTTATTGCCAGTTGTGCCCTTGGCACAGCACCTGCCTTGGGCTGAGCAGTCACACCGTGAACAGGGTCAAGGAACCGATCCAGGAACACAAACACAAGGATGTCAAAACATTATTGTTGATACAACTTTGTGGAGAGCAATCTCTGAACACCCTCCAGCTCTGGAGAAACCAGGCTGTCAACTGTGAGAGTCAAACCTACCAGCACAGATCTCAAAATGCCAATATTTCACATCTTCCAATACCCTCCTGTGTCCAAATAATGTTAACATTTAAATTCCAAGCTTTATCCAGACCAGTGGGACTCCAGAGCCCAGAGTTCACCCTCTGGATCATTTGTTGCACATAAGAAGATCCAGACAAATTCCCTCTTCAGCTTTCAGGAACACTCACAAGCATCCAGACACCCAGAAGGGAATAAAACTAAACAGGACATTTTGAAATCATTCAGTTAATGAATCTAAAATTTTGAAGTGCATTGATGTAGTTTTCTTTGGGTTTTTGCTCTCCCAGAATAACATTTGGACACAATTCTCACAATCACACCAAGTCCCACTTAGAATAGAAATAGTTCTCATGAAATTCTTTAAACTTCAATCAGAAGACAGTAACCTGAGAAAAAAATATTCAGATTACCAGAGGGTGACTTATCCAAAACAGCCCTGTCACTTCCAACAATAAATCTTCCTTGGACACAACAATTTAAGGAACCCTCATGAATTTTCTACTACAGCAGCTTGTAAGGACACAGCAATTTAAGCCACCAAAACACAGCCTTAGTAAAAGAACAAATAGTCAAAGAAGTAGGACAAAGAAAACCAAACAAACCCCTCCTTGCCAAATGAGGCAGGTCATGGTTTGTAGCTGTCTCCAGAGTGTCCCAGAAGAAGAGTTAGATAAATTTAATGTGGTTCCTTTGTGCCCAGCCATTTATGACAGAGCAGGTACTATTTATTCCTGGGGATCCACAAGACTGAGCACAGGGGATTGCTGGTGCTGAACAGGTAAATCAGCCAACCAGAATTTCTCCCTTCATTGAATTAACAGGGCAGAGTTAATTTATTGCACAGGATTTGGATGATTAAATGATTTCCTGACAAGCTCTCCCTAGGACTTGGCAGATATTAATTTGCTTTCACAAAAACCCCTGTAAAAGTAATTTTAACCAGAGGGTTCATACAGAAAGCTGAGGAACAGAAATTTAGAAGCCAAACTTAAGGCAGTACTTGCAGCCACCTCAGAAAAGTGGAGCTTGTATGAACAAACCAGAGCTCTGACCATGTCCCTGAGCACCCAGCTCACCCCCAGCACTGGCAGCCGAGGGTCAGGGTGAAGAAAGTCACCCACGGACCGTGACACACCGTGGGCTAACCCAGGGGCAGTTTGTGTTGCTGCTTCTGTGGCAAGAGAAATCCTTCCTTTCGAATTCAAGAGCTCGTCTAAAGGTGATCTACACCACAGCCCCTCATTTTTCTGGGAGTCACACACCGAGAGACTGAGAGCTGACAAACCCCAGGGCACGCACAGGGAGCTTCACAAACACTGATCATCCTGGAGTTATCAAACAACTGCTAAGCACTAACACCTCAAAGCAGTCCCACATCAGGGCTTACCTTTGCAGGCTTCAGGACCCTCGGCTGGGCTGGGGAGTTTCTCCACAGGGGAGGGCAAGGCAGCTCCCAGGGCAGCCGAGCACAGGCACAGCACCACGGAGGCTGAGGGCAGCAGCCAGAGCCAGGAGGGTCCACCAGCAACCCCAGGGGCTCCAAGGGGGTGAGGTGAGTCCAGGCAGGAGCAAAGCAGGTGGAACTGGAACCAAACCTGGAGACAAGCAGAGGTGCCAACTGAGCGAAGGCATAAGCTGGAGGCAGAGGGGCAGCAGTGCCCTCACGCTGAGGGCAGGGCACAAAGGTGAGGCTGATCAGGATGATTGAGGTGAAGTGCCCACAGCTGGGAAAGGCCCCAGGGCCGCAGTGCCTGAGCTGGGGGGACCGGGCAGGGCTGGGCACCCCAGGTGTTCCCTGTGTGCTCATTATTGAGGGGCTTGTCCTGCCCCAGGAGCAGCCCCACAGTCCCAGAACCTGGAGATCAGCCAGCCCAACCCCTGTGCCCAGGCAGGGGCACCTGCAGCAGGTGGCACAGCTGGGTTTGGGATGTCTCCGGAGAGGGACGCTCCATGACCGCCCTGGGCAGCTGTTCCAGAGCTCAGCCACCCTCCATGGAATTGTCTCAGGGGCACTTGGCAGGGGCCAGGGCTCCTGAATCTGAACTTGAGCCCCCTGGCCAGAGCCCTGCAGCCTGTGAGGTCTGTGCATGCAGAGCACGGCTCACCCAGGTCCTGAACACCTGCAGGAGCCAGAAACTTAGGAGCTCCATTTCTGAAAATCCAAAAATTAACCAAGTCCTTTACCAACTACCAAGTACAGCCCCCTAAGGATTTATTATTTGGCTGGGAAGAACATTACTTGGACATAGAAAAAAGTCACGTCTGTATCATTACTTGTAATGTGCCCTAAGTCTGTCACAGAAAAATTGCATATCTTAGTTCAAAACCCAGGTCTGAAAGGAATCTCACAGCCCCATTTTTCCCCAGAAAGAGATCAAGAGCTTTGGCTGAAACATTTTGTCCTCGTCATTTCCTTCCCCTGCACTTAAATTTAGTCCAGGCTGACAATTTCAGCACAAATAGTCAAAATGTTCCGAGGTTTTAAGCAACTGGAGAAAATATGTTAATGGAAAGAGTCCCCTTGAAAATAGACTGTGAGCCCCCCTGTATCAACCATTTCACACGTGTGCTGAGCTCAGAATGAGCTCCCCCACACCGCAGCTTCTGCTACTTCACCTCCTTTATACAAATATCTGAAATATGCCCCTCTCTATACACTAAGCACACCACAGACAGGCAATTTCAGAATGTAAAGAAGAGGAAAAATGAGGAAGCCTCTACATTATTTTCTCCTGACTTCTCGTTTCGTACCCTTCTGGTACCACGGGCATCTTTATTCTCACTGAAATTACATGTGCACTGGGTTAATGAAACGACCTCTCTGGTTCTGCTGCAGCCAGTTCCATTCCCACCCTGACACGGAGAAATGAAATAGTTGTGGGAATCTGGTGGGGTTCTACCACTGATAAAGAGAGAAGGATTTTCTCCCCCACAGTCCCATAGTTTTGTAACACACAAAGTTTGTCTTGTTCAACCTGTACCTTATGCTGGGTTGGTTCCTCACAGGTTGTCTGAATAGATAAATCCTTGGGGTTTTCTGGTGTGATTTTTTTACTTCCTGTTCAGTGTTCTTCATGGGGTCTGGAACCCCTGAAATTAATCGTGTGGCAGTTCTACACTTGGATTTAAAAAAGCTGAACAAAGACATTGAGCCGAGTGAGGAAAAATCTCATTTTGTTATTGAAAAGAGAAAAAAGTATTGAAAAACAAACACGTAGAGAACGGTGTTTCCACACCCCACAAAAGCTGAGATCCGCTTTTCTGAAGGTGTAAGCACCAGAGTTTAGAGGAGTCCTAACCCTTGCTTTTCACAGAACACAGTTTGACCCAAATTAGATTTTAAACTGTCAGCATTAAGCAGTGCTGCCAGCTCCCTTCCCAGAGGCAGGGCACAGCACTTCCAGAGCACCAGACACTTTTATTATGCCCTTCCCTTGAATTGTTTTGAAATGCTTGTGTCGTTTGTGTAAGTTATTCATGCCTTGGGAGCAGAATCCCATTAAAAACAGAAGGGTGGCTCAGGCTGTCGATATTTTAAGAGGCAGCTGAAAAGACTGCTGAGGAAATAAAAATGACAAACACAACTTCCCGAGCTGCAGGACAGCTCTTATTTCCTAGTGCTTCCTATAATATCCTAAAATATGCTGGCATTCCTCCTGGAAAGATTATTCCTTACCAGAAGGTATCTGAGACACAGCTTCCCAATTTCCTCGAGTCCTGGGGAACCTTGGCTGGCAGAGCTGAGGAAAATACCAGGAGGGAACCCCAAACTTCAGCGTGTTCTCCCCAGCCGGGTGGGGTGGGCACACACCAAATCCCTGCTGTTCCAAACCTGCTCCTGAGTCGGGCTCAGTGAATAAAAACTCTCCTGTTTCTGACCTCCACTGCCAGTTCCTTTGGGGCAAAGCAAAGCAAGGGAAGGTGGAACTCTGCGGGTGAATTTCTTTGTCCTCTGTGTATTGGCGTGACAAGGGCTGGCTGTCCCCACCTCCCCGACTTGCAAAACAAAGCAGAGCAGTTCTTTTGGAGAGGGAAGAACTCCTCTGATTTTATGAGGAGAGTCGGCAAACAGCCTGCAAGGCCTGAATTACAGTTAATGACCCATATGCTTCTCCAGCACTGGGCTAAAATCCAATATTTATATTTTTACGAACTCACTGAATTATCTAGATGGAATCAGAGGAGCTGGAAATGATCTGGAATTTAAATGGCTGATGTTCCTGGGAAATTGCACCAGCACTGGGAGCCATTTTTTGAGAAATGCTGATTGAATTGCCATAACCTCTTCCTGGGGAGGGATATCATTTCCCTCCTCTCCTCCAAACCCACTTCCAGAGTTTACACCGGCCGTTTTTCTCCTCTGCTACGAAATGTTACCCCACCATCAACAGCTGCAAATGGGTGGTTTGGAGGCTGCTCACACTGAAGTGCACCCACAAAAGGAATGTGGATCGATTATTCTTGGCAGACACAGAGAAAGACAAACCTGCAGCATTTATTTCCAACCTTCCTGTGCCTGGTTACATCTGATCAGTGCAGTGGGACTGGCTGGCAGGAGTCACACACACTTGGCTTTCAGACAGGACCTTTGTCTTTCAAAGCCAAAAGCACTGAAAAAAAAATATATATGTAAAGCAAAATGAAACTGTCTCACTGTTTCACCAAGGTCACAGTGTGTATCACTGGCAGAGCGAGCAAAGGATTAGTGAGTCCCAGAGCATCACACATTTTGGAGTGGAGGGAAATCATCAGTTCAAAGGAAATATCACTCACCCGGTGCTGAACTGAGTTAAAGGGGAGCTCCCAACACTTGCTGTTAAACCTCCCTGACCTACAACACGAGATATTTCCACCTAATTTTAACTTTGTCCACTCTATGAATAGTCTCAAAGACAACAGTAATGGTGAAAAGCTCCTTAGGGTCACCAAGCACAAGCACAATGCTTAAGTAACATTTTGCCAACACAGCAAAACACAGAATTCCTTTTAGATTTGCTCTCCATTGCCTGGATTAACACCTCGACCTGTCTGCCACCCCCCAGGGAAATCCTCACATAATTCACACTTATTGGAAAGCCTTTGTGCTATGTACCTGTAGTAGCTCCTAAACTCCACTAGACTCTTCCTTTTTTTATTGAGTGGAGGCTCCTTTGCTTTGTTTATGCCCTTTCCCGGCAAAGGAGAGTCTTCACTGTCTGCAAATCGAGGACCTTGTGCTGCAAAGGACAGGTTGGTGTAAATAAATACAGCTGTTCTCGTGGGGGCCTCCTGCAAGGACATCAAGGAATATTGAATGTCACACCTCTGCTTCCTGGGAGTGCTTCAGGATGCCTGGAACATTTGCAGAAGAGGCTCTCGGAGCTGTGCAGTGTTTGCAGAGAGCCCCAGCACTTGAGAAGGTGCCAGATGAAGGCTGAGTGTTGAACCGGGGGTTTGCAATGGTTTGTCTGTGAGGTGTGTAACTCACTGGCAGGTTGGGAGGACAAACAAATACATCACTTAAGGACGAGATGACACGTGGATATTTGTGTTCACAAGTGCAGCTTTGCTCAGCTCCTCTCCTGGCAGCAGCAGCTGAAGCATCTGGTTCAGAGAATAAAGCACAATAAGCACGTTCTGCCTCTATTTCAGTGCTGTGTTTCACCCCCCCCATTCAGCTCATACTTTGGCAAATCAAGGCTGGATAATGGAATTCCCAGTGAACATCAGCAGAAGCTGCTCACAGCAGGGGATTCCATCCTGACAGGTACCTCTGCAATCCAAAGTAAATCCTGTGCAGGGCAGGAAGACAGAATCCCAGTCCCTTGCCAGGGTGGGAGCCAGTTTAGCCAGGGAAAGTTTTTACACCACAACGTTCTCAGGCTGCAAGAACAAACCGTGGAATGAGCACCTCGGTCTGAGCTACCCCAAATCCTAATTTGCATTGAAAACCTGCACCACCAGCAGTAAAGAGTGGTCTCAACTCCACCTTATGGTGGTTTAAACTCCTGCCTGTCCAGTGTTACCCTCAACACCCTCATTCACCCCTTGAAAATGGTGACAAAATTGCACAAGATGGAAAAAACCCGAAGTTAAAATGAAGTAATAAATGGATAAAAAACAAAAGTTGCAAGTGAGAGAGCTGCATAGTGTGAGTCTGAAGAACTGCCAGGGACAATAGGAACGAGAGATTCTCGGCAGCTGAGGGCACAGACGTGAAGGAATGACAAAATACTTATTTATAGTCACATCTTCTGCTCGTTGCTTATGTAAGGGATCTTGCAGCAAACTAGAAAAGTGCTTTGAAGTGGAATTCCACATGAAAGAGATTGCGAAGATTGGCACAATAATGGCAGCCCTGGTTACTGCTTCCCTTTGTGTCTTTGCTAATTGGTGCACTGCACAGGGCTGGGGCTGATCCGGCTCACACGGTGCCAGCACTGATCTAACTGCAATTTAAGAAATAAATTCCCCATTTCCAGGACGCTGTACTATCCTGGAAGTAGTGCATCCCTAAAGATAATGAGGTGCCATCATTTTGAGACCAGTTCATCCCTGATTGATGCCAATATAGCCAAGGTTCTTCTTGCACTGTAACTCGGATGTCCTGCCGTTAAAACATGTGAATGCCACGAAAGCAGAGGAAGTTTTCATTCTTTATTGAGGTTTATCTGTGCTTCTTTCAGGTGTGTATGGGTAAAATGCCATCAGTTTTCTCTGGGAGTAACTTAACCACCCACAGACTTCCTTGGGTAACCGGAGACCTGAACGGGACAAAGACGCCGGGATATCTTTTTGGTCAGAGAGACTCTCCTTGTGGATGCATTGAGCACTGATTTAACACCAGACACAAGGGCACTGCAGCAATTGTTTAGGGCATCTCCCTGCCTCAAGGTAAGAGTCAGAGAAACTCCACAAGGCGTCTCAGGCTTTGCTGATCTCCCTAAGCAGCAAAGGTCTCTAACAGGGGAGTAAAACCCAGAAAAAATACAGAGATAAAGTCAAGCACCGCAGGAGAAGAGGGAGAGGTGGCTGAAGTGCTCTGTGTGGAGATCACAAATTAACCGACCTCAGGTTTTCTGGCTTTTTATGGATCTCTCCGGGCAAAGGAGGAGCTTCCTATTTCTTCAGAGACAGTATTTTCCTGGTTATTAATTCTCTTCCCTTGCTAACGTGGCCCTTTTCTCCTTCAAGGTACGATCATTTTTATGGCTCTTTAAGCACTAACAAGATGCCTGACCTGAGATGAGACGCGCTGTCCTGTGCAAGGAGGAATTGGAATGGACACATTCCATAAATCATGTACAAAGTGCAATGAAATACCTGCCCCAATAAAGAGGTAAAGTGACCTCAGCCAGAGTCAACAGGAGAATTAACTTTACGGCACTGCACGCCAAAAAGGATATAAACCACCACCTTTTGGGTAGCAAAAGTGAAGCTTTGCACGTTCAGGAGAGAAGTCACCTGGGTGTCTTACCAAGATTTCCTTTGGGAACAGAGCCCGTTCACACCGGGAACACCCAGCCTGGATTGAGGAATGGGGCTGTCAGACCCTCCTGGAGTAACTGGAGCAGCTCCTGGAGACAGGTGGGGCCACATGTGCTCACACCCCTGAGGGAGGATCTCCGGGGGCTCACACTCCACCCCCAGGAGGGGCTGATGATGATGCTTTCCCTGGATGAAACAGGGAACGGGAGTTTCCATCCCAGCGCTCAGCCCTTTCCCCTCTGACTATAAACCTTCTCCTTTAGGTCCTCAGTCCGGATTTCATCTCGCTCAGTCGGTTTTATGGGATGTGCCACCTCTTCTCACGTTCATTTCCAACAGGGCGTTATTTAAATACCCCCCCAGCCCCAGCAGCTCCGGGATGGGACGCTCAGTGCGTTCCCTGGAGGAGGGAGCAGCTGTCAGTGCTGGAGTGACACACAAACCAGAGGGGAGCCCAGTCAAGGCTGAATCGATGCTCTGATCTTGCACAGCCTGACAAATCTCTCTCACTATTTATGGCTCCGTTTCTCCTTCGGGGAATTGCAGGTGGCAATTATGGGAGAAATTGGCAGAGGTTTTTTTTTTTCCCTTTTTGTCACTGTCCAGCTTGTGAAACCTGTCACAGGCTGACACTGAAAGAGGAACGTAATTAATTAACCAGCTGGGAGCTGAACATAATGTCAACAGCGGCACAACTCAGGCTTTGCATTGCTTTGCCACGTACATTCCCTGCTCATTCCTATAAAGGGCAAAAGACACTGACACCCATTTTGAAGGAACTTTTAATCCAGAAACTTTATTCTTTTTTCTATTCTTGATTCTATTTAATAAATCACTTCCTCATGCCATCAAACCAAAACTGTGATTTCAGTACCACACAAAAACAAGCAAACTAAACACAGGCAAAGCTTTTTAGCTACAGGTAAGTACTTGTGTTGTAAAATCTCGTAGAGATATTCACAACAGAAACCAAACAGAGCTAAAAAAAATAACTTTACAGGACCATCTAAGTCCATCTTTTCACTAAGGGGAGCACAGACCAGGCCTTGCCTGGCACTGTAAATCAGAGAGCAAAGCACAAAAGGAATTTTACCAAGTGCTAAAGAGCCTTTTGGCATAAATGATTTTTTTTGCCATATCAGTCGAGAGAACAAACTGTTCCCTCAACTATTTTGGGGAACACTGAATTCAAATCTCATCCTCAAGGCACCTGTTTCCTCTCCTCAAGCATGTGAGGTTTGCCTCGTGGTATCCCCATGGTTCTCTTTTTTCTAGATATGCTTTGAAGTAGCCTCCTATTAAATCCCCTGATTCTGCTTTCAGGAATTCCCCATCCATTTACCTTCTGATTCTCATTACATTTCTGTAACACACTTCTTTGTTTTAAGAGCTAAAAGCCTTGGAAGCAGCTTTTTGAATGCCATTTATACCCCTTCTACACGTCCTCATTTAAAAAACAAGCCTGAACCAAATTAGTCTGAGAGAAAAAAATCAAAGGAGCTTGTTCAAACTCATCTGATTTAAAGGATCAAACTGACTGTGGGAGTGTGGAAAAAAGAAAGGCCTAATTGCAGTCTGAGGTGAAATGGGTCAAAAGGCACATCAGGGAAACGGAGAGAAAGAACATAGGAGAGAAATGAGTGAGTAGAGGTGAAAGGGAGGAGGGGATGGCTGGGAAGCTGAGGTGACTGGCACAGCATCAGGGGGAAAACCTCAGAGACACATTGAAACATTTTGGGGCTTCCTGGAACCTCAACACCCAAAGCCCCTGAGCTCAGTATTCAAACAGGGGACACCTTCCCTGTGCAACTGCCAGTGACACCCGGGGAAAGGTGACTCCCAAAGGAATGACTCCTGGAAACCATTTAATCTTTGCTTTATTAAAGGCAAAAAGGGGAAGAGGTAAAACGACTCCAGAGAGAGAATTCTGTTGTAGATGGCATTTAAACTCCAGGAGCCTCAGGGAGGAGTGACGTGGGTATTCCAGAACTGCAGCTGAAGAGTACAAAGGCTATTTCACACTTCCATGACCTTTCTGCTGAGGGAGCTGATCGTTTACTTCTCAATAATGAGATTTCTTCAGTGTTTAGAAATTCAGATTGAGTAAAGTCACAGGAGCCTGGTGCAGCCTGTTTTTACCCGCATTTGATAAGTGAAAGACCAATATTAAATGAGGTTTTGCATAGAAAGAATGGGGCTGTTTATCTGCAGCAGGATATCACTGCGTGTCACACTCATCAATCTCCTGCCAGCAGGAAAAATTCCCAAATGGTCCTTGGTTGTTCCATCTTTCCAGAAAATGAGTGAAATGGACTTCAGCAAGAAATAAACTACAGTCAGAAGGGAACACTGCTTTAATCTCTACCTCTGCAACTTCAGCCTGAACACACAGTGGTAAAACAAGCTGGAAGCACGAAAGGCTGTCCCTGGATCCCCACTGGGCACACCCTTCACAGTCTGTAAATTCTGATTGGTTTGGTTAAGGTTCAGTTCTGTAGGGATTGGGAAGTGTTCAGGTGAAAATGTACCACTTCAGCTGTTTTCTAACCAAGGGAGGTGATTCTCCCCCTCTGCTCTGCTCTTGTGAGCCCCAGACAGTGGAGCGAGTCCAGAGGAGATCACAGAGCTCATAACAGGGCTGGAGCATCTCCCCAGTGGAGACAGGCTGAGAAAACTGGGGCTGCTCAGCCCGGAGAAGGGAAGGTTGTGTGCAGACCTCACAGCACATTCCAGCAGCTGAAGGGATACAGAGAAGGTGGAGAGGGATTGTTCATCAGGAGAGGGCAGGGGGGAAGTGGTGCCAAGTGAAAGATGGGAAATTTAGATGAGATATTGGGAACAAATCCTTCCCTGGGAGGGTGGGGAGGCCCTGGCACAGGTTGAAGCTGTGGCTGCCCCATCCCTGGGAGTGCCCAAGGCCAGGCTGGATGGGGCTCTGAGCAGCCTGGGACAGTGGAAGGTGTCCCTGCCCATGGCAGGGGGGTGGAATGAGATGATCTTTAAGGTCCCTTCCAACCCAAACCAGCCACAAGTCAGTATTTCTTACAAACTGTATCAGCCCAAACTTGGACCAAGGGAGCCTGAGTGTGCCCCAACCATGCAGGAAACGTGTTCAGAACCAAGTGCTGAAGCCAATTGCCAGGGCAAGCTCAGGGAACAGCCTCCCCAGATCCCCATGACATCAGTGACTCAGCCAGGTCAGAAGTGCTCACCACAAAAACACTGCAATGTGTTTCAAATTAAAGCCTGTTAGACTCTCCTGAATATTTTACAGAGCTGAAAAGTTTAATTATATGTATCTGAAAAGCAACATTCACTTCCTGACTTTCCCTCTAACAGCTCCTGTTACACTGGGCTCCTGAAACAGGAGAGCTCCTGGCAGCTTGAATTATCTGCTGGGTTTGTAAAATCATCAGCTTGAGCAGTTAATAATCGCTACAGAAAGTTCTTGGAAGTTATGCTTAATATGGAATTTGGCTTTCCCTAATGAAGAGTGAAACCAGAGCTTAATTCTTAGGAAACCCAACCATTTTGTGTGACACGGTGCAGTGAGATCGTGACTATGGGCAGGTTTGGAATCGAATGTTATGGCTGCCACAGGAATGAGAAATTAATGCCCATGATTGTTAATGCCCATAAACCCGCAAGGTCTGGGCCAAGATCCACACACAAGATCCTGCTCATTCATTCCATGAGCAGCTTGATAGGAATGGAGAGGAAAAGGAAGATCAGTGATGATCCCTGATCCTGCACCTTTAATGCTGTACATGGATTTTCAGATATCATTAAGCCTCTGTTCACAGTCTGCTCCCCAAACCTCCAGACACCTCAAGAAAGGACACAGCAAAAAAATATGGACATGCAGGACACTGATAAAAATTATTTGCTCCTGCAGAGAAGGCTCAGGGACAAAGGGGCCTGCAGAGATCAGACATCAGCCTCGTGGAGCTGAGCTTTCTCATTCTAAGGGGAAAAAAATTACCCAACAAGGATTCATTTAAATGCAGGAATCCAGCACTGTCCAAACTTTGGTGCTGGTGGCGTTTCAGTGGGACAAGCTTTGCACATAAACAGCTTCAAAGGTGCCAGGGAAAGAACTTTAACGCAGTTTAATTAGCAGAAAGCACTGCTTGTCAACTTGACTCATCTCAGAAATTATCTCCCCCTTACAAATGCTGTGAAAGGCACTGAGGGGCAGAAATTAACTCCAGAGTGACGAAGATGTGTCAGCAATAATTGCAGAGAAAGAGAATGTGGATTGGTGTGACTGCAGCGCCTGGGCTGGAGACACTGTCCGGAACCACACAAAAGTTTAGCTCCACATTTATGTCACTTACTCTAGGACTGACTTCAGCAATAATAAGAAATAAATCCCATATTTGGGGTTTCTCTATAAGCAAAAAGATAATTTGTATGAATTAACAACAAATTATCTCTACGTTCCTTCAGCTCCAAATAATAAATGATCTTGGAACCTGCCAACACTGAAAAGGCAAAGCTGGCAGCAATGGTGGGATCAGAAACTCTGTACAAAAAGGATGGAAAAACCCCAAAATGTAGGATATGAATCACATAAGAGGGTTCAATTCAGAGACTTTGTGGATAACAGGAGAGAATTAGTGATTCTTAGCTCTGGAACATTCCCTCTTCCAAATTTCCACTTAAAAGTTCTAAATACCAACTGGATGTGGCCAGAGCAGAATCTATAGAAAAAGCACCTGACACTAATTCCCCACAAATAACAGCTTTGGAATTACACAGAGGAAGGAAATGCAGGTTATATCAGTCAGGTGTGGGCTGCATGGAACAGCCAAAGCCATGAAAATTTGTGTTTCTTTGCAAAAACATTGTGTGTGTTATTACCTGTGAATTATCATTCCATTCCCTCTTGGCATTCCAGAGCTTTTTGGTAATGCTGCTGCTGCTGCAATGCTGTGACCAAAGCAGAGGAAGGAGACTCATTTCTTTCTGAACATTTTGGTGCCCTTTACCTCCAGAATGCTGGGATTCAGAAACATTCTTTATAAAACATATAAACCAAAATATTTTCATTAACTAAGCTCCTCATTGGAAAGCAAAGGTAAATATGTGGATTAATTTTCCAGTTACCCCATGGCTTTGCTTTAACTCCAAATATATATTGAGTTCAAATGTTCAGGTATTCTCCAGCTTTTATTCCACTGTCACAATGGTTTCAGTTCCAATAATTTCAACTCACTGTGTTTTGTCTGGACTTGCAAATAATTTAATTAGGGAAACACCAACAGCCCCAGTGACTCAGATAACTCAGCAACCATCACCAAGGCTCAAGTTCAGCTCTTCAGAAGGAATTAGAAGTCATTCCATGGAACCCTTGTTTTGAGGGAACACACAAATCATTTCAGACATCCCATCTCAGCCCTTCAGCAGCTCCTAACGGGAGCAGACACAATTAGACTAATTGCTCATTAGCAGTTCCTCCCCCAGCGCTGTGCTGGCTAATCCAACACCAGGTGATGGGGCACAGCCCAACTCCAGCCAAATAAAACAGGCCTAGGTCTGCAACTCCAGGCAGGAATCGACCTCAGAGGACATTCTCTCTTCCTCCTGCCAGTGACGAAGAGCTGCTTTCCTTATTTTCCAGCAAGCTGCTCCTGTTCTTTGAAATGTGGCTGGAAGGAAGCGTTGCCTCCCAGGGGATGAGGAGCAAAGCTGTCTCCTCTGGGAAGAGAGTTGTCAGAGATCAAGTAACAAGCCCTGCAGGCAACAACAGATCCACTGGAAAATGCTCTTCATAAATAAAGTGACTGGGTATTGATTTTATTTATGCGTATGGAAATGAGGACAGCAGTCAGATCCCTCTGCAACAAGATCTTCTCAATAGTTTCTGTACAAACTTGGCTCCGAGTTCTTCACTTTGTCCTCAACGTGCTGAAGATCATTAGACACTGATACAAACCCCAGAGTTTGCTCAGAACACACAAAGTCCCATGAGTTGTCTTTACGAAACACCCAAGAGTACCTGGAATATCCCCCATTTCCTGCGGATCCAGCTGGGAGTGGTGGGCAGCCGATAAGAGAATTCCCAGTGAGCCGGGACAAGGGAAAGCTGCAGTGCCCCGGTTGATCAGTTTAATGGCTATTTCATGGCTATGTCACACTGGGGAGCAATCCTGTCTCACTCTTCCCCGAAGGTTAACGAGAGCCAGGAGCCTAAATAGAAAATATTCCTCATAAAAATGCGCTGTGTTGGTTATCTCTCCTCCCTGGCAGAGCGGAGCAGCCTGGAGGGTGCTGATAAAAGCCTTGTGCCAGAGGGATGGATGGATGGATGGATGGAGGGCTGTGCCCAGCCTTTCCAGCCCGTCACTCAGGCTGAGCAATCACAGCAGAGAAGCCGCTCCTGCTGCGAGGAGGAGGCTGAATACTCTTATTTTTCAGGAAGGGTAGAGGAGAGAATCGAGGCACACTTGAGGGGGATGTGGGCTGAGGACAAACTGGGTGGGCAAAAGTCAAGGCGCTGTTTCTGTCCTCACTTCTCTTTTAGCACAGACTTCACCGCTGAAAACAATGAATCATTTTTAGTCACTCCAGACCAAACCGAAACACTCACTTCCTGACCATATTATACAATTTTAGTGGCACAAAAAGGGGGGTTTTATAAAGTTCGAGTGTGTCTTTGATAAAGAAAATGCATCATCCGGTCTAAAGAAGGTGCAGGCGTTTCTCAGGTGTGCTGTGAAATAATTTTCTTCACATAAACGGATTAAAGGTGAGCACTGGAACCCTCTTCAGCAGGAGATCAGACACTGCCTTTGCTTGGCTCACCCACGGTTTCTAAAGCACTCAGCAGTCTGTCCATAACATGTTATTGCTTCTACATTTGCTTTTTTACTTCTAAAACCTCCAGTTCTTCACAGGAAAGAAATATTTCATCCCTCTCCACGCCAAGGGACAGAGATGTTGTGCCCTGGAGGTTTGTAATGTGATCATGTAAGAATAACCATCCACTTTCAGGCAATTACACCAATCAGTCTGTTATTTAGTGCACATTTTCCAGTGATTAATTTACATCTCTGTTTGTAAGGAACTGTCTGAGTAACAAAAAGCAAAGGGGCTCTGCAGGGAGCTCTGCATCATGGAGAAAAGCTGCAGAGAACCTTCTAATCTCAGGAGCAACTCAGCCTTTCAGTTATTTCACTGCTAAACAGGAAATTAATTTCCAGCAATTTTATCTTGCACAGAGTGTGGCTGGATCAGGCTTTTCTTAATTTAAAATAACACATTAATTCCTTTAAGCATCGTGGCATTGGTAGAACTTTGGGTGTTTGTTTGGGTTTTTTTTTTTTTTGCTGGAATGAATCTATCAAACAATGGCCATGTGAACATGAGTTGAGTGCCTTACAAATGGAAGGATTAGAAATCTCTGCAGCATCCAAGCCAAGGGAACATCCAAATCCCTTTGGCCTGCTGGTGAATCCCAGTGTCCCTTTGCACTGTGCTGGGTGGGACAGGAAGCACCTGATCTGAGTCTCTGTTGCCAATTAAATGAAATGAACCTCCAGTTCTGGTGGTTTTTTCTCCTGGGTGGGTTTTCCTGCCTTGTATTTGCTCTACTTTCCCCCTCGTCCCGTTCTGGGGGAATATTTTTTGGCTTTTATGAGCGTGATTTCACAATTCTCTTTTTGCATAGAGGACAGGACTCCTTTTCTTCATGACAATAAATCTCCATCTTGCTGAAAAGCCTGACAGGAATAGATGGAACCTCCCTGCGCTAAACAAAGAGGTTGATTTGCAACTCACCTGTCCCCATTCCTTCCTTATTATTATTATTAATCTGTATTACCCAGAGAAGAAAGCCTTGCATAAAGCAGTTTCAAGATCTTAAGGTGCCTCACACACAAACAATTAAATCCAGCTGCAAACTGCCAAGTCTGTCAGTATTTCAGGTTCCTGATTAATTAGAAGGTCAATTGCTTTGATTTCATCTGATTGTGCCCCCTTGGTCTGTTGGTACAGCCTGTGCTCCAGGGGTTTAAAACTGACCTGACCTGCAGGTTCCTCCTCCTTGCTGACTCCAAGGGTATTTTAGCACCACTGAGGGCTCAGTAAAGCACACCAATTCCTGGGTTTAAAGCAGAAATTGGACAATTCCCCGTCTTCTATGATCAAAAAGCTGATTTTTATATGCCAACCTAATCAGAGAGAACAGCTCCTCTTTGCACATTGACAGCACGAGGCAGGAGAAAATACACCACAAATCCACCAATTGGAAAGATTCAGCAGAGCTTGAGTCTGACAGGAAAGACAAAGAAATTGCCACAAAATTTATCCGTGATTGTGGGGTAATTTACTGTTTTATCTACCCTTTTTAACACCTTCTGTACTTCCCCAAATCTCACACCCACCCCACATTATTATATATGTAACATATACATCCTCCATGGAATCTGGAGGCAGGGCGACCATGTTCCAGCAGAAGAGGAACAGGAACTATTCCAGTCTATAGTTAAAGGTGCCTGAAAAATGAATGTAATAGCCGGCCCTTCCTCCTGTGTCTGCTCCCTGGCCAGAGGAATAATTTCACTTCATTTCCACAGAACGTGCCTGGCTGACACTGTTTGGAGAGGGGTTTGTGTGATCATGTTCTTGCCCGTGGCTTGTTCATTAACTGCCTCTGGCCAACCCTGCTTTTGTCATTCTTTACTTATCACTTGCTGTTTGTGCGGTGCTGCCACCAGCCCAGATCCCAGGGGGTTCATTGGCTTGTCTGCACCATCCAATCACACTCATAAGGCAAAGGAAAAGGACTGGAGCAAGTTTTATACAAGTGAAAGCTCATGAAAAATCCTCCTCTGAGAATTCAGAGGCTTTCAGGGCAAACACATCTTGCCATGATTCGTTTTAAAGTTTTCAAATGAATGTAATTGCGAAAAAAAAAATTGCAGCTGGGATGAATATTCATGGCAGCAAATAAACTTTCCAACAGCGGAGTGAACTAATTTCATTAGAATGTATTTTCATAATGGCATTTTGAAGTAATCTCACAGCTCTGATATAAATTATTTAATTTTTAAAGCATTATTAGTTCCCCCCCCCCATCTGCCAGTGGTGCTCTTAATAATGCGGAATAAAGTCACCATAACAACTCTTCAAATACATATAAATAAAAGAGCTGCATTTGTTCTGCAAGGCCAGGTGAAGATAACAATCCTAAAATCACCGAGATCCCTTCAAGATTTAGTCAACCTAGAAACATGTTACCCAGAAGTGATTAATTTGATCCAAATGAAATTACACAGCTGCCTAACTAAGGGGATAAGATGCTGCTTGCTGTAATTCTGTTTTAATTAGATTTCTACAGTATTTCCAGGAACGTAATCCTAAGAAGGTAGTAGCCAAGAAAGTATTGGCTGCTGAAAAAGCTAAACCTTGAGTTCAGGAGAACTGGACTGTGGAAAGGGCCTCTGGAGATCATCCAGGGCAACCAAAGAGGGGAAAGGTGCAGTCAGAGAACATTGACAGAGCAAATAAATAAACACAGGAATTAGGGTGGGCACGAGTGAGAACTGAGGGCTGCAGTGAGGTGCTGCTCATAAACACGGCAGAGATTACAGCCTCGGGGTGTTACATGATCTGCTGCCTTGGATGGGGCAAAAATGATTGAGACCGCTCATCTGAAAACATCCAACAATGGATTTTTGTTAATACCACAAGGTTCTATCACCATCAGGAGAGTGTTGGCTCCTTAGGATCCAGCACCTGGAAAATGAGGACGCCAGATGTTTTGTGATTTTTACAGCAGAAAAGCCACTTTGTGAACAGAAATCGTGCCGTATTTGTGGAGAAAACTGCAGATGAGAGAGCTGGGAGGAGAGAGACAAGAAAAGGAAAGAATCTGATTCACTTAAAGAGTGCCCCTTCTCAGAGGGGGAAGGCAGTTCAGTCACTCACAGTGACACTGCAGCACATACAGGGGGAAATTCACTGAAGAAATTCAGTGAGGGGATGTGTCTTTTAGAAAGTGCTCAGAGCCAGGGCACTGCAAGGCAAAGCCTTATGAACCCTCTCAGCACCGAACACCCCCGAATTCAAATACATTCGTCTGGTGTGGGTGGGGGGTAACACCAGAATAACACAGTACAAGGTATTGCCATGAGTCTCCCCTGGAAACCCCTCCAGGAAAGGTTTTCCAGGTCAGGTGGGTCATTTTTCTCTATTCACTCTGATCAAGCTTAGAAATAAAAGCCTTGCTGATTTACAGAAGTTATTTTTACTTCATTTCAGGGTTCTTTGAGCTGCTCTGAGTGTATCTCCCTTGCCATCTGTTTGAGACAGAGGGTATCAGTCTGGAATCCCTTCTGCACTAATCTCCTCTCCCTCTTTATTCCTCTCTAGCCCACCTTGTTGGTTTGACAGCTCCTCTCAGCACTGTGTTTTCTGCTATTGACTCCAGACCAACATTTTGCCTGAAATTGTATTTTTCCATGTTTTTTTTCATTCTCCACCCTGTGAAAACCATACTTCGAGTCCTGTTTCCACTAAACCCTCCCTGAAGTGAATAAGGTGAAACGGTGATTAGGAAAGATGCTACAGGAAAAAAAGTGAAACGGTTTCTCTCCTCTGCAGCCCATTCAAGGCTTTTACAGTCACTGAGAACAAGCCTCCGACTGAAATCTGTCTTTGCCATCAGCTCAGTGTGAACAGGGCTGTTATTTCACCAGGCACAAAAGGAGCTCTGCTCTGATGGGGTTTCCATTTTCCTCATGGCTCCTGTGTGCTGTTCACAGGGGAAATCTCTTACTGGTCTCTTTTTACTCCCCCTGCTAAATCCAGCTTGGAGCTGAAAGACAGGTTGTTCTCTTGCCTCATCTCTCTTAATCTAAATGGTTTTAAATTGTGCAAGCCACCTGTGCAGTGCCAAATTCCAAGTGGAGAGTGCCTGCTGCATATTCCAGGACAGGTTAACATTTAGGATTTCCTGACATGCTTTAGAGAAAAAGAGTTTCCAAGGCCCACGGGCCAGCTTTGGTTCAACTGCAAAACAAGAGTAGAAAACACTCCTGCTCAAGAAATAGTTGCAAGAGCCTGAAGTAGTTTTTGAAAAATTGCAACAATCTTTCTGTAAAGAAAGCCCCAAACTTAACCTGCTTCAAAGTTCAGCACAGTTAACTTCGACTGAGGATTTAATTTTTGAAATAAACTCATTTATCCTGTAATGGTTGCACTGGGGACACGTGGAATTCTCTGTCCAATATGTTCCATTAAAAATACAGTCACCCAAAAGTAATGGGCTACATCACAGGATCCCCTCCTGGAAAGGTTTCACCCTAAATGTGACAAAGAACCTTTGCTTTCTATGACTACTTTACATAAAACATCACACCAGCTGCTGCTGGGACCAATATGTTAAATAAAGGGAAAGGGCTGAGATCTTCCTGAGACTCAATTTAAAAAGCGGCTGCTCTAAATATCTTTATCTATCTAAATAAACACAAGCAAAGAGAACCTGTGTTAGTTCAAGTGTGGCAAAGCAGCAGGAAAAATCAGAGAGTGAAGAACAAGGGCGGGGTAAGAGGAAGATCAATCCTGGCCCATAAAAGTGTCGAGTGATACAAAGATGCCCAGAGCAAGGAGGAATGGGACAAAATATGTTTGGGACACGGGAGAAGTGTATCAAGGGGAAAAGGAACCTGAATTAGGGATGCTGCTCAGCGTTATCTGAGCATCTGTTTCACATGACAATTAAAAGTTGTTACAAAACAGAACTGTGTGTTTGTTTCAAGGCACTCTTATAAATCATAACATGAGCAGATCTCTCACTCTCAGATACACAAGAAATTAAGAGATGAACTAAACTGTCTCTTGACCAGCCTCCCTCCTCACTCAGTATTTTAATCCCAGGGCTCTAAGGAGGATCTTCTGTCCATAATAAATTCAATGAGATGGTAAAGATGGCAATGCATTCTGATAAGGCTCAGTTTATTTATCAGATCTGGCAGAACAAACCAGCTGAAAATGTATTGAAGGGTTTGCTCTCTGTCAGCCACTGGGCTCCCAGCACAGCAGGGCTAAATAAAAGATAAAATGTGCTTAAAACCCCACAAACACGAGGACATTTTCACTCTCACTGGGCTTTAGGCTGCCACGTTTCAGTCAGCAAGAAGATGCTGGGGGGAAGGTTCTGTCCTCATTTTAGGGAGCTCCAAGACCGTCAGATCAGGAAAACTAAGGGCACCTCCCCAAATGTTATTTAGCTGACAAAAGGGCAGGAGTTTGGGTAATTACTCTTCATCAGTGGCATTTGGCCTTTTGAAATATTCACATTAACTAATTGCAAAATCAAAAGGACATTTGTCAATATGCAGAAGGATGTTTAGCTGGTCTCTTAATCTACCCAGACAACACCATCCAATAAGCAGGACACAAGTCTGGCATAAAGCCTTTGCAGAAAAAATAGGTCTGTTTAGTTTAAATTGACACACAAATAATTGGCTTCAAGGATCTCGGCTTGGGTCACAGAAACATGGCAATGACTTCTTGGGAAAAAAACAAGTTTTGCTAAGGACTTGTTTAAAGCATTTATTAAAGAGCCCCTGACATCTGTGTGGGTTAAGTGATAAAACAGATCACAGTGTAAGAGTGTTTAGCAAACCTGGCCTGAGAACACCCCGGGGCAGGGCACTGACAGCGTAATGCACTTCTGTCACCGCCAACATCTGAGCAGGATGTTAATTACCTGAAACATTGTGTACTTAATTAGTCCCCTGGGTCTGCAGGCACTGCCTTTTGTCCCCAAGTCTGCAAGGCGGTGTCTGAACAGAGCGAACCGAACAGCTCATTACAGCTCTAATTAACAGATGCCGGATAAACTGAGATGATGGCCCTGACAGGTGACAAATAAGCACAGCCCCATCCTGTCACCTTCCCCTCCGGCTTTGCCAACCCGCTCCTTCTCACTCCTGTTGAGTTTCAGTCTGTGCCAGGTTTCCCTGGCATCCCAAAGACGTTAAGGCACGTCATGTCCCCAGATATTTGTGACACAAATATTTCACATAATAAAATATCCAAATATTTGTGATACAGCTGGGGAAACTGGGGGCAAGGGAGCTGATGGGGCAGGTGAGGCCACGTCAATTCACATCCTGGGTGAATTCACATTTCCGTGGGTGAAAACTACACAACCACCACTTTTTGGTTTTTTGCAGATGTGTAACCCAAATTCTACCCCACATCTAAATAAGCCACATAATTTAGGAGCTGCAGGCAGGAACAGCCGAGTCTCAAGAGGCCAACAGGGTTAACCAAAGCCAAAGCGAAAATCAAGTGATAAATGAGAAGAGAGAATGAGAATTGTTCTGTGGAGGTGCGACAGACTGGGTTTGTAACCTCTTATCAGGACACTGAGTGATTTATTGCTTCAGCCCCACTAGGAAAAATCTTGATTTGGAATTATGGGAAGATAAAAGAACTATTCAGGGAGTCTCTAATACCAAAAGCAAGGGGACAAATGATATCACAAAAGAGGAAAATCTGAAAATGCATTTAGCAAAAGGAAAATCAATTAAACCAATGCTCTAAGCCTTTGTCTGGTCTCCTGAAAGATTCAGCCTTTGTTTTTGAATTCCTCCTTGTCTTGACATGATTAATAGGAATCCACCAATGATTCCAGCAGGAAATTCAAGGTAATTGCTCTTGGTGCCAGAGCTGACTGTTGGTAGATCTTCCCACCTGTTCTGGTGATCAATTCAAACAAACACAGACCTCAGACCCTAAAAGGGCGTCCCTTGGCACCAGTGCTGGGGGAAAAGCTTAATGAATCTCCCCTCATTTCACGTATTTGTCAGTATTTTGCTGCTTTCAAAAGGGCTCAATTTGGATTCCAGGGTCAGCAGGAAGGAACAATGTTACCACCATCACTAAAGGGTAATTCATCGTTTATAACCTTAAAAAAGGATGAGGGAATGTTTATCCTTCCCTGTTTCTGAGGTGGAAGGGTGGTGACAGGAGCCAATCCCACCCCAGAGAGCCATTGCCATGCTACTCATCGTTTTCCATCCTAATGTTGCCTTTTCCCTTTAAGCAAAGCGCAAATTAAAATATTCCAGAGTCAAACACAACGAGGTCTCATTCTCTGCCACCTGAAGGGCAGAATCACCATTGCTTGGAAAGTCTTTCACTGAGCAAGGGTTTGTTTCCATGGGGAGTTCTGCCACTTTTTGCTGTTATTATTTAATATGCATTGTGAAATATTCATCAATGGAAGTGGAGGAATCCTGCCCTTTGAAGCACAAAATCACAGGGAATTTTCAGGCTGTCATTTGGGAAATGATTTCTGTTTAATGACTTTACTGAAGAAACTCAGACACCCGTTTGTGGGGTGAAACAGAGGCAGGGTGAGAAAGAAGAGGAACCATCCCCTTGTTTGTCAGACATTAGTACAGGCTCACAGGATTTGATCCAAGATCTTGGCTCCTGGAGTTAATATTCTACAGGACTAAGCAGACACCAAGAAGGGCTGGAGTCTCTTCTGGAGAAAGCTGTGGATAAAATCCTCACTTTTGGAATAGTTTATATGTATCTCTTGCTATTGTGACTTTCAGAAGAGGATCCCCAGATCAATCAGAGCACACAGGGATTGGGAAGGGACCTGCAAAGCAGTTTATTCCCAGCAGTGCATTTGCCCTCCTGAGCCTGCCACTAAGTTTTTTAGGGTTTCACAGAATAATAAAGAATGAGAATTACCGGTTAAAAGAAACATAACATAAATAGAAAAATCAGGGGGGAAAAAAAAAGTTCCATACATTACATATTCTCCAAAAAGCACTCTTGTGAGTCATGAGGATTTCTTTTGAAGCAGTCAAACCTAAGTAATCTAGAAGTCTTTTGGAAGCTTTGATAGTATCTTTTTCTGTTCTATATTGCTTCTAGAATATGCCATGAACTTCATATAGCCATGTATAAAATGTAATGTTATACATATAACAAGTAGGGATATAACATTAAAAGCACTTTGCCCTGTCTTTGCCAGAACAAATTTCCCTTCCCCGCTGAACAGACTTTGACTAAAACAAAATACAAGAAACCAGTTTCATTCAAATCGCTTTCACATCAAGCAAAAGGGCAAATAATTCAGAACACTCCTCTTGTCCCTCCCTGCAGTGAAACACAAAGGTGTTAAGGCCATAACTTTTGCTTGGTGTGATACACGTGGCACATGAGAAGAGTTAGTGGGGACTGATAGTTTGAAAACAGAAGGCCTAGAATTTTACAGACAGTGGGAGCTGCACTGATTTTCTATCTCAACTCTTCTGATTGGAAATATCTTTTTAAAATTCCTAAATACCAGCTGGTTTCTGCTCTAACTCATAAAGAGATTTTATCTGGTTCTTTGCATGCATTTGCCTAGAGAAAAAAATGACTATTTTTATCTAAACATATTTGTCTTCAACTCCACCTATCTGCAATTATGCAGAGAGCAAACTCAGCTCCTTATGGCTTTACCAGAGTCTAAAACTTTTCCTATGGAATTCTGTTCTCAGTTTTGCCCCACGTTTCAACACGCCCCTGGCACTGACAGGTTCCTGTCACTGTCACTGTCACAGTGGGACTGTGTGGGTCTGAAAAGGAACTCCAGAGCAACGAAACCCAAGCAATAACCCCAGGTATGAACTCGGCTGACACTCCCCCAAAGGCCTTACCAAGTTACAGGAGCTTTGTCTGCCCTGGTGGAGCCAGAACTTCACTCGAACTTTGCTTTTGCACAGACTTTTACAACATGCAATGAAATACTCTTGGTAGCTCTGGAGACTGCAACCTCGTTTGGTTAAAGAGACTTAAACCTCCCTCAGATGGTGAGGTCAGTAGCAGGAGGAGGATGTGCAGCAAGTCTTGGGTTTCATTTTACCTGTTTATGTGCCTGGTTTGATGTGGCAAGGCAAGTCAGTTCCAGCGAGTCCAATCTGGAGGCGACTGGCCAGAATGTTTGTTTGCTCTGGGGATCGTTTGTAAATTGTCAGGTCAGGAAAAGCTCAGTGTAAAAATCCAGTCCCTGGTGCTGGAAATGCCGAGATCCTTGTCCCTTCCTTCAGAAACATTTCTCCTCTCCCAGGTCTCCCGCTGACAGCCTTTCCTGTGAGCACTTCTGCATGAGAACAGAGAATCTGAGCTCAGCTCGCCCCTAATGCCCTGGAGCCTCCTGGATTACACCAGGCGTGTCCCAGGCAGGGGCTGAGAGTGTGTCAGGCATTTCCACAGGGACACATATAAAGACTGGAGCGTTTCTGCAACAGCTGCTGGCCCCTTGTGAGAGCAAGTGGTGAGAAATAATTCAGGAGGAAGCACGGTTGTCTCCCACACATGACAGACTGAGCAGGCAGCACCGAGGGAGCAGAACAAACAACAAATACCCTGTGAAAAGAGTCTTATTTCAGGTTCACTCTGCCACGCAGGCAAAAAAGAGGGGAAACAAGACTTCCTAGGATTTCTGCATGCTCCCTGATTACAGATATTCTTACTGAAAAGGACTGTTTTCTTAGGACCAGGAGTTTGCACATTGACTCATCATAATAATCCGAGTGTACAGGGAAATATGAGGAACTGCTCTTTGTGTCTAATTTTTTGTCTGCAGGACTGAAAATATCAGCAATAAACCCCCGAGGTTCCCATCAGTTTCCTTACCCTGACACGCACAATGAGCTCCTTAAAAGCCGTCTGTATTTCCTCACATCCTTTGAGGCTTGTTAGCACGACGTGGAACTGCAGAGCACAACAAACACTCCGTGAGCAACTTGTTTCCTTACCTCTCCTCTTCCCCAGAAAGATAAACACTGTCACAGGAGGTAATTAGGGGAAAAATCATCCTGTGGCCCCACAGTGGCACTTCGTCCACGTTTTAACACACCCCCAGTGCCAAGGCAGACAATTTAACCGGTCATTTATGGTCACTTAATTTGCAGGGGTTCAGCCTTTTTTTAGCCGTTCTTTGGTTGAGCTGCTCATGTGTGTACACGTTATTAACACAATGACCTTAATTGCTTCCCGTCATCCCCACAATTCTGTTATTGGCACTAAATTCAGCTGTGGCAATGAAAGGAGATTGTTTGGGTTCAAGTTGTAGCTATAACACATCAGCAAAACACTGGAACGTTTGCATTGCAAGTAGTGCAGACCTCCTATACACTGGACATAAACATTCATAAATCATATGAAATACAGTCATTTCTATTAGAAAGTCCAGTTTGGATCCTCGACTGGAACAGAAAACGTCCTTCCACCCACGAAAAAGCCTCACAGACGCCACCTGTATTTTTTCAGCCCTGAAGGGCCACTGTGAAACCGGCTCTTGTTAGAAGGAAAAATTGCTCTCTGGAAAGAGGTTTGGACACGGATTTTCTAAGAAAAACTGTGCATGAGGAGGCAACATGGCAAATCCTGTGTTATCCTGCACCAGAGGAAGCAGAAATGCTTTGGGCCAAAACATCTCTGCTTATTTTGCTGCTCATTCGTTGACAGAAATGTTCATTTTCATTTCTAGAACAGGAGAATCTGAATGAGCTCTGGATACACATTTTTACAGTCCCTGGTGCTCCCAGCAGGGCAGAGGACACTGGATGGCCAAAGGGAGCAGAAACAGGGATGCTTTTATTGCCACACATATCTCTCCTCTTCAGGAGTCCTGAGGAGGTTTTGTGCCAGCTTGAGTTTTGAAAGGGGGTTTTGTACTTTTGAAGTTTGGTTTACAGCAATTCCCTGTCCTTCCTATTCCTGCAGGAAAACAAAAATCAAAGTTTCTTCTAAACATAAAAATGTTATGAAGTTCCTTATGAAACCCTAAAAAAGTCCCCAAATCCAACGAGGAGTCACTCCAGACTCCCCTTCCTCCACTTAAAATTCAGGATAAATTTCAGTGTGATCTCCCAAATAATTTAAAAAAATTGTTCCTGTTACTTTTACTTCCAGCTTATCTGTTTCTCCTGTACAGAGCAAGATGTCAGATTTCCTGTAATCTGTTTTCCAGTAACTGAAAGCTTGGAAGTTTATTTTGCTCTATTAAATCTACTCATTAAGATATAGAGAGTTTGCACTCCACGGAGACATCTGCTCAGCTATCGAGTGAATTATTTATAACTCACTTAAAGGCACTATTGCTATGAAATATTTAAATGTAGTTTAGCCTCTGAATCAAAGTCAATATAAACCAGACTATGTTTTCCAAAGAGAATCCCACAAGACACAGATTCCCTTTCTATTCTCAGATTTCCCTGTTAGGATAATTTTTTAGCAGGACAATGCCTATCTCTGCAGAGAATTAAATAAATGTGTGTTTTATTTGAGGAAAAGCCCTCCAGCTTTATTAATAAAAATTCAAACACAAATCCCCACCAAAGCAGATTTGTTTACACCCACAGAGCATTTCAGTTCCACAAAGAGTTCTAATTTCTGTGGGTTTACCTCAAATGCTGTATGTCTCCCACAGCAAATTGTATTTCACATCTTCTTTGGGATAATATACATAATTATTGCGCTTAAGAAAATGTCCTGGATCATAAAAATCCAAGATGCTTAACTTTAACCACTTAAATTGCCAAACTACTTATGCAAATTGTAACAGCAAGTTATGAGCAAAAGCAACTTTAGGTAACATTCACCTTCCTGAAGGCAGAATTACAGGCTGAAAATCAAGACCTGGGTAATGGAGGGGGCAGCAAAATGATATTTAATCTGTTTCAAGCATTTGAGAAGTTTCCTTTTCTTCTTCTTTACAGGTTCAGAGCCTCCAACTAGGTACAAAGATTCTACATTTCCTTTGCTTGTGGTTGTTCTAAACTCAAACCCATGTGTATGGAAATCTGTCCCGGGATGTTAAGGAAGGCAGCTCTCCAGTAAGAGTCAAAATAAGGTCAGGAAGTTGTTTTTGTGAGAACAGCATTTGTAGATACAAGGCAGAAACCCAAGGTATCAGAGATCAGACCCATAGACCAGTTTGGGAAGCACTGGGAAGACTCCGAGCTGGCGTTGCAGGGAGGTGACACGGGCAGCATTTTACTCCAGCTACAGAGTTATGAATGTGTTTTAGAGGAGCACGTCCAACATCACTCACAGGGCATGTAAGAGGTGGACACAGAACACACTCAGCAATTCCAGCATTCCTGGTGGAGCCAGTGTAATTATTACAAACAGCACATTTATGGAGAAGTGCTGCTGTGCCCTGGGTGATGAACACAAACCCAAGGTGTGTCCTGAGCTCACATCACGGACACTTGTGAGATTTCAGGGGTGATTTCTCTCAGATTCGATTCCTTACCCCATCTAAGTCCTGCTTTCTTGTGGAACATCTTGTATTAATGTGTTAAGAGGGTTCCAATTGGCTGCTGTGTTATGCGGGGGTTAAGTGCAGCATCCTGCCATGGAGACACTGAACTTCATAAGGATTATTGTGCCCAAATAGTTTAATGGATGGCCTTGGTGCAGGCTGCTTTCCTTACCACGGAACAAAATCCCCGTGCAAACCTCAGTGAGTGGCAGTTGATGTTCCTGGAGTGCCATCTAACTTAGACTGCTCAGTTTGATGATATTCTCATAAAGCCTTTTGGCAGAGCACTGCTAATTTATTTCATTACAAGGAACAATCTATGCTGAACAGAGGCACGACAAGGAGAACAGCAAATTGCAAACAAAACTTTGTTAAACCCCCAGTTATGTGAGCTACACGTGAGCTGAGCTGGCTGCTCACCCTCATGGAACAGCCAGGGGACTGGGCAGAGTCACAGGAAGTGCAATAAATGACATTAAAATGCAAATTAGAATCCAAGAATTCCCAAGGCCTGCATGTAATTTCCAAGTACACTCAGATTAGTGTAGGATCTCTGCCCCTCCTGGCTCTGTGAGGAGGGCAGGGGGGGCAGGGGCCAGAGAGGTTCTCCCTCCTGCAGGTCTCCTGAGGAACACTCCACCTCAGCTCCCAGGAGAGCTGATATTAACTCTGCTTAGAATCCTCTCACGATCCAAACCCACTCATATTTCTGTCCATATAGAACCATCCTATGTCATACAGGTAAAAATTCATTGCATCTGCTACTCTTGCTCAAGCTTTAGTTTCAGAACACTGGGAGAAGCAGAAAGGAAGGACAAGAGCAGGCACTGGGTGCTTTTCCCTCTCTCAGAACAGTTCCAGGCCTTGTCAGTCCCTCAATGCCTTAAACCCCCTGGGACAAGGGGTGTCACCCATTGTCAGGGGAGCCCTGTACAAGGTACCACTACAGAAAGACTCCTGTTGAATCCCAGGGGTATCCCTGATCACCTGGGGTGAGGAAATACTCATTCCAACAGGAATTGCAAGCCTCAGGAGAACATTTCTATCCCTGGAGAACTAGGAGGGCAGCGAGTCATTTTTCACCAGTTTAAACCTTTATCTGCTCATAAGGAACAGAACATCTTGGTGTTTATTTACTAGCCAGAACCATTCGTTTTACAGCTATTTATCCACAAAGATGGTTCTCAAGTGGGTTCATTACATCAGCCTGGTATTTCAAATGCCAGGTTGTTGCCACTGGATACTAATTCTCCCAGCAATGCTCCTGGCTCAATGAATACTGCTGGCCTTAGAAATGTGGATTTTAGTTGGAATACTTGCAGAACTGCTTCTGGAAATCTCTCAAAGCTTGGAATTTCTGTGGACACTTTAACAAAGAGCTCACTGCAGGGAGTATTTAGAGGAAATAAGATGCCCCAGAAGATCCCTCTTTGCTCTCTCTCCTGATCAAATAGGATAACAAATATTTGCTGTCTGCTTGATCAAGCACTTCTGAGACTTTCAGACAAATTGATCCAAAGCAGGAAGCCCAGGTCTCCCTGTGGGTGTTTGCAGCCTTAGCTACAGTCCAGAAGTGAATAAACAGTTAATTTAGAATTCCAAAGGACAGCCTTAACTCTCTGCAGCCTTCAAAACCCATGGAATTGAGAAGGCCACTAATTACAGTGCTCTTCAGCCCCTAAATTAATGAAGTTTAGGTAGGGAAGGAGCTGCTTTAAAGGAACCACAATTAATTTAGTTAAGGTGTGGTGCTAATAACTTGCCTGAGAGAGTGTCCAGGTGCCCAGGAGCAGCTCTGAGTTTAAACCAGGACAATCACAGCTCATGTCCTTGGGGTTTTTCTTCCCTTTTTCTATGTGCCCCTTAGGTAGAGTTTGCTCTTTATCCGGAGCCCCAAGGAGCCTCTTTCTTTTTTGGAAGCCAAAGAGCTCAGGAATGCAAACCCTGACCAGAAGCAAAGCTGAGAAGAGTTTCAGTTCCACTGAAAGGGAGCTGACAGACACACAGAACTGATCCAATTCACGTGTCCCTTACCAGAACCAACAGCCCAATGCTTTTCATTAGCATGAAGTCATTGCATTCAGGTTTGGTTTCATAGAACAGTAACGGTAAACACCTAAGAGAAGAGAAATCATCTCATTAACATCTATGAAATAATGACTCATCTGCCCACAGAGTCATTATCTTACACCAACTCCATGCAAAGCCCAGAGAAGCTTTTGTTAATGGTCTCTGTGGAGGGATTGATGGTCACATCCAGAAATCAACTGAACCTGTTTCATCTCATCCCTTACAAGACAATAATCTGCACACAGTATTGAGTGCAGTTTGTCTGCATTTCCCTCATTATCAGACCCATTCATTCCAGTGACAAGCTGGGAAAACAAGGGACTGTGAGATTTGACAGCCTTTGAAATCCAAACACAGAAGAAGGGCCAGGAAATGGAAAGGGGGAAGAGCAGGTAGAAAAGGCAGAATGAGGAGTGCAGTGAGTCCTTGGATTTCCACTGTCTGGTCACTGGAGGAATGTTTCCAAAGCCATCACACAACCAAGAAGTGTTTTTTCTTTCACACCAGGTAGAGAGGGAAAAATAATTGTTAACCAGTACACAGCTCAGTGTCTCCTGTGCCCCAAGTCAGAGCTCCTCTGTCCCCTGTTCAGATCCTCAGCTATTGAATTTTGTACCCTGCAATCATTGTGTAACTACCCCAGGTTATCAGAATATCTCCAGAGCCATCTGCACTTTCTGTGTCTCACCTTCAGACAGCAGGCGATTAAAGAAGTACAATAGATTAAATTAATTGTCCAAGGAGACCACAGCTCCTTGAAAACGGACTGAAGAGCCTACTCCTCTTTCAGGAGGAAGTGCAGGACAGCAGCTAATCCTGAAATACCTCTTGAACCAAATCCTTTGTTGAGATAGAGGCACAAACACCTGCTAATATCAAAGGTGAAGCAAGGTTATGACCCTTAAACATTGCTTACACAGTTACTGATCTACTCTTAATGATGTCTTCTTCTCCTTGAGATGGGAATTCTTTACAGATTTTTCTCACAAGTCTCATATGCTCCTTCTGGGCAGGGAAAAGCCCTAAACAGAAAAGCCTCTTCAATTCCAGAAGTGTGGACAGGAATGTTACAGCCACAGGCTGAGTTTCAGCTCAGTGGTAACTCACTCTGGTCCCACCCTGACTGCCACACCACACAAAGGTTTTTAGGCCAGTGCTGACAGATGTTGTGGATCTGAGGCTAAAAACCAGCCTTTGGTATTTAATGTGGTAATGAGAAATTAAACTGCCTGGGGCATGAAAGAGAATTGTTCATTTACACTGAAAACATATTGATGCAAACCCATTACGGTCATGGGTGAGAAAAGCAGTGACATAATAGATCCAAGTCTTGTAAAAAGCACAGTATTGAAGCTTTGGTACTTTAAGTAGCCCCTGGGGAAACATTCCCCATCATGTCCCTTGGCAGAGACAGTTGGTACAAGGAGACAAGAAGCTGAACCTTCAAACACATGGAAAGGGGAATTTCCCCCATTCAGACTCATGAAACGAATATTTTTGAGTAGATAGAAAGGTCTGACCACCACATCATGCTACAGGAAGGCAGGATCTTCCAAAGTCCTTCTGAAGCTTGTGTTATATTTAACTGCTATTTAAATACTCCTGCAAAGTAAGTCACTGGGACTCTGAGATTTGCCAGTGGGGAAGTCACAGCACAGGTTTCATGGGCAATACAAGGGGCAGCACTGAAAATAAAACTTCCCAGCTGATTAAACCCAAAGATGAGAGTGAAAACTTGAGGATGTGTTTGAAACCAAGAGAAAAAGCCCAGAGAAGTTCAGCTTTAATCTGAGGCAGCTGCAGTGCCAGCAGCAAAGGCAAGACATGCTCTTGAGGTGCTCTGTAACATGTCCTTTTAAAACCCACCCTCTTTCCTGCAGCGTGTTGCTGGATCTGGAAGACAGGAGGGGAGACAGGAGAGACTCCAGGGGAGCAGCACCTCTTTACTCACTCTTCCAACCACACTGGATATTAAGGCCCCCAGATCACAACTGAAGGGCAGATTTTGTTCATTCATAACCCTCAGAAATGGGTTATCCCCATTCCCTCCCACCATCCCCTCAGGTACTTCTGACTGGTCTCCACTGCCTTTGCCCATCCTCATCCATATCCCCAAAGGTTGGTGTAAATCACCATGCCCCACTAACCTCAGTGAGGCTTTTGGACAATATCTTCACTCTACATTAAATATCTGCTGTTCATCACCTTCCTCCTTTCTGCCAAGTACTGCACAGACACCCCTTTCCTTCACCATCATTAAGGAAGCACAGATGTGAGAACAGATTTTTGACAACTGCAGCTTTAGTTTCAGACTGATGAGTGCTTTCCATCCTCAAAATACTTCAGCCAATCTCCATGACTTAAGCCTTGTATCTCTGGCTGAGCTAAACCAGAGTTGGATAAAAAGGACTTGGACTGATCCATGTGCAAGTACAGGACTATCAAATGCAATCCCCTTGGCAATAAAGCAAGATAATGTATGTACATAACACTTTCCCTGGTCTCACTGGAACACTTATACAGGTGGGAATCAACATCTGGACCAGAGTCCTCATTGCCTCTGCCCAGCAAAGCTTTCCAGAACGAGTAAAGGATGCCAGGAAAATCAAGGTGGATCAACAGCACATCTGTTGGGCAGAGCTTTGTTCAAAACACTGGGCTAATTCCTCCCCAAAAGCCAATCAGTCTGGCGGTAATGGGTGCTGGAATCATTTTACAGGAAGAGCCATTAGGGCTCATGCCAGGCAATTAATGATCCTGGAGAAGAGCTGGAAACCTGCACACCTTGCTCACAACAGGGACATGGGATTGTTTTCATCACGCCCAATATGAACACACTGATCATTTGATCTCTTTCAAACCCACTGATATTTCCAACCTCCCCCTGTGTGGCTCGTGCACTCCCTTCAGTTGAGAATTCTGAGTGTTAAATTGCCACTTTCCCCTCTTGCTCTGCTGAGGTGTCACTACAGCCTGCTCCCAGGGCATGCTGAGGTCAGGAATTCTTGTAGGAATCCTCCAAGTCAGTAGTTCCTGTAAGCTTGAATTCTCCGTTTCCCCTATTCGTAGCAAATGAATTAAAGATGCACACCTTATGTGAGAACCCTGGTGTGAAACAAGGCTGCAGTCCCAAAGCAACCCCAGAAATAACAAACATGATAAATATTCAGCTTTCCCACCCCACCACAAAGCATTCTGACCCAACACAGCACAGGATTCCTGCATGGCATTTTCCTCTCCTTGCAATTTGTGCACCAGAGGTTGTCAAGAAAGACTTGATGGAGTTTGGGGAGTTTAATTGCTTTCAGCTTTGATATTAAGCAGGGTTTATCTGCAATGATGTTTGACTTGCAGCCGAAGCTATTCATTAGATACAAAGGAATTTGTTTGATTTTAGAGTAATAAAGCTCCCACTTCCCTACCAGGGGGCTGACATCATTATAATTTGTCAGGATAATTTCCCTCCTCTCTGCAGCAGCAACAATAGATCTCATTTGCCAAAGTGATGGGCTGCAGAGGGAGCTGCGCTGGGAACACTGGTGCCTCTGCCCATCTCCGGAGCTGGAGTGGGAACACTGGTGCCTCTGTCCATTTCCAGAGCTGGACTGGGAACACTGGTGCCTCTGCCCATCTCCAGAGCTGGGGTGGGAACACTGGTGCCTCTGCCGATCTCCTGAGCTGGGCTGGGAACACTGGTGCCTCTGCCCATCTCCGGAGCTGGACTGGGAACACTAGTGCCTCTGCCCATCTCCTGAGCTGGGCTGGGAACACTGGTGCCTCTGCCGCATCCCCAGAGCTGGGGTGGGAACACTGGTGCCTCTGCCCATTTCCAGAGCTGGGCTGGGAACACTGGTGCCTCTGCCCATCTCCTGAGCTGGGCTGGGAACACTGGTGCCTCTGCCGCATCCCCAGAGCTGGGGTGGGAACACTGGTGCCTCTGCCCATTTCCAGAGCTGGGCTGGGAACACTGGTGCCTCTGCCCATCTCCTGAGCTGGGCTGGGAACACTGGTGCCTCTCCCCCATCTCCAGAGATGGGGTGGGAACACTGGTGCCTCTGCCCATCTCCAGCTGCCTTCCATAAATAAAGAAATCACATTTCCTCCCTAATTCTACCTGGCACAGCAAACAATGAGATTACCCTGCCACCACACCTCCCTGGCACTCAGAATTCATCAAAACAACGAGCCAGCTCTGCAAATGAACCCTTGTCAGCAGAAATAAAGAGGATTTAGAAGTTTAGAGGCGAGTTTAGAACAGTTTGTTCCTTCCACTGACTCACCACACACAGAGAAATCACCTTTCAAAAGCACATTGCCATGAACATATTTCCCCCCCCTCTTAGTTGTTTTCTTTGTAGGCCTGAAGTTATCCAAAGCCTGACTTTAATGAAAGCAGATTTGGGATGGTTATGGGGAAAGAAATAAAAGCAAAATATGTACTCAAAAAAATCAACCAGATACCAGTGATACAAACAAATGGTGTGAACCACTAAAAGTTGTCTGAATCACTCAAAAATAAATGTTTGAGGCTTACACAACAGTTTTTCCTCCATTGAGGAAATCACAAAATCAGCTTATACCACACAACAAATGAGTCAAAAAACATTTGTCTTTCCCTCCTGAAATCCTCTTTCAGTTGAAGTGAAACACATTCATTAAGTGACCACAAAAAATCTGCTTGAATTGACCCTGAAATAAAAACGCTTTGCTCTGTGAAAAGAAACAAAACATGCTCAAATCTGATACAAATTTGTGGCTGATTAAAACAGGAGAAAGGTTGTGAGAACAGTGCCATATCCTTTGTAATACAAGTTCCCAGTCCTGGCAGTTTATGAAGTTATTTTCCTTGGTTCAGGACTGGGACCCTTCCTACCTCTGCTGAGCCTTCTAGACCTCTAATTATTTGATGTGACAGGACACTGATGTTCTTATTTTAGTCCAGGATGGAAGCTTTCCTTGATGCTTCTCAAGACTGAGTTTCACTGCGAAGTCTGTTTTCACTTATCACAAATAAGCTTTTAAAGCCCCATCTAAATAACTCAAAAGTTATAAATTAAAGCTTTGAAATAAATAGAGAAAAACAAGTGAAAAAAGGACAAGATTCAAGTCCATTTTTGCATCCAGGATCAGGCACAAGACCGTTTCCTCAGACTAGAGCAGCTGCTGCAGCAGAGCACTTTAAAATCTGTATAAAATTGGACAGGGTCCAGGTTGGAGGTGGATTTCAAGGTATGTTCATCTATGCAGCAAATGTGCTAAAAGAATCAGGCATATCGCCCTTAATTTCTACTCCTTTCCACTTTTTTTTAAGTTTTACATCTTTAGACTTCCAGTCTTTAGATTATTTTTATCTAATAGAGTTTCCCATTAGATCATATGTGGTATTACTTCTCCTTCCACCAAGTCAGATTTAGCCCAGAACCTCCGAGTCTGTTGAACTCACTGAGTTCCTGACTGCTCTGTAATCCTCCTCTCAGCTTTGAACACTGGTTTTATCTATTTGACACTGTTCTCATCTATTCAACTACTACAACAGGCTGAGCATAATTTCTATTTCACCAGTGAAAACATCAGATCAAAAAGCCTCGCTTCAGAGTTTCCTGCACGGCTTAGAAATCTTGCCAAATTACCAAGTGCAATGCTCAGCCTCTAATGAGAAAAATATGTATTTTTAAGTGCAGCAAGTAAATTTATTATTATCTTATTGATATTGACTGAAATAGAAACTGGCACAGAAGAAGTTCTGTAGATGTGCAGCACCTGAGCAAGTTGTTGAATGAAAATAAGTGATGTACTGCAACTGGCCTCAGCCTTTTCCATCTGTATAAATAGGACAGGCCTGAAAAAGATGCTGTGAAAGCTCATTCAGTTGATTGATTGATTGATTAAATCCTCCTTGGATTTTTGCTTTTAAAGCAGCACACAGAGTTGCTAAAAAAGATCCTGCTTGTTACTACAGGAGGAAAACCCAAAGTTTCTCTGCACTGCGGGGAAAAAAAAAAATGGAGAAAAGACTGGAAATATCCAAGTAAAAAGTGAGCATGAAACTGCCTCAGTGCTGAGCCATGGGAGTGACAAGTGACCAGAAAAGCCACATGTGGCCAGACCATCATTTCCAAGGTGTGTGACACAGGCCTGCTAGGAAAGAACACAAGCAGAGGATTCAGTGACATTGCTCTACAAGTACACAAACCCACCTTTGTTTAATGGCCCCAAAAGCATTTTTCTGCCTTTAATGTGCCCAAGGCCTGCTCAGCAAAATGATCCATGTTTTTATAGGGCTATAACCTGCTAATTCTGATTAATGGCCATTTACACAAGGGCCCTGCACAGCCTCCACAGGTTGCTTCGCTCTCCTCACAGGAAGTCACTCTGCTGATCCTGCATTTTATTATTTTGTGGGATAATTTATCCTCTCACAGCTGAGGTCTGCTTCTCAAAGGAGCAGTTATTTTGTTATGACAGGTTTTATCAACAGTTTATTTAGAAACAAACGTTACATGGTGTTACTACCATTTGAAGGAAGAAAGGTAAAAAGAAGTTGCTTGTGCTGGAATGGCTAAAAATTGTAACACAAACCCAGATTTGGTAAGGGAATGAAGGGAGAATCAAAGTGATTAATAAGAAATTACAGTTGTGTACACAAAACAGTAATCCAGGCTGTTGTGTGTGTTTTCCTGTTGCTTGTGCTCAGGCAGAACTCACACTGCAGCCATTCCCACAGGGCCTGCACTGGCACCAGGGATGAGATTCCAGGGTAAGCAATTCCTGTTTACATATAATCACTGTGGCTAAGAGAGACAAACAGCTTTGTTTTATTTATTTTAATCAGGAAACATTAAAAGTAAAGACAGAGCGGACATGTTTATTAAACAGACAAATCCCTGTGAGGAATCCCAGAGGCCAAGAATGACATTATTGAAAGAACAAACAGGTCTTTGCTGTCACTAGTGCAGCACATCACCACCGAGTCCCCATTTCCAGGCTGACAAGAACTCCTCCACACAAACTTCTGGCACAAAAGAGACTCTGAACACCACAAAAACATCCTGTTACCCAGAAGGGAGTTCTCAGGGTACAGCTGGGCAGCACTGGGCTCAGGGGGATATTAAATACATCTTCTTCCTGACTATGGTGATTCTGAAATAGCAACTCACAGGAAGCATTGGGATCCCCCTCTTTTTAGTGATATTTTGCTTCTCAAAGATTAAACACGTTAAAAAGTATGGAAGGGCTGCTCTAACTAACTCTGCAGGCTGAGCACTCAGCAACTCCTCTCACCAAAATGAATACACAGCACATAACCAGAGCATGGCAGTGCTGACAGGTGACTGAAATACCAAAGCTTAGCCATGTTCACAGAGCTGGAATTAGTGCTTTGGTCCTGACACACACACACAGTGAGGGACATGAAAATCCAGCAAGGGCCAGGGGCTTTTCTTGCTGCCCTGTTCAGTAAATTCCTGCCATGGCAGCTCCTGCCAGCAAACTTTGATTTTGCCAGTGGAACAGATTGCAGCTGACAGGTGGGAAAAGCAGCCCTTGTAACCATTATACATCTGAGTAAGTCAATTTTCTGCTGATTCTTAATTTAGTCCTTGAGTGGTTACCAGGCCAACACAGCACCTGCTAATTATGGAGCCAGAATCCCCTCTGCAGTAACCAAGCAAGTCCTGCCCCCTGGGCTTGTGAAGGCAGGGCCACAGAGGGCAGAACAAGAGTGTGACATCTGATTGTGTAGGGACTGGAACATTGCACCTGCCAGGAACTATGGCCTCCATCCTGCCTGCACTCCCCACTTGGTGTCCCAGGGCATTCCAGCTGCTCAAATATTCTGTGCTGATAAACAGTCAAGGTACCAGTCCAAACTGGGCCCAAGGCGGGTGTAATCCCTGCAGATTGTTGGTTATTTGGCCTCCTCCCTAAGGCCAGGTATCAGCCTGGACTTCTGCATATCAGCACATTAAAGAGGATTGCAGCGGTGGTCAAGAAAAGCAGTGTCTGATCCCATGTAAGCTCCATGAAGATGTCCTGATACCTAATACACCTTTTAGTAATTCAAGTCTTCACATACAGGTGTTGCAAACCCTCTCTACCTGCAGGGTCAGGTGAGCTCTAGGGGCTCACAGGCAAAATAAATATGTAACATCAGCCTGGCTTTTAAAGAGCCATTTCCTGTAAAAAAGCCATGGAAGTGTAAACATTCTTTAGGTGCCACTGGGGCTCCTGGTTTTCCTGCTCCCTCACACACATGGTAAGAGACACTGAGGTGTTTGGGGTGAAGCCTCAGAAATGGTTCCAGGATTAGCAAAGAGCTCATTCCTCTGAGCTCTCATCAAATGGGTTTTGGATTTTAACCACATTTGTGCCCAAGGGCTGAGGGTCAGGCCTGGCTGGGACTCAGTTTTCCAAATCATTTCCCCTGTAACGCACTGAGAAGGGTTTTAGGACTTTAGTACTTTCCTCTTAATGGGAAATCACAACTCCATCCAAGCTGGATGTCCTGCTAATGAAACCAACTGGGCACTGCCTTCAACTCAGTCATTTCTGCATTTGTGCTGTCTCAGAGTGCATCACTTAGCAATTATTCAGTGCTGATGACACTATCCCAAAAATTTCATGTATTCCTTTCATATTCTTGAAAAGTTTGCTTCCCAACAGAACTGCTTCCAGCATTGCTTTTTACATATTATACATATTCATGTTTTACATATAATACATATTCACACTTGGGGGGTGGGGAGTGTGTGTTTTAAAGCTAAAAAAAATAAATATATTGTTAGGCAAGAGCTGATCCCTTTGTCAGCTGATGAGCTGACATGATGATGACTCTGCTTCTTACACAGAGTTCTGCATCTTTATACCAGAGATACGAAATAAAATATCTATGTATTTCAGGTCCTCATAGTTCCAATCATGGAAAAAAAATACAATTTCCACCAGCAGATACAAGTTAAAATATATCAAGGACCCTCCACACATGTTCCCTATACATTTCCTGTTTCTGAATCCAACTGAAGTTAAGTGGGTTGGTTATCTGAACAGTTCTACTTTTCGGCTGAGGGAAGGGCTCATCACATGGATTGGACTTTTTGGGAGATGTTTTTAAAAAAGCACATGCCTCACCTCACAGCACACACTGTGTTCTCCACACAAAGGCAGTTTCCTGGGATTCCCCCGAGCAAATCTGTGCAATAATAAAGACCAGAAAGAAAAGTCACCGATTGTAGCAGAAAGGAAGGAAGAGAAAAAGGAAATCAGCAGTGGTAGAGAAGGAAAACAACATATGAACCAAACCCCCCGATGAATTGTGGCTCAGGCAGTGTGGCAGCAGTGACAGCAAAGCAGAGGAGCCCCACTGCAGGCCAGGCCTGTTGGCTCATGATGACAATTGTGAGGCTTGTCCCCAGCCCTGGGTGACAGCAGAGCTTAAATAAAGCTTAGCGAGGAAACAGGTTTTATCGCCAGGACTACACACCACACTCAGGGAATTATCTCCTTGGGCAGTCAAAGACATTTTTATCTATTTCATTTGGCTTCAGACCCAGGCTGCAGTGACTGATTTCCAGAGGAATGCTGCCAAACCCTGTTATTCCCCAAGAAACAATCACAGAAAGCTTAAAAAAAAGAGTCAGGGAGACTCTTTCTAATGTGTGTTCAAATACAGGGAACTCCCCCATGACCAGTAATCAACTCCTGATCTGTCATACCCAATTCTTTCTTGCCATTTCTCTGATCTGAAGATAGCAGAGAATCTCTTAATCTATTTTGACAGCTCAGTCACATTCCACATCATTTGATTGCTCCATAAAAATACTTTATCCTACAAAAAACCCAAACCTATAATCTTGCTCATAGACCAGTGACTGGTAACAATAAGGTTATTAACACACTTTTATACTATGAGTTCATGTGACATGAAGTGAATGCAAATAAATGAGCTTCTTTTGGTGGCAATTGAGCACAGGAGTCAAAGGTGAACAGACCTATTGGATCAACTCAAATCTGAAAAATAATACACCATTTAGAGTTATATAAACTCCAATACTTATTCCTGAAATTATAAGACAAAGAATTAAAGAAACTCAGATGGGGATGTGGCTCTGTAAGTATTAAAAGGGTAGCTCAGCTTCTAGTCTAGAAATTTAGAGTTTTGCTTATAAAAAAAATTTAAGCCCTCTACTCTGTCTGACCCTGGTTTAAAATATAAAACAACATTACTGACTGTATGAAATGGCAAGTGACACACAAGTCATTTTGCTTTGAACAATTAGGTGCCCTTCATTTCGCCACAAGATGTCCAGCATGACCAGAGGGACACAACTTTCTGGGCCCAGTTTCTGGGTTGCTTTGCTGTTCTCATTTGGGTTCAAGCACTTTGTTTATTTAGACTGAGCCCAAATTAGCAAAACAAAGAGAAATACCAAAGTATTCTGTGGCAAAACACAGAGCACATTCTGTACTGAGACAGACCCCAAGTGTGGTATAAAGATGGCTGTGAACTCCCTCTTTGCATCTGTTACACATCCCCTGCCTTTCCTGTGAGCCACAAAGAACCAGACTCTCATTTAAAAATCAAAATGCTGCAGGGCCTAATTACCAATGCTCAGATTAGTATTTATTATTCAATTATTCATCTTGATAATCATTAGTCCCAGGCTTCAAGGTTTTCCTCCCAGAAAGAAAAAAAGCAAAACAAAATCCTGATTTTAATTGGACTGCTTTGAATATTATTGAAATTGAAAAATCATTCCTTTCTCTTGCAGCCATCACTGCAAGAAGCTCCTTTATTTGACACCACCTTTGAATTCAAAAAAAGAACAACCCTCTTTTCCCAGTCAGGATTACCCTCACTGAGGGTCCTTCTACCATATCAAGCAACACATTATTCTGCCTGAAAATAAACTTACCACAAGTTAAAAAAACACAGGGAAAGCAGCAACATCTGTTACGCTGGACTGTACAGAGGCAAGACAAAAACAGAGAAGAGTCCTTACCAACACTGTGGGAAGGCTTCAAAAATAAATGAGCTGCTCCTTTACACAGGTTGGAAGTTTATCTCTAGCATAAATATCAGCCAAAAAAAACACAGTTAGGCAACACCACTTTAACACCAGAGCATGACAATTTATAGTGGTGGGAGCCACATGGTCAGCATTATCAACCCTTAAAAGCTTTACCTGAGGGAGTGGATTTAACTGTAATTGTAGGTGGATTGTCCTCAGCTGCTCTGGTCCAAAGCTTCAGTTGGGACAACACAGGCTGGTGTGCACCAAAATTAATCATTGTTCCTTAAATAATTGTTGATCTTCTCTGCCTCACAGTCTTTTCCTGCAGTCTCTCTCTGGCTGGGCCACATCCCCTCTCAAAGTCTGACCTGGCCTGAATCACAGAATGTTCTGAGTTGGAAGGGACCCACAAGGATCATTGAGTCCAACTCTTAACACTGACCCTGACAGGAATTGAACCCGGGTCTCCCACATGCCAGGTGGGGACACTTACCACTGTACTAAGAAGAAGACATAATTCCCTATTACATATTGCTCCCTCACATTTGCAAACCCATGACCTTCTCCTTCACTGACAGCTATAAGAAGTGTCATTAAAGACTGATACCACCATGTTGCATGTGTATTCTCATTTTCAGACAGTGCAGGTTTTTATTCACACTCCATTTCCCTTTTGCAGGCCTGGTCCCCAGTGCCTCGCACTTCTCAGAAGTATCTTTGCATGCTATAGCAGTGTCCCGAAAAAACAGTAAATTGGGGTGAAAAACTAAGCTCCTGCTTAGTTAGTGATGTTAACTGTTAGTTTAAGTAACTCTTTGATTGCCTTTTCATCTTGTGGCACAAACCCCATTCCATCTTCAGGGGAAGTCCTGGTACTGGTCACATCATTAAACAATCCCCTCTGCTTCCTGCTGGCTTCCCATTCTGACAAAACATGACAACAGTTCTACCAGCAACTCTTCTCATCCCGTGCACTGCTTCTCAACAGGGGAAATAATGGATCCAGTGGCTCCATAGACACCTTGTACAGATGGCAGAGATTGGAAAGAAGGGTAAAGAACTCCTGGTTTGGGTTCTCCTTTTCAGTGGGGTTCAGGCAGTTGCACAGTTATTTTTTAAAGCAGACCTTCACATTCCTTTGTCCCCTGAAATGCTGAGACCAAACTACAGGATTATTCCCCTTGCCACTTTCCTTTCTGTGACAGAGAAACCTTCATGAGTTGCATGTGGGGATCAGTCCTCAGAGAAACTGAGCAGCAGAAAATGGGAGGTTATAATCACTCAAAACCCCCTATTTTGTGTTAAGGTGTGATGGTCAGAACAGACAAAGATAAATACCTTCTCCTGCAGATGTGTTACCTGAGCTCAAAGGTGCTTTTTCCAGCAGGGAGCAGTGGAAGATGCCGTGGCCTTTGAGATAGGTAACAGGTTTGACTATTTTAGATTAGGTAATAGGTGATAGGTTGGACGTGATGATCTCTATGGTCTTTTCCAACCTTACTGATTCTGTGATTCTGTGATTCTGTGATCAGCTCTGACAAGCTGCGTTCCAGCTCTTAAATTAGACCACAGAGCATCACTCAAGGGTTTGGCTTGCTTTAATTCCTTGTAAGGGAAATGTTACTCTTAGAATTGGGCTTTTCTGCACCCAGTTCTAAAATAACACATGCATGCAAGTTTGTTTTTCCTACTTTTTCAGTCTTCTCCTCAGATTTACAGATGCTCTTTTAGGGCTTGTCTATCACCAGAGCTGTTAATTAAGCTGTAGCAATACTCAATTAAATCTGAAAGAGTAAGAAGGTAACAAGAGTTGTGAGTTAAAAAACACACATTGCTGCACACACATCCCCGGTAAGAAACAGGAGATCCTGGCAGAGGGGGATCCAGTTGGCTTTCAAATCTCACTCTCATTTTATTGGAGATGCAGTTAGAGAAGTGTAAATACCTTCAGACTTACAAATGATCAGCACAATTATGAAGTTAATGAGGATCTCCAAATATCTCAGCAATGCATTAATTTTTCAGCCTTAAATCATTCAGCTGAAGTTTCCAATTATGAGCTCCGCAGGCTGAAATCCTGGCTCCAGCAAGATTAAAATGAGTTTTCTCGTTGGCTTTGATGGCATTCGGATTTCACTTTTTGATGTGTGTGTGTAATTCTTCTAAATGTGGCGTGTGTACCTTTTGAACAATCCTGAGATTCTGGTATCATCAGGTGATAACCTATTTGGTGAGGACTTAAGCCCTATATGTGATTTTTTTTCTAGACTTTCATAATGAATCCACTATTAAGGCAGAGAGCCCAATGTCATTTTGGAGCCAGCACAGGGGAGGAGCAAACAATCCAGCTGTATTCTGGAGAGACATGCAGACCAGAATGCAAAAAAGGGAATTTTGGTGGTATTTGTCCCTGTGTTATTGACTCTGCACCAAAAAAAACCCAAATCCCCTCAAGTGCCCTGGTGAGTCAAGTGTTAGAAAGCAGCGAGACCCTGGCTATTTAATTATATTTCATTTAAATAATTAAATAATGAAATAATATTTAATTTAAACCTGGGAATTATGGTCTCCATACAGCTATGGGATCACAGTGAGTGAGAAATACATTTAGCAGGCAGCTGGGAAGTGGCAGACACTGCTCCACACAAATTTCAGCTCTGCAGAGTTAATAAATCACTCCTCTGCTCCTGTCAGTTTTTAATGGCCTGGTCTCCTGGAAATTTCACTTGGATTTGAGGCAGGTCAAGCCACAAAACTGCAGCCACCACGTCTTACTGCTGATGTAGCTTGGAGAGATGCCAACTGCCCTGGGCAAGGAACCTTCTGGAGACCCCTGGGCACAGACAGTCATCCTGCTGCAACACTCCCCCCTGTGCTGAAGAGCAGCAAGAATCATTTGTAGCAAGCTCAGGACGCCCAGACTTTGCTTGCTGCCCCTTTTGAAAGTCACACTTAGAAACCTTGATCTGAAAGTTAATTTGTTTGGGCATGATTATCAGTAAAAGCTCTTTGATCCACTTGAAAGTCTAAAGCAGCAGCGTTAAAACATCCTTCAGTTCTCATCAGTAAGAATTCCCTTCTCAGGTTTAGTTCTGCCGGAATTTATTTCTTAGGAAGGAAGAAGGAAAAGGAAATGTGTGGCCAGGCTTGGGTGTGTGAGGCATTCCAGCAGGTCAGCAAGGGACGTTCTCAGCAGTGGGAAGGGCACAGCTGAGAGCTGCCAACCCTTTTTTCCATACGTTGCTCGCGTAATGACTCCTCTGGGAGTGCAGATTATGGCACATTTGGCCTGTCTCTGTCACTCTTCCTAAAGTGACAGTTCCCTGCTCAACGTGTAAGGTGCTACTCACATGATATGATGGGATATGATCTACTTTAGTGGAAATATTCAAAATTCATGAGGACATTTTTAAGACATAAAAAAAAAAAGACTCTGTCCCTTTGCTTTCTGGCTGGGGTAAATGTTTTCAAGGAAGTAAAAATCCAAAAAGTTTCCTTGATAGTTTTACCAAGTGACAGATTCAAGAGATAGAATCTGCTATAAATCTAAAAAAAACCCCAAAACCCCAACCAAACACCCACCACGTTTGATACAGATTAAAATACTTCTTACTCACGATAGAATTAACACATTTATTTCCTTTTCTTAACTCTGCCAGGTGCCATAATGCTACTGCACTGAATTGGCAGATTGTGGCTGCAGACATGCAGAAAGCACCACGGGATATTGTGCCACCCTCAAATCCTGGAGCAGGCTTGTGCCAAACTCTGCCACACTGAGGACAGCTTTAACCAAGTTTGTCCTTTAGCTTTTTTGTGGAAGTTTAAATTTCAGGAGTCAGTGTCCGTACAGACATCCTCTGCAGAGCAATTAAGGTTAATTTGCTGTATTTAATTATATTAAGTCGATTTAGTGTCCCACTGGATTATTTGAGGGTAGGATCAGACACAGACAGCAGAAATAGGCAGATTTTTTAATTTTAAACTGCCTTGACCTCCTGAAGATTTTCCATTGGCATTTCAGGAGAAGCTAATGAGGTTCCGGTGCCTTCAAGCTGTGAGGTTTGCACCCTGTGAGCTGCCCTCTGCAGCCTCACCTCAGCCTGCACTCGGGGAACTCGCCTCCTGGAAAAGTAAAGCTCTTTGTTTATGTGCGCGTTGGATCGAGCTGCGAATGGCACACGCACTGCTCGGAAGAGAGGAACTCCTAATTGCCAAAATAACCAACTGCTGCTCCTTCAGTTGGGCTAATTTTAATGCCGCAGCCATGAATACAGAAAACTAATATTCAAAGATACCATTTCTAGAGGGTTTGTTTTTCCACTGGACTTTTAGAAGTGTGTTTGGAAGACAGGAATAATTCACCCACCATTTAGCTCCACTTTCCCTAAAAAAAAATAGCTCATTATGGTCAATTCTCTCTCTGTATTTTTCCACCTGAGTACCTTTCTGGAACCAGTTGCTGTTTATTAGCATCCACATTGTATATTCCCATTTATTCCCTATTAACACTTTGCTTCTGCCAGATGTTTCAAACCTTCACTCCTTGCAAAGACTGGAACTTTTTTTTACGCACTTATGAGTTAGAAATATAAGAATACACAGTCTTACTCATTAATGAATGAAGTTCCACGAATTTTAATGAATAAACGATAAGAAACAGTGTTTGAAAGGAGGCAGGAGTACCAAATGCCTCAAGGCAGAACTGAGATCACATGCTTAGAAAAAGGTGTAACTGCACTGTCTGAATGTAGGAGATCAAATAATTTGCAAATACGTTAAAGTGGAGCTTGCAATGACTTTTAAGGGCAGCATTTTTTACCTCTCTGTATTTTTTACCTCTCTCCCAGCCCATCTCAGTAACAAAAGTGGCCACTGTTCACACCAATCCAGTGGCTCTTTCCCCCTGCACTGGGGACACTAATGGCCCTTCTCTCTCTTTATAATGCCCAATATTCTTATTTTCCTGCATAGCCTCTGACTGTGACTTACAATCAACTTCAAACAGCTCAATAATCACAGCTCTGCCTCAGGACTGTTATGTCTTGGGTGGGACTGACCTTTTTCAAAAGGAATAAGAAAAGGCTATCAATTGAATCCAGGAAGGGTAGTAAAGTGCAAATAATTGTCATTTTGCGTTTAGAGGACAATTTATTATCCCAAGACACCCTACAGAAGGTGCTGAGTTGGAAGAGACCCACGAGGATCATTGAGGCCATGCCTGGAGAGTCCATCTCCTTGTTCAGTGGGAAGGAGGGATGTTTCTCTTTCTGGTACAGTCAGAAACTGAAACAAGACCAGAGCCTTATTCTCCCCAGCCAATAAACATCTGTCTAATACTCACTGCAGGCCTAGTCCAGGTTCAGAAAAGGCTCAGTCAAGAAACTTCATGTTTTGGAGCTATAAACTATCCAGCAACAGTACTTTGCACTTTAGCTAAACCAGCCAGTTCTGACTGACTGAGGAAATATATGGACATTCTAGGGGGCAAAAAAAGGTTAAATACTGCTTATTCTGTGTTTGGAGTCTTAAACTAAAAAACCCCAATAATTAAAAATTACATTAATCCACGGGATTAACATCCATCCTGAAGAGTGTTGTTTCTGGCCATGCCTGGGGGAGAGGGAGAAAAGCCGTGGTTTTGTTTTGCCGGTGGTGCTTCAGGAGCTCAGAGAAGTGGATGTCCCACCTCTGTGTTTATGCCAGAACACGGTACCAGCCCCTGTCGCCTCCCAGGGCACCTCCTCATGGAGCCAGCCCGGCTCCAGCTCAGCTTTCCAGCCCAGACCAGGGCAGTGTTAGAGCTGTCCCGGCTCCAGCTCAGCTTTCCAGCCCAGACCAGAGCAGTGTTAGAGCTGTCCCAGAGAGAGCAAGGCTTGCCCACTGCCGGGACCCCGGCTGTACTGGAAGGGCCGTGCTCTGCTCTGGGTTTGTTCTCGGAGCTCTGCTCTAAAACACAAAGTCACGCATTGGGCACACAGCGCTCAAAAGCACCCGCGGCTTGTCTGGAAAACACATACCTGGAGCCAGAGCTTCGCCTGCTGGAACTGCGGGAAATTACACAGAGAGGGGGTCTGGATGCACCGGAAAAGTTCTTGTCCCTGCAGGACTCATAATTCAGCTTCTGTTTGCAGTGGCAGAAATTTTCACCATGTTTTAGGGGCTACATGACGGCAGACTCGAGATCCGTGTGTCCCTCCCTTGCAATCCCTGCTGGAAACAGGTACAAACGAGCCTTTCTCCCTTTGTACTTCACACCAGTCAGGTTAAAATTAGAGAATGAGTTTTCTCTAGGATTTATGCTAAATTTTGTTATTTCTCAGATTCTCAGTTCTGCTTTGCAACATTCACAAGCCAAGCCATACTGGCAGTGTCACCATCTCTATTATTCTCTTTCTAATGCAAAAATTTGGAATGGGCTGCCCAGGGACGTGGTGGAGTCGCCATCCCTGGAGGTGTTTAAGAGAATACTGGACGAGGAGTTTAGTGACATGGTCTAGCTGGGGGGTGTAGGGCTGGATGATTCTGGGCCCCTTCCGGCTCGGAGTGGCCTGCTAGACTGTGAGGGATCTAGGTTGGTGTTACCGCTCTGGGATGTGCTCTCGGTCTCTGCACGGGTGTTAGATGGTGAGTTGGACTAGATGATCCTTGTGGGTCCCTTCCAACTCATAATATTCTGTGATTCTGTGAAAAATCACCAGCACGTCTTCCAAAGCTGGCCAGAACAGTCAGCTATTTCACAAAAAACTGATGAAAAAATATATTTTGAAAACATCATCAAGTCCCTTGTGTGGCTTTGCTTAAAATGCATTTTGCTTCTACCAACTTATTTTCTATATCAAAGTTTCATATTTGAAATCAACATTATTGGAGTGAAAAGGATCTTTATCAAGATTTTTTTGCTGCATGTTTTCTGTGAGGAAAACAAATGGATTTGTTGTTAGTTCTTTGAAATTGTGCCTGTAAGAGCTCAGAGCACAAACACGTGCATGAATCTGTATCTATACAGAAAGGGAGCAGGTAACAGCATTTCTGACAACTCTTCAAGACTGCACGTGGAATGAGAACACTCCAAACCTTCACAGTGACAAAAGGGTCAGGCTGGAAGGGGCCACATCTGGTCCATCCTCCCTGCTCGGGCAGGGTCATCCCAGAGCACATGGCACAGGATTGTGCCCAGACAGCTCTGGAATACCCCAATGAGGGAGATTCCACCCCCTCTCTGGTCTCTGGTCAGTTCTGGGTCACTGCACAAGGGAGAAGTTCTTCCTCATGTCCAGGTGGAACTTTCCTTTCCTCTTGTTCCATTGCTGGGCCTCCTGAGAAGAGCCTGATCCATGCCCTGCCCCTCCCGGCACACGCAGGGATGGGTCCCTGCTCCATCCCCTGCTCCTCCCTGCACACACGGACACTCAGAGATGGGCTCCATCCCCTCCCTGCACACACGGACACTCAGGGATGGGTCCCTGCTCCATCCCCTCCCTGCACACACGGACACTCAGGGACGGGGTCCCCTCTCAGGGTGTGCTCTGGAGCTGAACAGCCCCAGCTCCCTCAGCCTTTCCTGGGCACAGAGATGCTCCATCCCTTCAGCATCTCCACAGCCTCCCCTGGACCTGCCCCAGGAACTCTCTGCCTCTTGTCCTGAGGAGCCAGAACTGGACACAACACACCAGCTGTTCCTCCACAGGGCTGAGCAGAGGGGCAGGATTCCCTCCCTGACCAGCTGGGAATAACCTGCAGCAGAAAACCAAGTCCAATAACTCACTCTGAAGTGGAGCTTGATAAGAGACTCAGAACCCCCTCCTTAATCTCTCCAGCTGGCTTGTGGTTACTTTTATCACAGTACTGTGATACAAAAGGGAATTTGCTGCCTGTCAAAAAGGACTGGAAGTTGGAAGGATACAGTGAGTATTTTTGTTACATTGTCAGTTTTTTCAGATATACAAAATAGCAACTTGTGTTACTGCAGCAGAAGCTGTTTCAATAATGCAAAGCAATCAGCCCCTTACAGCACAATCCCAGAATACCTTTATAGGTCTGGAACACACGTTCATGTATCCAGGGGAAAGCTGATTTTTATCTGCAGTGTTGTTCCTGAGTTTGTACTGTTCTGAGGACTGGACTGTTGATGCTTCAGGGACAAGGAGTGAAGTAAATTCCAAGAGTGGAGCTTCCTAAACTGGGACATCACCCCAAAATTTGAAAATTCCCAGCCAGAGGAATCTATTAAATTTTTGTAATTTTTTACACCAATATTGAAACTCTTGGCTCTCAATGCAGGTTTTTCACTGGAAGACTTTCCTTGCCTTGAAATGAGGAATTCTGATAAAGCAACATGGAGCAAAGGAGTAAAATACTGCCTGTCCATGGTTCTCCCCACCTCAACTTCAGTGGCAGCAATTTAAAAGAGCAAAGGAGTTTTGTTGGAAATAATTTATTAGTGTGGAAACTAATTCTCTGATTGTCATGATATCTGAGGCCTTGATAGGACATTCCACCATATATTTTAAAAACCAGGATTACCAAGAAAGAAAACCACAGATCTTTGTTATCAAAACCATGGAATGTTGCAGGACTTAAGTAACATCATGAGACGCAGTCCTAAACCAAAACAAAAGTCAGCTTTCATGGTGAAAAGCTTTTCAATGAAAGTTAAGCACCTGGTTTTGTTTGGGCTTTGTTTGAAAGGCTTCCATTTCCTCTCAGTGAATTTTGAGCAGGTTATTTTGAAGGAGCTGTGAGACTGCCTGAGGTGCCTGTTTGAACATTGCTGAAATGCAAGTGCCTCACCTTAGAATTAACAGTGACCCTCTGCCAGGAAATCAAAGAGTTCCCCTCTCTGCTAGCAGGGAAACATGCTTTCTCATTTAGGGCAAACAGAAGGAGGGAATCGGGTTTCCATAGTGATCCACGAGGAAAGGACGTGGTTACCTGGAAACAGGACTGCTGAAAAAGCCTTTCTTATATTTGTTTATTGATGAGAGATCAAAGGCAGCTCTTCCCTCACTCAGGAGTCGGGAGGTTGGACCTGGGGCAGCTGCCCTGCCCCTGATTTGAGCACAGGGAAGCTGAGGGAGATACCAGAAACTCTGAGGCATCTCTGCCACTTAGAAATTGATATTTCTGTGTGTAAATAGTCTTTATTGTCAAAGGCTTAGGGAAAGTGGCTACTAATGTGGAATGATTGCTGCAGTCTCTTCTCCCCCTTCTCCCACTCTGCTCCTTGGGCACAAGCAACTCCTGCAACATCTGGTACTTGCCAGAAAGTGCTCAGAGTGTTATGAAGGCAAATCCCTTCAGGAGATGCCTGGAGCGAGAGCTCCCCGACAGCCCTGAGCAGGGTTAGGCAGGAGGCACAGCAGTGCCAGAAGGACACAAAGTGTTTCCTTTCATTGGCTTAAAGTTGTGCCTCAGTGCAGGCCTGCCACAGCTCTTTCTGTTGGTAAAGATTTTAGGCTGAGTACCAACAGTGTACTTATTCTATATGCTATAAGCTCCTGTTTTAACATTATTTTGTTAAACTGTGCTTCCTATTAACCTTTATTATATGGAAACCATACCAGAATTTATTATCTGAAGGGTGTGATGTCCAGGTGACACAATGTCTGGGGCACAGGGAACAGAGGACAAACTGTGCCCTGTAGAGCACTTTTACATGTGTATATATAAGAATTATTTAATGGCTAAGAACAGGGAGTGAAGAGATTTGTGGTGAAATCTTAGGCCAAGAAATAGAAAGGGTTCTAAGCATTCATGGGTGAGGTGAGCTCACAAATTCATCAGCTGGGTTACTCCTCTCATAGTGCTCTAAGGACTGTTTTGAAAACCAAAATAGATGAACTGGAAGGTAAGGAAATGAGGGATTAAGAAGAGTAGTTCTCCACTGTCATAATGTTATGATTTGCCTGTTCATTAAGTACAAATCTGAACACTGCCATTTTTTTTACTGAAAGAGAAGAATCAGTAATTTTGAGAATGCACTACACAGCTGAACAGAAAATTGCCCTTTTAAATTGTTTGCCACAAACTGAAGGATTCAGCAGCTGAACAAGACCAGTGTTGTTTTGCTGCTGGCTTTACATATTTATTCCAAATCATGAAACTAACTGTTTCTATCTAGGCTTCATGAGGTTGAAAGCAAAACTGCCTCTTCTATTTCCTCCCTGTCCATCCCAATACCTGTGCATGGTTAGTCACAGGCGCTGTGCCCCACGTCGTTGGGGTTTGTGTGTCTGCAGTGGGTGCACAATCAACCCGCTTGTGCTAAAGGGGTTTAGCAGAAGAACATCAAGTGATTTATGGGGGAGCTGCTTGATTCGGGGCAATTCTAATACCTAAGGAAAATGCTGAAGTGAAAGAATCTGACAGAACTATGCAGCTATGAAGCTTTTTGCTGTCAAGCTTTAAAATGACAGAAGCCTTGCTTTGCTCTTAATGCTGTCACAGACATGAATAAGTGAACACTTGGAGTTAACTTAGAGTCTGTGCTGCCCAAAGGCTCCCTGGACTGCAGTCAGCAGCAGAGATTTCAGTGTCTTCTATTGGATCAGGCCTTAACTGAAAGGCTAAAAATTAATGTGGGGAGGCTTTTTCTGTCTTATAATAGTTGTATAAACCCGACTCCCCATCTCATGAACTGCCTTGAGCTGCAACATAAATACAAATATTTGTTAGTGGAATGTTATTATCTCATCCCTTCCTGAAGTGAGTGGATTGCACAATACATCACTGCCCACTGCAAGCACTAACTGTTATTGTGGAGGAAATTAATTGCTTACTTCCACTCTCTAAGCTGGAATGTAATTAGCGGAGCAGCACTAAGCATTAGTTACCAGCTCTCCAGTGTTCCTTTGAAATGGCACTTCCTTGAAGTCACAGCTCCTTCCAACATCCAATGGTGTTTAACAATTTAAGCACAACTGGAGGGGTTCTCTCCAGATTCCATGTAAACCAAATTGTTCACACAAATGATCCTGATCCCAAACTCGGTTCACCCTGGAAAGTGCTTCAATCTACAAACACAGTATAGGTGGCCTGCTGAGGAATCACTACTGGTTTAACTATTTCCATACCATCAAAAGCATCGGTACCTGGCACTGTCACCAATTCCTTCTGAAATTTGGAAGGGAACTGCTGATTTAGGGCCGAGGAAATTCAGATTTATGTTGGGTTTTTTTTACTTTTTTATTCTGAAGAACACATGAGCGTGGCTACTCTTCCTCCTTTAATCAAACTTCAATTGATCAATAAACACAGGAGACACTGTTTGAGGAACACAAAGGAATCACTGAAAGGACAGAAATGTGAAGTCCAAAAAATCTAAACAAAACCAGTAATGTCACAGTCAGACATGTTTATTTGAGGGAAAAATGTTTTGGAGAAGCAATCCAAGGAATTACTGTTGTTTTTTCCCCGAGTAGTTGATTTAATTATCAAAATATTTGGAAGACATCTGGTTCAAATGACAGATGTTGATCCTGAAACCAAAAGGGTTGACCAGGATGTGCTTTGTGTACATTTAAAAGCTCTTCCATAGCTATAATGAAAGAAGGTGCCCTTAGACTGAGATCCCCTGCTGGTGGCAGAGCTATTTGGGAGTATAAAATAATAGAAGTCTCAATGTGCTGACCTGACCCCGGTCAACAACTGAGCACTCACCTGGAGATGGATTTAGCACGAGCATTTACCTCTTGCATTTAATTAATTTAGTGAAATCAAATTCCTTACTGACGTTTCTGTCTCTGGGACACCAGTAAGTGTGAAGTCATGTTTCAGATTTGCTGCTGCTGTGCTTCACCTTGCCTTGTCTCTGGGCTGTACTCCATCCTGAGCTTTTACAATGAAACACTTCTTGTGGAAATAAAAATTGACCTCCTTGCTTTTCTCTAGAATAGTAAAATTACTATTTTTAGCACAAATTTCTCTTGTGACCCTGGCTGAAATTAGACAAATGGTGCTCTCAGAGTGTTGTTCAAATTCTGTCCCTAACAGGTTTAAGTTCACCTCTCCTCCAGGTGCTTTGCACTCCTCAGAACCTCAAGGCACTGAGGGGAAGCTGGATCACTACAATTAACCCCTTGTGAGCCTGAAGTCTGCTAAAGCAAGTCAGAGTTGCCTGGGGCTTGGGCATTAACATGAGCCAATGTAATTTATCACTTTTCCGAAACAGCTTTCCTTGTATCAGCAATTTCTACAGTAAAAAGACAGAGAGAAGTTGGGAGAAACGCCTTATTATTCCTTAATCCTATATTAGATATATATTATATTAGATATGTAATCCTATATTAGAACATGTGAACAAAGTCCCAAGTCAAGCTTGCCCAGGAAAGCCTAATTCTATTATTTCTTACAATATGAGTGCTTCATCTTGTAGCTTCACAGCGGTGTTTTTCATCTGGGTAGTAAAACTGGACTTCTGTCGATATAAACTTAATGCCTAAAGTTACAGAGTTGTGTTTGGGCAGCAAAGGGATAATTTACTCACAGAGGAAGGAAATGTCAATGAGCAACACATTTGCATGTAATTATGTTGCTGTCTTTCAGAACATCCTTGAGTGTGCTGTGTTAGGCACAGCTAACCAAGTTCTCGTGTCTATTCTGATAGACAGACTCAACAACCCAAATGATTTTGAGGGGTTTGAACACCCCAAATAATTGCAACTATTTAATAACATGAGGGCCTAGAGGGGAAGCTGCATGAGGAGAGGCTGAGGGCACTTGCCTTGTTCAGCTGGAGAAGAGACTGAGGTCAGCACTCACCAGGGTCTACAGCCCTGTTGGGGTGTCCTGGGCAGGCTCAGGAGATGGATTTGATGATCCTTGTGGGTCGCTCCCAACTCAGGATATTCTATGGATCTAGGAGTAAAATTCCAGAGAGAAAACCTGGTTTTAAATGCATGTCACACTTTTGGAACCACTGAATGTGGAAAAGCTGATCAATTTTTGGGAAAGAATCACTGAACTCACATCGCTTCAGGGACTAGTTCCCTGGGTGTCCCCACAGAGATTTCCCACCTCACTAGGACTCCAAAATACGTAGATGTGGAATATGCACGGTGAGTCAGAACCTGTCTCTCTGTCATACATTCCTGTGTTGTGATCCTGTCCCTGAGCACCTTGTGTGCTCACAGCAGTCAAAAGTGAAGAGGGGGGATACAGTGTGTCAGCAATTCAGAACACTGACCCTGCTCCTGGCATGAGGTCAGCCATGCCCAAGGTGTGAGGGAAGGGCAGTGGAGGGCAGGAAGGAGCCATCCCTTGGTAAGGTGTGAGGGAAGGGCAATGGAGGGCGGGAAGGAGCCATCCCTTGGTAAGGCGTGAGGGAAGGGCAATGGTGGGCAGGAAGGAGCCATCCCTTGGTAAGGTGTGAGGGAAGGGCAATGGAGGGCAGGAAGGAGCCATCCCTTGGTAAGGCGTGAGGGAAGGGCAATGGCGGCCAAGTTCCCCTCACAAACTGTGTGCAGGGCAGGGCGGGAACGATGATGCCCCCTGCCCCCTCAGAGCTTCTGTCCCCTCGTAAAGGACAGAGAAAACACGATTATAAATGCAATTCACATTTTTTAAATCACTGAGTGTGGAAAAGCTGAAAAGTTTTTTTTTTAAAGAATCAGTGAACTCACATCGCTGCAGGGTCTGGTTTCCTGGGTGTCCCCACAGAGATTTCCCGCCTCACCAGCACTCCGAGATGTGTGTGGGGTGTGAACGGTGAGTAAGTGCCTGCCTCTCCATCCTACATTCCTGTGCTGTGATCCTGTCCCCGAGCACCTTGTGTGCTCACAGCGCTCAGAAGTGGGGTGGTGGCATACAGTGTGTCAGTAATTTGGAACACTGACCCCACTTCTGCCATGAGCGCCATTCCCCGCCAAGGCGTGAGGGAAAGGCAATGGAGGCTGGGAGGGTGCCAGCCGCTCCCAGGGCATGAGGGAAGGGCAATGGAGGGGAGCAAGGAGCCATCCCTTGGAAAGGTGTGAGGGAAGGGCAATGGTGGGCAGGAAGGAGCCATCCCTTGGTAAGGCGTGAGGGAAGGGCAATGGAGGTCAGGAAGGAGCCATCCCTTGGTAAGGCCTGAGGGAAGGGCAATGGCAGGCAGGAGGGAGCCATCCCTTGGTAAGGCGTGAGGGAAGGGCAATGGCGGTCAGGAAGGAGCCATCCCTTGGTAAGGCCTGAGGGAAGGGCAATGGCAGGCAGGAGGGAGCCATCCCTTGGTAAGGCGTGAGGGAAGAGCAATGGAGGGCAGACAGGGCAGCAATGAGGGCATGCCCTGTTGGGTGCGGGCAGCACTGTCCACTGTCCCTTCAGAGCTCCTGTGCCAGGGTAAGGGCGGGTAAAGGGGCAGAAGGTGTGGATTGGGCCAAATGCACTCCAGAGACAGCAAAGAACAGCACGTATGAATGTATGAAGTGCCAATCACCCCAATGAGCAGAAGGTAGTATGGTTACACTTGAGTAACTTCTGTAGATTTAACTCTTACTCTTTAGTATAAGTGACCAGAAGAAAGGGCTGGTCCCCACCTGCAAACACAATACACCACTGAACCTAAATTTTCATCAGAGCACAGCAGCTTCTCATTGCTTTGTGCTCATACAGAGAACTCCGCTCCAGGGAGCCTTTGTCTTCGGCTGGTCTCCTCCGGAGCTGATGAGCAGCAAATAACAAAACCAAGAGTTGCTGTGGATCAGGCTCACTGGAATCCCGTGCAAACCCATGGCATCAGCTGACAAGTCCTCCGGAAAAACGAACTTGCGTGTTCCCGGCTTTATTCAGTTTCTCTCACAGCCACCAGCTGCCGCTGCGAGTCAAGCTCTTCTCTGGCAGTCAGCACCAGCAGGCTGCACACTGCCGGCAGGGAAAATCATTTCATTTTTTTACTCCTGTGTCTTTTTTCCTTCCCCCCTGGAGAGATGCACTGTGCTCCTGGAATCTGGATTTTTCAGAATCGTCCCCCATCTCTAAAGGCAGGCTGCTCTCGCCTGCTTGTGTGGTTAAACAGGACGTGCCAGCGTTTTCTACTTGAGTATCTTTTCACAGAAAATTATGAGTTGGAAGGGACCCACAAGGATCATCTAGTCCAACTCACAAAACTGAGAATCACAGAATATTCTGAGCTGGAAGGCACCCACAAGGATCATAGAGTCCAACTCTTAACACTGTCTCCCTGGCAGGAATTGAACCCGGGTCTCCCACATGCCAGGTGGGGACACTCACCACTGTACTAAAGTGGATTTCATAAAGTATCCACTACTTATTGTACTTAGGGGTTAGCAAGCATTTTCCAAAATTATTAGAAAAAAGCTACTTTCATGCATAAGAAAATTTCGGCCTTCAATCACCACAGGTTAATAATTTCTAACACTGAATTACTGAGAAAGGTATTCAAATCTGCCATCAGTTTTTTAGGTTGATCTCTTTTTCTTTCTGGTCGATGTATTTTTTTTTTTTTTTCACAAAAACTGAAAGTATAAGATGTATTTGCCTCAGCTTTCTAACTGTAGGGTAAATATTTTAAATTTTACCCTTTTTTCTGAAGCAGACCTGGAGAAATTTCCATTTCCTATGTAAATTAGGTCAAATAGGCCTACTTATTCATTGATTTGTCTTGTGTGCTGCCTCATTCAGTTAGTTCTGCTGAGGGGTTAGCAGAAGAGAGTAGAAGAGGAAAAATCATCTTCATGGGGAAAAAATTTCCCCATACAAGGATTTTTAGAGAATTACGTGAAACTGCCAATTCTTTCCCCTCTTGAGAGCTGAGGGCAAACACAAGAGGTGTTTGCCACCTGTAACACACATGCAACACTGCAATAACGTGCAGCTATTTGCTTCATTTTCAGCTCCACCTGTCTGCCAGAGGACGCCCATCCCATAATGCCTGACTTTTCCATGCCATGAATGGTTGCACTGTTGCAAGTCAGGAAATTCACTGCAGAACAGCAACTGTAAGTGTAATAATGTGCGTATTTTGCTTTTCACTCTCAGCCTAAATGTTGTAACACGTTACACCTCTACTGCTGAATATGCTTTGTACAGCTACAGATTTCCGAACTGCCAAAACGATTTAAATTATTTAGAAAACATCAAATTTTGATGTGGGGCAAAAATACATAAAAATCCTTGTTTTCAATTCCTTTCCAGTGTCCCAATTATAAATGCATATTAGCCCATTCCATTAACTCTCAGGTTCCACAGCCTCAACAGAAATGACACGTTGGGCATGAAAACAGGTAAATTTTGTGTGTGTGTGTATATCTCTGTAATTTGTGGCTCCAGAAATCCAAATCAATATTGGCCTAAGTGGTAGGAAACAAAGGGTGGCTGAATTCTCAGCCAAAGATCTCATTATTTCAGTTAAACATACACTTGTTTAGCTGTTTACCTCAGAGCAGCAATTGTTTGCTCAATAATAATTTTTTTTTCTCAGAAGGTACAACCTCATTCTTCTCCACTGTTACATTCCACTGCTTGCTCTCCACCATCTGCGTTATTTTTATCCTAATCTAAATATTTAAGAGTAATTTAAGAGGACAAGACCAATGATAAGCATCTATTAGCTGCTCGCTGCATTGCTAAGGTTGTATGGAATGTAGCAGATTGTTAAATATTTAATAGATCTGAGTCTTCCCTTTAACCATTCCATTCTCTGGGAAGGATCTCATGAAATATGAATTGTGCCTGTGTAATGCATGCCCTAGTGGCTGCTTCATTTCAGTCACATTCCATGTGCAACCTCTATGAAAAAGAAAAAAAAAAAGAGAAAAAGGTTTAGTAGAAATTTTATCTGCTCTTAATTGAGCTTCTCCGGTTCCCACAGTCACTCCAAATTCCCTGCTAAGCTTAAAGATCAAGAACTGGAAGGGGTAATAAAGAGCAAACTCATCATGACATCCTCTGTGGTGAACAAAAATATGATCAATTGGAACCCGTGAAAATTCAACACCAGCTTTTAGTTCAGCTTTTTCAACTGTGTTGAAAGGAACATTTTGCAGAGGATCCATTTTCCAAAGCAATTTCTCATGCCCTGGCAGGTGCAGAAGGAGCAGCTGCTCACAGGTGCCCCAGTTCCTTCGCTCGTGTGAATTTGAGCCTGAGGTCCAGACAGGTGCACAGGAAGAATTCCTTGTGGCAGTGACATCTGGGAAAGGCACTCCAGGCATCTCCCAACACTCCGCAGTGGCTGAGTTGAGAGGCAGCAGCAGGTGCTGCTGTCACTTGGAGGGGCCTTCTGTGACACTGCAGCTGAGCTGTGGCAGCTGGGGACCAGCTGGGGCTCTGCCTGGCTGGGAGACTTCACCAGGGACACATTGAGCCGCTGTGGGTCTGGGATGAGCCCCATTCCATGGATCTCAAATTCCTCATCCCCCTCCTGCTCAGCTCTCCACCTGGGCAAGGGCTGTCTGACTAGTGACACCTTTGAGCCGCAGCTGAGAGAAACGTGTCTTCAAAAGGACTGAACTGTTTCCAGTTCCTTCCCCACTGAGGTGATCAGAGGGATGGAGCAGCTCTGCTGGGAGGAAGAGTTGGGATAGTTCAAGATGGAGAAGAGAAGCTTTGGGGTGACTTCATTGTGGCCTTCCAGGACCTGAAGGGAACTGACAGGAAAGATGGAGAGAGACAATTTCCAAGGGCCTGGAGTGACAGGACAAGGGGGAATGGCCTCACACTGCCAGAGGGCAGGGATAGTTGGGATATTGGGAACAAATCCTTCCCTGGGAGGGTGGGGAGGCCCTGGCACAGGTTGCTCCGGGAAGCTGTGGCTGCCCCATCCCTGGGAGTGCCCAAGGCCAAGTTGGGATAGTGGGAAGTGTCCCTGCCCAGGGCAGGGGAGTGGAACTGGGTGATCTTTAAGGTCCCTTCCAATCTGAACCATTCCGTGATGTTTCTGTGGAGTGGTCTTGCACCCTTGTAACTCAGAATTGCAATTTGTGACTTCAGCAGCACATGTCACAGCATTTTATGCTTTAAAACAGTGTAATTCCTTGGGTTAGGAACAGGCAGCTCTCCTGGCTCCAGCACGTCAGTAGCAGGGCTGGGATGATCAAGGATGTGTCCAGTGCCCTGGTGCAGAGCTCCAGGCAGTCAGAACGAAGGAGTCAGAACAGATTTGGCTTTGCCTTTGTCTCTGGGCACTGTTTCCTTGTAAGATGAGAAGAGCCTGCGTGTGTCTGATCTGCAGTGACAGTTAAGTGCACTTGCCTGTGCCATGGTCACACGTGCTGGTGTGTCCTGGGCATCCTCAGAGCTGGCTGGGGGAACAACCACCTTTGCCTTCTCTGCCGCCGACACCTATTTTGGGGACACTCGTTTCATATTCCTCATGCAGTTAGGGATTTTCTCTGAGTGCTACTCAGTGATGCCAGCCAGGTACTTAAGAGTCCTTCTGCCTTTTTTCCAATTTGCTGCAAGTGCTTTACAGCTAAGGTCAGCTGCAGAATCTGCTTCTAAGGTTTAACGCATCCAAGAGTTCATTCCCTCAGTCACCTGCTATCCTACCATGGTTTGACAAGAACTTGGAAAGTACTACTGTTTAAAGGCGTAATTTGCTAAAATAAGTGATAAAATATTCTTTAAACTTAGGAAACTTTTAATGCGGAGTTGATCCTTTGGAGGCAGTTTTAGGGAACTGAAAGAAGGAAGTTAAATTTGCAGAGTATTTTGCAATACATATTAACTACCACGTTGTGTGCTTATAGCAAGAGTAATAAATTGCATTTGTTTACAAAAGCTGGGTGCCCTTCCAGATCTCACAAACTGTGGGGCCCAAACTGTGGTTTGCTTCAGATTTTACTGTGGCTGTTGAAATTTGCCTTTTGCTTCTGCTGCAGTGAATACCTTTAGCAAGCAGAGGGACTGAGCTTTCTCATCAGCATGTGGTGGGGAGAGAACATAACACGAGCCAGAGACTGCTCCTGTGGCATCAGGAAAACTCTTCCTCGTGCAGGGCTGCTCTGCTCCAGCCTGTCCTGTTCAATCCCACTTCTCTCCAGGAACTGAGCTGGCATTTTCTGTTTCCATGCAACATAGGAAGGAAGGAAGGAAGGAAGGAAGGGGTATTTTTGGATGTGGAGCATCCTGAACCTGCTGAGGTGAATCCATCACTAAAATAATCAGTAGTTCTGGATTTTGGTTAAACAAGAGCTGAAAAAAATTTAAAGCCCTTTTTTTCAGGTGCACCCAAGTCCCAGGGCTGAAGGAACTGCCCCACTCCAGACACTGTACAAGTTTGCAAATTCAAAGAGTGTCTTGATACTGAAGAAACCACAGTAATCAGTTTGTCACTAATTTTGAAAGGGACCCATTTCATGTTCTTATTTATTAATACATGATGCAATATATGAATATATGATGTAAGGAGAAAATGTTATGTCAGTGCTCCTGTAATACTTGCACAGGCACGAGGTTTTTATGCTGCTTCAGTGCCTTCTCTTCATTCTGTGATCCTGGATCCAGGCAGCAAAAGTTAATCAATGCACAGAAGGCCTGTGGGGAAATGCAGCTCTACCTCTATTCTTCCAGATTTGCTATAGCAGAGGAATTAAAGAGCTGCTCAAATGCTCAGTCCTGTCAGTGAGGAAAAAAACCACCCCTTGACACGGCTTGGAATTCCTTCCTTTTCTGAGCAGGGAGTTTTCTTCTTAGCTTAAAGATATGTATATTCCTTTTTTACAACATGTAGTCCTGCAGAAAACAAGAAGTACAAGAAAACATTATTGTAGTCAGACTCAGCAGAAGAGAGATTTTGTAAAGCTCTACAATGAACATTTGCAGGGCAGCATTTTTTTCCTCCTAATTTGATGAATGGACACTTTGACTTCAAGTAGTGGAAATGTGGAAAGCAGCACGAGATGAGATGAGCAGCTTGCAATGAGATTCATTTGTGTGGCTTGAGGAAGCACAACTTCCCAAGGAACAAGGAGATTGCTGGTGTGATTGTCCTTTACTTTTGGGGGGTGGCTTTTCAGTGAGCCAGTTACTGTGACTGAAGTAACAGATGAAAATCACACCGCTGATTTTGGAGCCTGTATCGCAGCAAATGCTACAGACCTTTTTCTTTTATATTTGTCAAACCAATTTAGAAATAAAGGAATAATTCCACCTCCTCAGGCACTCTGCTGCTATGGAGAGGCTTTCCACAGACAGTGTTTTCCAGTGCTCAGTCCAGCTCATTTTGAGATTTGAGCATTCTTTTGGCAGACCATGATGCTCTCTCACACATGTTGATGGCAGGAAGTTTTCCTTGGTGCAATCCCATAATTTCTCCAGGACTGTATTTGATGGCTGTTCACTGGGCCCAGAACAACTGTGGATTTCTCACTTGGTTTGTGACTAGGAAATAGGAGGTGTTTTCTGATTTCAGCAGCACTTATTTTTAGATGCTCTGATTTAACTGCCTCTGCTACACTGTAATTATCCAACTGCATTGTTGATTTACTTAAAGGAGCTGTGATTAGGTAAATGCCTCTGAAAAGATGCTATCAGCAATTGAAGTAGGAGTAGTGGAGTCAATATTTTGTATTAAATAAATGTCACTTTTATCGGCCTGGAAAATACGTTTAAACTCAAAGGAAGCAAGTCCTAAAAGGATCTGGTTTCTTCACCATCAAAAAGAATATTTTTCCCTTGTATAAATGACAAAAGCTCCATCTTTTTCTGTCGAAGCTATGATCTTTTTTCCCCAACTCCTTAATGTTCCCAGTCTGAATAACACGAAAATACATTTGCTTCCAATATTCAATAAATAAAAATATCCTGAAATGAGTGACCCTGGGACGGTTTGGGTTGAGGTTTAAGTGTTTTCCGGATGTGTCACCTGGTCTGAGGCTGCAGGACTGAGAGGGCTTCTCCAGCCACAGCCTGGTGTTGTCACAGCCGAGTGTCTTTGGCTGCTTTGCATTTGAGCAGCTTTTCAGTGCTAGTAGGAATTAATTCGGTGCTTCTCAGGGCCTGTGCCCACACAAACAATGCACTCAACGACTGTCAAATTGCTGTCCGAAATGTGGGTTAAAACCAGCAATTGTAATTAAACAAAACTTTGAATTAGAACTCAAATGAGACAACAAAAAAGGGCAATTCTTTTGATAAGGAGTTGAACACTTGTGTTTACTAGTTCTGCTTCAAGGAGCTCTCATTCCAAAGCATTTCATGCAATTCTGGATGCAGCAGGACTATGACACGTGTGGCAGAAATGTGACCTTAATGCCCTCAGATCCCTCTGTAACAGAGTTCAGGTACAGGAGGAGAACCCCTGTAAAGCGAGAGGGGCCACAATGGTTGGGTTCACGTCTGCCCCCTTCACAAATGTCCTGGTGACAAACCACAGGAACTTGATTTTGTGTCTCTTCAGAAAGTTTGGGGCTCTCCTGAGCCATGGTCTAGCTCTTCATCAGGCAGGAATATGACAACATTTTCTGCAGACAGAAAATTTCACCTTATTCACTCCTGATGATGCAAATGTATCACGCTTGTCCACCTTCTCTGCTCTGGGACCTCTTTGGTTTCCTTCCACCTGTACTTTAAAATCCGTTTCCTGGTCTACTCACTCATAAAAAATCAAAGTCACACAGTCTGTGCTAAAATCTGACCCAGCTCCATTAATTTCAAGGAGGCAGCTCTATCTGTGCTGCTTTAGGCTCTGGGCCCTTTAAATAAGCCTCATGTGTCAAAGACTCTTGATGCAAAGAAGAGAAATATAGATTTGGGATCCATGGTGTAACTCTGTGTGATAATATAACTCATATTGCTTTCATGTACCCTAATGCCAGTTTATTAAAAAAGTATAACCGCCTCCATTTCATCCCTTCTCTGCTTGTCACGAGGCAGCATTTCATGTGCATTGATTATAGTCAAAAGTATCCAAGTGGTTATTTCTCCTCCTTTGCTGTTCCTGTATTTCACACCCTGTAAGACTTGATCTGAGATATGTTTATTAAAACATAAAGCTGAGCACAGAGAAGACCTTATCCACCTTTCTGAACTGTGCTCTGGGAAGTTCTGCTTCAGGCAAAGCTGCCTTGTGAAGGATTTGGTCACTTGAAAAGTCATTAGCACACAAATGTGTCCCTGTAAATATTGATAACAAAATTGGTAGGAGGAAAAAAAAAATCAAGATTAAAAAAATGGGTTAGTTTTAAAGCCCTTTTCAGTTAGGTTTTTTTAAAAGGAAATAATGTTGTGTCTGTCACAGCTGGCAAACACTTTCATGCAAAATGCTCTTTTGCCTTCTAATATTCCCTCTTTCACATCCTTTTTGCGTCTCCATATCTCCTTTGCCAATCTCAGCACTCTGCTAAACAAAGGAGAGGAATGAGGAGAGGAAAACCTAAAAGGTGCAGAAAGCAGGTTTTTACAGGAAGGGGATAATGACAAAAACTGAGCATTTCCTCCTCTGGTGCTACAGGAAGGGCAGGAAACTGAGATGAAGAAAAGACAAAACATTTTTCTCTTAATAAGGTCTTTAGCCAATAATTTTCACATTAATGGCAATTAATTAATGGCATCAGCCCCTCCCACCAGCCTTGTGGGTGTCCTTTCCTTCTGGCCTCTGTAGAAGCACAAGGAAGGCAGAGCAAAAGGCTCAGAGAAAAGTGTGAGGGGAGAAAAAAGCCTCCCTGGTGAATCTCAGCACTTCAGGGGGAAAAAGAATTTTACCTTGGAGCCAGTTGGTTTGGGATTACACACAGGGGATGTTTGCCATTCCACCTTCTCCCTGTGACAGTTATTACTCCATTGCTAAGCAGTACCACTTGTTTCTAAAATACGAACACAGCTGTGAGCAGATCTAGGGGGGCAGGATGGACAGAAAGGTGAATATTCCTCAGTCGGAGCCTGAAAGAGTCTTTTCCATGCAGCCAAAAGTGAACAGGGCTCCAGCTGGGGGAAGTCAGGAAGGGCTGAGCAGCTGTTGTGGGTTTACTCTATTGGAGAGGATTTCTGGGGGCACTAATTGACTTTAAAGACCATGAGCAGCCTTACCTAGGGCCTCCACCCACACCCTGGGAGTGATATTTAAGCTCAGCCCTGAGGCCTTTGTGCCCCTCTGGGCTTCCTGAATTGCCCTGGGAGCTGCTTTGTCCCTGTGGATCTGCAGTTGGTAATGCTCCTGGGGGAGAAGGGCTTGTGGAATAAGCAGGTACAGGAGGAACAGCTCCCACCACCACACCCGTGATGTCCTGGAGCATGTCTTAATGCCACAGCCTCACACAGACTGGAGAGCAGCTGCTTCCCACAGGTAAGGCTGGGAAGAGGGAATAACTTGATCACAGCAGCCCAGAAGAGAGAGCTCTGGGATGCTTAGAGCTGCGCTTGAGGAATGAGGTTGTGTGTATTGGGCTGTTTGGCCTCCCTGGGGACACAGGGACTGGCTCTTGGGTAAAACACGATAATGTTAGAAGTGGAACGTTCAGCTGAGCTTCTCCAGGTCTCTGCATGAGATTTGAACCAGTGTTGTATCAGAGATGCTTTAAAAGTGTTGCCTCTAATGAAGGACTGGCAAAAATGTTGTGTCAAGTGTGCTAAGAGTGCAGCTTACAAAGCTTATTCAAGGCTCTCAACAGTGACTGTGCAAAGTTTTTAAACAATTTACCAAGGAAACAAAAGGTCAAAGCTGTTAAGCTGTAGACTGTGCCAGGGTCTCCTGGACAGTGCGGCAGATTAAGCTGGGTGTGCAGCTCCTGCTCTTCCCCTGTAGACTCTCCAGCTCGCAGTACTGTGGCCTGACCCTACTGAAGGTGTGCGTTCCCTTCCTGCGACTAATTCCTGGGTTTTCAGACAAAAGCTCTGGCGAATCAGTGCTTGTGGTACTCCTGCTCTTGGTGCAGAGTTGGTGTGTCAGGGTGAGCTTTGACTGAGCTCCAACAGCTTTTGTAAATGTTAACTGGTGGCCAGGTGAGACATTTCCCATCATGTTAGAAAAATACGAGATGAATGCCTGAGTGCTGGTTTTGTCAGGTGCTTTCCCTGTGATAGCTCCCTTCCCACACCTCCTTCTACCCCAGCCAGCCCTGCTGAGTGTTGCTGACTAACTCTTGTGTGGGTGACTCAGAGGAGCTCATTCTGGTTCACTATTTCCCTGTGTCATTTATAGGCTACCAACGTTGTTATTAATCCTGGTGCAACACACAAATACTCTCCCCATTCTCCATATGCTCTGTCAGAACAAATGCTGCTCCAAATGACACTTCTGTACCAAGTCACACAAACGTAGCTGTCTCCCGGTGCCTCTGCTGTTCACTTTTACCTTCCAAGGAACTGTTTACACTCGAGAAGCTGCAGTGAGCCCATCTGTGTTTTGCAGTGACAGGACCATGTGTGTGCTGGAGGTCACTGCAGATACTCTGTGATGAGCCTCTGCGCTGTCATAGTGATGGCAGACACCAAACTTGATGTTTAGCCAAATGCTTGGTGCAGACATTTCTGGGGAGGAAGTGCCAAGGAGTGTTGGAGACACTGTCAGGAAGGCAGGATGCTCCATCCAGCTGAGCTCTGGGAATGTGTCATTCCTTGCTGTAAAGTGAAGGGAGCGAGAAAGGAGGGGAGTGCAAAGCTGTGAGGAAATGAGCAAAAGGCTGAGGCACAGCCACACTTGTGCTGGGTTGCAGGACTCTTTAAGTTTAGCTCCAACAAAGCCTTTCTTTCTTCTCCCCTCACAAACAGATCTGCTTTCATTTAGCAGGGCTGTAAGTGCTACTTACTTTTAACTCCTAAATTTCTCTGTTCCTCACCTTCTCCCCTGAGTCAAGTCAAGCAGGTTGCTCATCACTGACAGTTCATTCCTGATCCAAGTGTTGCATTTCTTGTGGCTTGGGTTTAAGGGAGCTTAGTGAGCCTATGACCAAACTTTCCATTCCTGTCTTACCATGTCCTGGGAATACTTTCCTTGTGATGAAGTATCACCATTCTGTGGGATGCAGGCAGGCCACCCATCCAGAAACCACCTCAAATCCAGCCAAGGCAGTAAAATTGAATTACTTATTAATGAATGCTGGTCGCCAGGCTTGCTTTTTGCTCATCTTTATCCACTTTTCTTCCAAAAACAAAAGTCTCTTTGCTTTCCTCAGCACTCTTAACTCTGGTCAGGTGGAAATCTTCCAGAGCAAATCAACAATAATCAATGCAATGTGAATTAATGCAAATCACAACTTAGATAATCATGTGGAATTTATCAGATACACGTGGGTGTCTATTGCCAAGGATTTATGGAGGAGTTTCCAGGCAGTCCTGATACAGCAAATGTTATGGCTCCTCCTCTTTAAAACATCTTGGCACTTTGCATGGGCAACATGCCTGACTCTGAGCTGTCCCTGACAATTTACCTGCAATTATTTGTTATTTTTTTGGTGACTACAGTCACAAAACCATTCCAGCCTAGTTCACTCATTGCTTGAATTTCATGCTCATCTCACCCATCTCGGGAGATAAGGTTCTTGTTCTGAAAACTGATTCAGCCCATGACTGCAAAAATCTGTCTGATGTAATGAAAACAGTGGGAGGATACAGGGGAGAGAAGGTGAGGAATAGAACTAAACTTCACCAATAAATCCCTCTGATGATTTAAAGGCAACTTTCCTGATGAGTGGCTCCTAAATCCTTAAATAGGAGATTGGGAAATGGACAAAGAATCAACAAGTGACTGATGTAATTAATTATTACTTGTAATAGGAGTTTCCAGAACACAATCTGAGGCCCAAGCTACAAGTAGAAAAAAGAAGGAAAGGTTGTGCTGAGTGAATGCCACTTCTTTCTGGAGAGCTCTGTTTATGAAATATATGTTTTATTTAGGATTTCATTCCAAACAAGGAACATAAAACTCTGTTCATCTTGTGAAAAGCAGCCTTTTCTTTTGTAGCTCTTCAGAGTTTGATCTCAGCAGGTGTTTGTTGCTACCTCGACTTCATTTAGCTCAGACTTGCCTTTCTGCAGATCAGTGACTGTTCTCTCAGGTCATCCATGTATCCCCAGGGATGACTTGTGCGAGTGTGCAAGCAGATCAGGGTCAGTGTTCCCATTCATGAGCACGTTATTAATTTTCTCAATGGCTTTTCTGCCTAATCTCATGATGAACAGCTCAGATGGAGAATGCATTGACTCGGGAGAGTCTGGAGAAGCCCTGCCTGATGTAGGGCTCCTAAAAATACATCCCGTTTCTCTCATCTGCGTATCCTGCTAAAAGAGGGAATGTCTGAATAGAGGGAAAAGCAGAACCTGGCACATGTGAAGAACCAGGAAGTGTGGCAAAGATTTAGGAGTGTCACTTGCCATATGTGCCTGCCAAGTGAAGAAATGCAGGGAAGTGTCTCTGCCTTGGTAACCATGGAGGGGGGTTTAGGATAAATACCCTCATGGACTTCTGGGGCATTTGTGTTTTCAGCCATGTAGAGGTTTTATTGGTCCTATTTTTTTAGAAAATGAATTATGAATCCCATAACTATGGAGGAAATAATGATTATCTCACTGGAATTTCCACCCTAGCTGCACATGGCTTCAGCTCCTGGGGACAGGCAAAACAACCTGAGATTCTGCAGCAAGAAAATGGATCAGGAGGCCTCTCTTCTCAAGCTCACAGCTGTCACTTAGATAATCCAGGCAGCTCCTCCCATGTATTTCTTTCAGTTTGTGACAAGCATGATATCCTCAGACTGGAAGAAAGAAAACAAAACTTAACAAACCTGTCCTGTACATCCAACACAATTCTTTCTGAGGCCAAAAAGATGTAAAGATCAGCCACATGTTAGGAATCCCAGGCAGGAATCTGTCTTCATCTCGTGCCCAGAGCTGCCTGAAGAGCTAAAGACATTGTTTCTTGGTAATATTGAGAGACAATAACCTTTGAACCTTTTCCTTTTTGTCACTGAATTGTGACTTTTTTGGACATGTTCACAGTTGTGCAGCTGAACTTTATTCTTCTGAATTCTGCTCCACGTACGTGTTTCTCTTTTGTCAGCAGGACCTACCACAGAAACCCACTCAAGCAACTGCAGAGCACGAAAATATTAGAAATAAGTAAAATAACACATTTCTACCCTAGAGCTTTAACACAAGGTGTGGTGCGTATTCGGAAAATGAGGCAGTGTGGTGTAGGGCCTCTCTCCCTGAAGTTAAATTGCTGGGAGAAAGGAGAAGGGAACCGAGAGTGAAGAATTACACTTTGCTTTTCTGGAGCTCTTCTGAGCTGCAGTGGGTACCAGCAATGTGATACATGGAGAACAGAGTCACTGTGATCTTGTTGAAGTTGAGGAGCTTCACCCAGAGCCTCTCAGGAGTGTCTCCGAAGTTGCATTTACTATTCTGGTAAATTGTCATGAGTGTCCTAGATGCAAAAGCTGTATTTGATGTGTATTTTCTGTGCAGAGTCATTCTGGTGGGAGGAGGATCAGGCATTTGTTAGATATGTTGCTCTGTCTGTCTGTCTGCACCTCCCTCTCTCACACTCTTTAATCTTCCTGAGCAATTTTCTCCCTTCCTGCAGGGGCGATTGAAATGATCCTTTGAAGCAACCAGCTTTGACATTTGGAAAAAAACTCAAAAGGGAAAGAATGCTCTAATTAAGCGAAACATCAGTTAAAGCTCAAGCAAAACTCTAAGATTCTGATCAGTTCTTTCATGTGCTGTTTGGGAACTGCTCTGTGTGAGCAGAGGGGCTCATTAGAGGGTGCTGGCCAAGAGTCCCCACGAAGGAGCAGGGACACCCAGGAGTGGTGTGCAACACTGGGTGGAGGAAAATTAAATATTCACCACCCTTCACATAACACGTCATGACCTCCTGCCCAAGCAGGTCAGGAAAAGAGAACTTCCATTTACACTGGGGCTATGAAAAGCTGTTTCAGAAGTGGGTTTGTAGGTCGGGCGAGTTGTGACAGTGCAAATCTCACCCTGTGTCTCCAGGTTAAGGCCACTTGCACTCAGAAGGTGAATTTGGGTGTTTGGGGCGATTCTGCACTCAGGACTCCCTGTGTTCACTGTTCCTGCTGTTGGACAAGGCAGTGAATACTTTTGTTGTGCAAGTGATACACACGTGGCAGTGAGGAGATATCCTGAATGTAACTTTGGGGAGGGTCCTTGCGAGGCAGGGCTGGGCAGGATACAGTGGGTCCAGCCCTGCAGTGCCTGAGCCAGCCAGTTCACACAGTCCCCTTCATAATTGGAGTTAAAAAATGAATAACTGCAGCATGCCCACACACCGCCCTTTGAAAAGCTCTTTAATGGAATGATATAAATCCCTCACATTGTTTTACTCACTCCTCTTTTTTGCTGAGTGAGGAATAATTTTCTCCAGTGAGGTTGTGTGCTGCTGAGGGTTTTTTTTCAGATGGTTTCTTAATTCATGTGGTGCTGTTGGGTGAAAATGCTGGAGGAGCAAGATGGGTGGAACTGGCAGAAGCTCCTGCTTTCAGCCTCCCTGAGTTTCAGGTGTGCCCAATGCCTGGCATCAATGATCTGCCTTTAATTCAGAGGGGCTTTTTTTCTCTGAGCCTGCACACAGTTAAGTGCATCCTTAAAAATTGGATTTTTTACCCAACTGGAAGCTGCACGCCCAGAGGAGGCACAGTGGACTAAGTGTGCACAGAGGCAGGAGGTGTGGCAGCACTTTGGCAGGGCTGGGGGTTTTCTGCCCACATTAATAACGTGCCAGTGGAGGGGAAATCAGTTTTGAGAACTGGTGGTGTGGGGGGGGTGACTTTCACCCTGGCAGTGGCCATTTGTCACCAAACACCCTCCCAGGGCAGTGGGTGACCTTAGCCTGGTCCAGGTGGTTCTCTGCAGATTCTGCTGACCTTGCCTGGCTCACACAGGGGTACAACACCTTCTCCCCAAGGGCTGTGCAAGGAACCTGCTCTCACATCCTGTGAGCATTAACAGCCTCTGGTGTCCTGTTACTCCTTCAAGGGCACTTTGTAGGAGTCTCACGGCTGGGGCTCAGCAAAAACCTTTTCTGCTGAGCAATGGAGCTGTTTGTGGACAGGGTGGCTTTTTTCTGGGGACAACAGACTGGGGCACAGCTTCCACCCACTCTGCAGGGTTGGGGTGCCGCTCTAGAGCTCCTCAGAGCGGAGCTGAGATGTGGATGCCTGGCTGGCAATTATTTCCTCATGCACAAGTACGGCACAGGTTAAATAGAAGTGCTTTGGGGGTGAAAAAGGATGGGCTCTGAAGTACTAAAATGGTGAACTGTTGGCAGAACAAGGAAGAGCCTGTTCTTTACTCCTTCAGTCATCAGGGTTTTGCTGACAATGATTCTCGCAGGCATAGCACACACACGATGACTGACCACACATCTCTGCAACCTCCTCAAAGAAAATGAGGATTGTGCTGGTGTGTGATTCTGCAGCCTTCTATGATGCCCTTTCGAAAACATTTATTTTAGTTTTGTATCACTCTGCCAGAACCTTTACTAGCAGCAGAAATGGCAATACCTTTTTAAAGCTGACTCCTTTGATCGCTTCCGTCAGATCTGCCAGGGAGTCTGTTCCCAACAGATATTTGTTGGGGCTTCTTGGCTAGAGCATCTTCCCAATCTTTTGACAAACACAATGACTCAACACTGTGAATCTCACACCCACCACCCCCAAAATACTGCCAGAGCCAGCGGCTTTCTTTAGAAATGTCCTCTTTCCAAGTCTGGGCTGCTGAAAGCTCCTCGTCAGATTGACACAGTCTGGCTGGTGGGAGGATCTGGCGATGTCCTCTCTTTTTCTCTCCATCTGCAGCGTATCAGTCGCTGCTGCCCTGAGCTCCTTCAGCCTGTGTGCGGCGATGAGACCGGCTGCCTTGGGAGGCAGCAGAGCTGCAGCTCTGGCCTCTGCTGCTCCATCTTCCTCTCTGGCTTTAGACTTGCCATCCTTAAGCTTTGGCAAAGGCAGAGGAAGCTCCTTCCTACCCTGTGTTCACTGGTGCATATTAAATCCATGGTGTCCAGGTGAGAAAGAAGCACAGTAAAAAGGAAAATGGGTACTTCCCACAGGGGAAAAAAAAAAGGCATTAATGGTACACAGCTGAACTTGAAAAATGTTATACAATATCGCTTTGAAACCCTTCAGTGGCTTTGTAGCTGGTCTAACCAGTCTCCTACATCACGGAATCTTTGTATTCACTGAACTAAGGTATGTGTGTATTAGAGCAGCACGTGGCATAGATAACATCTCTGGTGCAGGGACAAAAAACCTCTAATGATTCCTTAGAGCACACCTTGCTTCTGTGTGAGCAGCAGCGACAACGCATTCCTGAGGAGAACACGCAGGATTTCCACTGCTGGAGGAGTTGGGAGCCAGCAAATGCCCCAAAACTGCTTCCACCCACCTCACCCATCTACGCATCTTGCTGTTACTGTGCTTTCCTACCTCTCCTTTCTGCATGTTCCATGCAGGGGGATTCCAGCTCCTCCTTGTAAATTAGTGCCTTTCCCTTTTTTCCCTGGGAGCTCCTGGGTGTGTGTGATTTTCAGGGGTCCCACCCAAAGGCACAAACAGAAAGGCCACCCTGCTGGTGAGTGGGATGACACTGGGCACGCAGGAGAAACAACAGCACAGCTCAAAGGAGCTTGGAAAACTCAGTTCAGATGAAAGCAGGAAGGGTTGTTACACCTGTAGCCTTGTGTGTTTGGGCTGCCTCATAATGGCCATATGGGAGCAAAGGCTTTCTCCAAAGGAGCAGAGTTACACAGCCCTTTCCTCCAGTGATTTACGTTTTTCTGTACTGGGAAATGGTTTTCCCTTTTAAATTGCCTTGAACTGTCTCTCTTCAAGGCATCATCAAGGAAAACTTCCTGAAGGACTGTCCATTGCTCCATGATCAAGGTTATTTCTCTCACACAGAGAGAATTTGTTCTTTGCCAGTGTCCTGATGTTTTGACCAGGGAGCTGGGTTGCTCTTGATAGCAGAGTTGTCCTTCAGGCAGGAATGCCACAGGCCTGTCTATGTCTGGATGTGCCTCTTGACCTCTTGAAAACAGAAAGCTTGCACACTTTGGACCTTGACTGAGCATCAGGTTCCCCACTGACATTGTTTTGTCAGATCCCAACATCTCCAGCTGTTCCCTGAAAGAGGCAGTGCTTGTGAACAGCTGGGTTTTCTCTGTCTGCCCCCACCGCTCTGCCAAGACAAATAGGATGTGTTGTGTGAGTGTAACAGTGCAAATACATATGAATTTATTATTTTATTACTTCAGCATCAGAGTCGTAATGCTATTTATTAAAGCAATTTCAGTGTGTGGATCTTAATGGAGTTATTAGTCCCTACAACATTACTGGTGTGCTGCTATTGATGTTTAAAATTTGTTACATAGGGCTACTGTGAGTTTGATCTTAAGGGCATTAAAGTGCACCTCAAAGGGAAAACAAACCCTTATGAGGGAGAACCTCAGCAGCAATAAAATGGTACATAAAATTAACGTTAGCGAAGCATTTGGTATTCTTGGATAAATGGCATTACAGAAAACCAAGCTATTATCCCTTATGTTGCAAATCAAGATTTCCACTCCATCCCTAAGTCCTTGTACTACCTAAGGCGGATACTTTTCCTTCATGAGCTTATTGGGTTTAGGTAAGGTAGAGTTGCCTGAGGGCATGCTGAATCAGGGCGGATCTTTCCTCTTCAGATGAAAAAGAATCTAGAGTGAACAATTTCACTGGCCAAGGAACAATGAAGAAAAGGCTTCCTGTGCTGAATTATACAGGTGGTAATTACTCTGTGGATAGAGAAGGGAAGAAGTGGAGACAAACATTCCACTGCTCAGCTATTCAGGCTGTGGAGGAAACCATTAAGAACCAGAAGTCAGAGGTGTTTATCTCAGTTATTAATCATTTATTTTTGCCTTGGGTCCCTCGGTGGGCTTCCTTTACCACTGCCTGCCACTGTGCCTTTGTACTCCAAGCCCCATTTCAAACACAGTGTAATTATTGTTCCTCTTCACTTCCCCTGAGCTTCCCATCCTCAGCAACTCTGCCCAGGACCCCCTTGTGCCACGTGAGGGACACACCAAACAAGTGTGCACACAAGCCCTGGAACTGCAATAAGGGAAATCCAGCCTTGTATTCATTTTAGCCAGCTGCTGAAAACTGAGCTGTCCTTGTGCTCTTGCCTCATTGGTTAGAAAAATGACTGGTTGTCAGTTATTGTTGGTGCAGATGGAGGGAAATCTCTGCCTCCAGTCCTATCTGTGGAATGAAGCTGCCTGGAGTGGCCATGGTGTGGCTTCACAGAGGACACTCTGGCACTGAGGGCTGGGAGTTTTCCACAGCCTTGAACCAGCAGCAGGACATCAACCTTTTTCCATTAACTCATCCTTTCTGCAGCTCTGTGGTTTCCTGTGCTTGTTCTGGGGCGAATTTCCTTCCATCCACAACTTTGTTGTGCAGCTTTTACTTCAGGAGGCAAGAGGTTTGCCTTGGTTTGATAATTGTGAATTGCAGCACGTTTTGGTTTGTTGAATAAACAAACTAACATATTTGAGTCTTCTGATGACACATTGAGATACCACTTCCTACCCAAAAAAGCATCTCTCGGTAGTGATTCTCTACTGCTTGTGAATCAAGGACCCAGCTTGGGTTCTTTTGCATCTTATATAATTGTGTTTTAATAATTTGGTTCGGATTTTTAAAAGGGAGACAATTTAAAAGAAACCAGGCAGGGATGAAAATATCTTTTCCAGGGGCTGTAGTTTGTCCGAGGGACCTACTGTTTGAAAACATGCCAGATCTGAGGAAGAAACTGGTCCCTGATCCTAAGATTAACTCTTCTTGTATTCAGGGGCAAGGGCGATCAGGGACATTCCTTTCATTCCTCCGCAAAGACTTAGAAGGGCAAACTTGTCTTCCTCAGGTTTCTGGGTCAGTACAGCTGATGAAAAATCATGGCTTTCTTTTCTGCAGGATTGCAGCTTTATAGCTACAGGACTCCTGGACTTAGCTGCTGAGGGCACTGGGTGTGTTCAGCTGGAGGAGACAGAGGGGAACCCTCAGTGCAGTGACCCCTTCCTGGGGAGGGGCAGGCCCTGATCTCTGCTCTGTGGGAACCAGGGAATGATGGAGTTGTGCTGGANGCGCTCCGGAGCCTTCACCCGCCGCCACGTCCGCGGTCGTGCGCGGTGAGTGGGGATCGAGCGCTCGGGGGGGAGCGGGCGATGCTGCCGGGCTGTCAGCCTGCGGCTCGCCCCGGGAAAGCGGGTGGGGGAAGGAGGGGGGGGACTGGCCCTGTCCNTTGTCTTCCTCAGGTTTCTGGGTCAGTACAGCTGATGAAAAATCATGGCTTTCTTTTCTGCAGGATTGCAGCTTTATAGCTACAGGACTCCTGGACTTAGCTGCTGAGGGCACTGGGTGTGTTCAGCTGGAGGAGACAGAGGGGAACCCTCAGTGCAGTGACCCCTTCCTGGGGAGGGGCAGGCCCTGATCTCTGCTCTGTGGGAACCAGGGAATGATGGAGTTGTGCTGGATCTTGGAAAAAGGCTCTTCCCCCAGAGTGTGGTCGGGCACTGCCCAGGCTCCCCAGNGTCAGCCTGCGGCTCGCCCTGGGAAAGCGGATGGGGGAAGGCGGAGAGGGACTGGCCCTGTCCCCCATCCCCGGCTCGGGGAGCGGCCCCGCGGACCCCTCGTCCCTCCAGCCGGGGGCTCCTGGTGAGGGGGAGGCTCGGGCNGGTTGGACTCCGTGATCCCCGCGGGTGGCGTATCCTGTGGCTGTGCCAGCCCGGAGGCTGCTGCGGGCACAGCTCCCGCCGGGCTGTGCCGGATCCCTCCGGGTGTGTCGCGGTCCCCTTGTCCCGGCGGGTCCCTCCCCGCTGCCCCTCCTGTCGCGGGGGCGTCCCCGGCCCGNGCGAGGGGCGGTGAACAGAGCCCTGGCAGCACTTCGGGAGGTCCCTGGGAATGCTGGAGCTCGGGCTCGCACGTTTGTCTCTCTGCGTGGATATTCCATCAATGTTTGTGCAGACGCTGCTCTCCTTCTCTTCCAGTGTGAAATAGCGATCTCAGGTAGCTGGAGTTGGCTCCAGATGTGATTCCCGTGGGCTGGGAGCTGTAAGCCTCACTCACTCAAGTAAGACCTCTGTGCATGAGTAAGATATTTTTTGCAGAATGATTTTGCATGTTTCCACCCTGGCGTGCAGAATCTCCGGTAGCTCCTGCAGGAGGTGGGCTTGTCCCTTTACGTGTGTGTGTTCGCTGTTAATTTTGGCAGCCCGTGAGTGGTTGTTGGTAAAGGTCCGGTGTCTTCGTGTACTTCAAGGATACGTTAAGTTGGATGTCTGCCAGTGTTTTGATATTGTAAAAGCAACGGGAGAGAGCAGCCTTAGAAAAAAGTTCGAGGAAATGATTTAGCTCTTCTAATGATCATCGTTTGCAGCCAGTTTACTTGTAAGCATCTCATTGTAAGTTGCAGGAAATAATCAGGTTTTGTGCTGACTGGCACGTGGATGAATAATGGAGAGATGGGTCTAAAGCTAAATGTCGAGGCTTCATTTAAAATAAACACCTCTCGTTTTTCTGTCTCTCACCTCTATTAGCTCTTAGAAAACAGAAGGCAGCTATTAGGTGGTGATTAGGCAGCTTTCTTACGATTTGAATAAAATAAATAGTGCAGTACAGGCCGGCTGTGGGCTAATGAACCCACCTTGCATCTGGGGCACGGCTGGATTTAGAGCTGTGGTGCTGCCTGGCAAAACTGTGCCAAACTGGAGCTAAAACTTTGTGTTCTGAGAGTCAGGTGAGCACAGAGTGAAACTCTGGTTCCTCTGGAGGGGATGAGTAATACAGGATCTACTATGGAAATGTGTTGACAGGAGTTTCCTATTTATAATATACACCATTGACTGAATGTCTTAATGCTTCATCTTTCTGTTTCTCATTAATGATCTAATTAGGGGAAGACTCTGGAAGGAGTATGGAATTAAGATACATTCCCAGTGGATATGCAGTAAAAAAGACACTGCAGAGCAGACAGTGCAAGAGGAATTTCCAGAAGTACTTACTCATCACCCAAGCCAGGGCCAGATTTCAAACACTCCCAGGCTTGTGTTCAGGCTGCAGAGTCAATTATTAGATTTTTCAGGTCTTTCTTGTCAGTTTTCAGGCTTTTGTCTCCAGAGTGTTTTGGGGGACCGTGAAGGGAGTGGATCTCTATCAGCCGAGTTCTGAATCTTCAGTGCTTGAGAAAATCAAGCCCTGAGCACTCCAGAAACTGTGACCCTTGGGTTGCAGGCACACCTCCCACCACTTCCATTCTGGAGGCATTTCCTTGTAATTTTTCCAGCAGATGGAATTATGGTTGTAAATTCTAGCTGCAGTAAAGCATGCCAGCAAAATTACTTCAATTTTTTTCCCCCAATATAGAAGCGATCGGGATTAATGACCAGGTCTGTAAATGTAGATGGTAAAATGCAAGATCAGTAATAGAACTGCATGTGGCACTTAATCTCTGAACAAAAGTAATAGGTAATGGCTAAAAATAGTATTTCCTCTTGCAACAATAGAGTTAAATATTGCAATGGATCTAAACTGCAGCGAGGTCCAGAGCTGGAGACTTGGATCATTCGTGCCTGCTGACCTTCTTGATTTTCCTTTAAAGCAGCTCTCTGTGTATTTGGTAACAAACCACAAATGCAAACCAACAAGCTGTTCTTGCAAGGGAGAACTGGAGCTTTTTTGCTGCACCGCAGAGGCTCTGTCATTTTTAGAGCGTGCTCTGATCTCGTGTAGCTCAGCACAAACTGCTGAGCTGTGCTCAGGTGCTGCCTGGATCTACACCAGTGACTGGCCCCACGTGTGGCCAGCAGCATCCCTGCACCACGAGGGGAATTATTAGGGCTGGTTCTAATCATTTAGTGCTGTTTGAAGAGCTCCAGCATCACTTCGTAATAAGGCCAGTGAAAAATGTGCCTCTCCAATGGCCCTGTCACAGGCTCTCAAGGAACTGCTGAATTATGAGAGCTGGTGATTCTCTGCCTTCATCTGTGGTCTGGGACTCGCTGACACTGAGCACAAAGGAGAGAACATGACAGATGCTTGTCCAGAGGTGTTTCTCCTGACCCCAGTTCCTTAGGGTAAGGCTGGTGAGTTTGGGGTGTGGATAACACAGTGATTAATTAGCTAGTGCGTATTTAGCCACTGTATGGGGATGATTTGAATTGAATGCTGTTATTCCCTGCTACCAAAGAAATTGCTGCCTTGCTCTGGGCCTCAGGTTGGAGTTGTAGGCGATTTTAAAGCATTATTTAAACTGTGGGTTAGATTTGTTTAAGCAGAAGGGCCAGGGAAAGTCTTTCAATAGGAAGAATAATAGGTAAAGATTTTCTTGTGTAAGTGTTTGGGGTTTTTTTTAGTAGCTGCAAAATCTGTGTATTGGGGAAAGAAGGAAAAATGGGTTGAATGGAACCAAGCGAGGAGCTGTTGTGTGAGGTGAAATTCTGATATTGTTCTCTCCTCCCGCTCTGCAAATACATTTGCATTTAAAATTTCCAGGCGAGCCAAACCACGGGGCCAGTGCAGAATGTTAAACAAAACCTGACAGCTGACTCTGAGAACAGCACACAGCAGGGCTGGGCGTTCCTTTGCTCGGACAATTGAGGTGAAGATTGTTTCTTTTAATGATTACAGGTCTGAAACAAAGACAGGTTCTGAAATAAAATGAGATGTCAGTTTTATTCTGAACTATTTTCACTTGAAAGATGTTTACTTTCTGTCAGTTACCCTCTGGCTGCTTGGAAACTCGCAGCAACTGTGAAGCCCAAATCCTTTTGTGCCCATCAGAGAGCCACAATATCCTCCTTTGTGTCGCTGGGGCTGAAATTCAATCTGCTTGGGAGGCTGGGGGTGGTTTGGGGCACAGTTGTGATCCCAAAGATATTGGATATCACCACAGAGGTGCCTTTTATGTTGCTGGTGTGAGCAGACAGAGCATCAGCTCTTCTGGGGAATGTGGTGGTGCTTCTGTACGAGAGGAGAATGTGTTTGGCTTGGAGTGGTGTGATACAGAGACCAGGGTGATGCCAGCTGCCGAGGGAACGGGAAAGATGTGTGGATGTTACCTTTTCATGTGTAAAACTTGTGTGTCTGCAGTTACTGGCCCTGTGCAGACGGAGCGATGGTGCAGAACAATGTGAGGAGATGGAGGGTTGGGAATGGCCCAGGAAAAGTGATGATGGGTTCCCGTGTGTAGTGGGAGTGACAGAGCCCCTGCAGCCCCAGGGCTGGAACAAACGGAGGGCCCGTGGTGGGCCATGGCTGCAGTGAGGCACTGACACAAGGCAGCTCAGCTGAGGGTGAGATCCTTCCATCCATTACAGGCTTTGTGTGGGCAGGGTGGGTGCATCTGACTCCCTGCCTTCAATACAGGACACCTGCCCTAGTGTTACTGTTCCCTGCCTCTCTCCAGATCCAAGGTGGGGCATTGGATGGAAAGCCTGACGAGCCCCTAAGTGGTTTGATGTCACATCACACACTCTTTCCTCCCCTGGATTTCATGTTGTATCCCAGAATAAACCAGAGCTTATATAAATTAGATGTTTCTTCCTGCAGAACAGGTGGAGTTAGGAGGGCTCCAAGATGGTGTGTTGGTGCTAGATAGGGAGGAGTATTTTTATTCTGATTCATAGTGGCTGCTTTAAAAATTGGAGACAGTTTGTCTGCCATCAGCATGAATGGCTTATTGGAGGGCAGGCAGGGAAAACCTGGGCAGGCATTTACAGCTTAAGGATGAGCCTGTTTTATTTAAGGGTCACTTGAGCCCTAAAATTTCCTCCTCTGGCGACTCTGTACAAGGTTTTCTCTTCTTGCTTTGTCCATTTGAAGCGGAGCTTTAGAGGAAAAGAAACTGTGACATTTTATTGTCTCGGTTGCAAAAGAAACCAGAAAGCTGAGGGCAGTGATCTTCCAGAAAGTGGAAAATTGGATGTGCCCAGCCAGCCCCTCCGTGAGCCGGTACTGCTGGTCTCCTTCCACTGCTACATTAATTTTTCTCTCTGTAAAATGCTCTATTAAGGTTTTCTCCAGGAAGAATGGAGAGTCACTTCTTTCCCTTATAATTATCTACTTATATCATGATCTGGAGAAATACCAGCAAACTGCATTTGATGATTTTCTTTGATTACAATCAGTAAATTAATTTTGCATCCAATTAGCTCTGTAAGAGGAAAACCCATTTTTGCCTGCTTAGGTATGACTTGGGTTTGTAGTATCAACTAATTGTTAAAATAAAGGCCCTAAGGATCCCATCCAGAGCCTTGGTGCACTCCTGGATGCTCCACTGGTGTGGCCATGGGTTTCCTTGTTTGCTTTGCTGGGTTTTGTGGTGGGACTTTGTGGTTGGTGGTGTCTTTTTAATTCATTTTTGCCCTGGAGAACCAGGACAAGGCTGCTGTCAGTGGGTTATCAGACCTCACAGCTGATTGGTTTGGCTTGGCACACCAAACCCACTACTCCTAAATAAAGTTCCTGGGATAAATTACCCTGTAGTGGATCCTAGCAGCGAGGCCTGAACTAGTCCAGTTCAAAGTGCCAGGAAAAAGACATTCTTGTGGTAATTCTGGCCTCCCTAAAGACAGAAAATACTGCAAAATATGAGAGTCTCATAAAATAACCAAGCCAGTTTTGCGTAACTGAGAAGCAGCTGAGAAAGTTCAGTTAAGAAGCCAAACTTTGGCCCCAACTAGTGAGATTTGCCTGCCTGGATCAAACTTGGCATCCCAGCCTGCTTCCCAAATTAATTCTGTGATGTATAATTCCACCACAAGTCGATTTGCCATTTCATTCTGCATGACTTTTGTTCATTTATCATCATTAAACCATTTCCTAGAGATGCTCAGACTTGAGTGTGTGTTTGTGTGACTACCAGAATTGTCTGCAGTTACACAGATGGGACAGAAAATATTAATCCAGGTTAAAAGATAAATTTGCCCCATTTTAGAGCACTGTGTAAACCTTGTTATAGTCATCAAGGATTCTCAGTTTACATGAACACTTGATTTGAAGAATGATCCTGGCCAGGAACAAGTAAATTCTTTCTTCTGCTTTTTTCAGGGCCAAGATTTTGACTTTTTTGATACACTGATGGCATCAGCCCCTTTTGCTTTGTTTTTTGCTGGGAAAAGATATTTATTAGCTGATTTAAACTCAGTTAACTCCATTTCCTTTTCATGGAGTTTTTAACAATGTTTAATGGGAGATGCAACTGAATTACAGAGCTGTTCTCTCCCTCTGAATACATCGAGGCCTTTCCTGAACTCCCCTGAAGGTTTCTTGTGATGCCAGTGAGGATGTGACATCCCCCTTCAGTCCTCCAGGGAATGGCTGGAGTTGGGTCAGGGCAGGGGCAGGTTGGATCTCAGGACAAGGCTGTTCTTTCCCCAGAGGGTGGTCGGGCAGTGCCCAGGCTCCCCAGGGCAGTGGGCACAGCCCCAAGGCTGCCAGAGCTGCAGGAGGGGTGGGATGATTCTCTGGGGATGGGGGGGATTTTGGCGATGGGCTTGTGCAGGAGCAGGAGTTGGACTCGATGATCCTTGTGTCCCTTGCAGCACATCCTGTGACCCTGTAATAAATGCCCAGTGTCAGCTGGCACGATCCAGGCATTACTGGACAAATTTATGCTGGGCTTTTGTCTGAGTGAACCCCCAGCCATCCTGCAGGAAGAGCTTCCAAATAACACTCTCCTCAGCTCCTGGGCAGGGCTTTCTTCCTTGTTTTCTTTGCAGCTGCTGAGCCAAAGCACCATCACACCTGCCTGCTGTTCATCGCCCAGCTCTGGCGGTGCCAGGCCAGCTGTGTGGCAGCAGTTGCCTTTTGGCTGGAGTGAGGACAGATTGCCAGTGCAGAGACTCAGGAAGTAATTAGAAGGAAAATTTAATTTGCTCTTCAGGCACGTTGAGGTCTGAGTAACTCTCCTTCCCCCCACCGAAAGAATTGGGGTGGGGGGCAGCGGAGAAAAGAAAATTATAGGAGGGAAATGGAGGAAAAAATGGAGCTGTGTCCTCGCCATCTGTGCGCTTGGACTGGTGCAGCTGCTCTGCCATTGACAGGTTGCTCTCTCTCCACCCAGCACAGACAGGCAAATGACTTGTATTGTGAACACAAATCACGCAAGATTAATGCTGGTAAATGGCCTGGTCACAATAAACTGCCCCAAGGCAAAGCCTGGAGCTGCTTGAAAGCCTTTGAGCCCCCCTCTCCCTTTCCTCTCGTTTCTCCTCGTCGAGGATTTTTTTCAGAATTTGGGAGCCAGACATAATTTCAGCACACATGCTTTTCCTGGATCAAATCCCGCAGCTCTGAATGCAGCACCGCCAGTTTTGGAACATTAAAAGGTTATCTAGAAGCAAAGGGGAGCGGCCAGTTGGAGCTGTGAGAGGGACAGCTTCAGTGCTTGAGATGAGTTAAAGATGTGTTTAAATGCTTCATTAGTTCTGCTCCCTGGGACCGCGGGGTTTGACAGTCCCAGCTCCGGGGGCATGTGGACAGTGCCCTCCTGTTGTGTGGAAAACATGCCACCGTGGACTGCAAGGTACCAGCCCCCGAACTGAACAGAGGGTGCAGTGGGCTGCGGTGGGTGGCTTTGCTGAAATCCTGGTGACTCGCTTGAGTCCCCCCAGCACAGGGGGTGTGGAGGCCACCTCTCTTCTGCCAAAGCCACTTCGGGGTGCTCTGATAGCCTGGCTCCTGATCCAGTATCTGCTGACATCAGGAGAAGAATGCTTTGTGTACCCAATATATAATAAAAAAATCTGGCCCAGCCCTGCCTTTTGGTGCCCCTCTCCTGGCATTATTAATGGCCACAGAGGTTTCCTAGGGATGAGTCACTGCCAAGTGCCCCTCCCTGACCCCTGATTTAGGCCGTTGTTAATTCCTGAGAGTAGCTCTGCAGCTCAGTTAGTGTTGGGAGGCTCAAGGTGGCTGTCCTGAGTATTCAGAGGTGATGACGGGATGACAGTTTTTACATCCCTCGTATTTGCCCTGTAGTGAATTGCAGGAAAAGACCCCAGGGCCCGTAAAAGTTGTGAGATAGGGATGTTTATTAACAGCGCTGGAAGCTGTTAATTAGGGGGGTTAGTCCTTACCAGACTTGCTTCCTTGTTTTGGCAGTGCCTTGTATGCTGCGGAGTTATCCAATATTCACCAGGTGAGTTACCTGTGAATCCCGGTCCCCACCTGGGTCACGGTTCAGCACATCCCCAACATCCTGCCGGCAATCGGGAGTTCATGGGCGCACATTCTGTGCTGGGCGGCGTAGTTAAACCCTAATCCTCTTAGCTCATCTTCAACCTCCTGCTGGCAATTTTTGGTGTTCACAACTTAATTCAGTCTTTGGTTTATCACTCCTTTTGTTCACGACTCTGTAGGGCTGTGAATTGGTGATGGCAGGAGCACACAGGGATGGCTGAGTTGAATCCGGGGTTTTTGTGGTAGCCCTGTAATTGCTGCTACTTCTCCTAAACCCTTTTTTTTAAAAGTCAGTTTATTCCCCTCTAAACCTTTCCCTCCACGCTGCCTCCAGCACACCAAGCCCTGACTTTGCTGCACAGTTTATCCAGTGATGGAGGATCGAGGAGCCATGAACTTGCCAACTTCCCTCTAAATCCAATTTTCACCCGCCCTCCCCAATCTTTGTCTCCTCCCACAGTAGTTTATCCTCTGATTTCCAGGCATATCATCCTCATTAAAGAGGAGTTAGATGCTGCTTTTCTGGCCTTTTCTGCTGTTATTATCGGGGCTCAGGAGCAGTCTGTGCTTTGAGAACAGCAGCAGCTGTGGAGCTGCGCTCTCATGTTCCTGGGTTTCCTCAGGAAGCTTTTGACAAAGCAGCTGCCGTCTGATGCAGAGTCACAATCTGAGCCTGAGACTGCAGTAGGAACGTCAGAGGAAATGTAAGAAGTTGCTGCCTGCAGCTCTTTGCTACCTTTCTTCCAACTCTGCAAGGCTGGTGGAGCAGAAAGGATTTCGGTATTGCATGTGGCAGCTTCACCGGAGCCTCACCCCTGGGCAGCTGAGCTGACACCGCTGGGTTTGCACGGGGACAAACAGCCCCCAGCCAGCCTTGCCTTGGCACAGCGAGGCAGGGGCAGAAAGGGACAGGATGTCATCATTACATTTCTCTTTGCAGGCTGGGGAACCATCTGGAATGAGCTTAGAACGAGCTGCCTACTTATTATTCCTTTTTTTCCCCCTGTGTTTCCCTCACATGATTAAGTGCAAGTGACAATGACTTCGCTTCCAGGAGTCATGACTGTAGAGTGCTCTCTGTGTAAGGAGTGGGCTCCTAAAACTTTTTTTTTTTCCTTTCCCTTCATTCACATTCACAGTGACCCTGGAAATGGAGAATTACAAAGCTTCCCTTTCTTTTTAACCAACTCATGCCACCCAACCCGAGTTTTTCTCTGCAGCCTTGGGAGCATCTTTTGTAGAACTCCACTGCTGCAGGTCCTGCATGTGTCTCTAGTCTGGTGCCAACACTGGCACTGGTGGCCAGAAGTGACCCCAGCCCTGCTCTAAAAACAGCCACGGGAGAGGTGGATGCCTGAAAGGTGCTGAGCCAGGAGCTTGCTGGTTTGAGTGGAGATGTCCACGATAACTCTGGTGAGCCTTGAGCACGTTCAGCAGAGTTTGCAGATGTGTGAAAAGAGATAAAGTTGTCAGGGGGGTTTGGGGGTTGGGACTTTGTCGTCTCTGTTTGCCACGCAGACTTTAAATCCTGGCTGTGTTGGGAGTCACCTGTGGCTCTGCAGGATCCCTCGGGGCCTCAATGTCACCCCTGCTGTCCCCGAGGGATGAGGCAGCTGCTGCAGCTGTGCTGTGACACCTCTGCACACCCGAGCTGCAGGAATTGCGTATCAATAGGAGGACAAATTGAAATGTTCCCTCTTTGTTTCCCCACCTCCCACAGTTCTTGGGGATGAGGAAGGAGGCCAGTTAGAAATGTTGGCATTTCAGTCAAAAACAAAGGCAGCTGAAGGGGAATGCCTTTTTTTTTTTTTTTTTTTTTGCTTTTGGGTGGTGGGGAGAGAAGTGTCGCTGCAGAGATAGTGCAGGGCTGCTGTGCAGAAAGTCCTGCCTGGATTGGTTCAGTTTTCAAATCCAGGGGCAAAGCAGTTGGCAGTTCTTGTCCCTTACATTGCCTGAAGTGACCGCGGCAGCAAAGGAGACCCAAGGGGGGCTCAAGTGAAATGCTCCCCTAATGCCTCCCTTTGCACTCCCTGCATCCTCCTCCAGCAAACCCCTTCACATGCTGCTTCAAAAATTCATGATTTCAAGTGCTTTAATGGAAGCCAAGGAGGCAGAGACCTCTCGGCTTTATCCTGAAAGAGCCTGTGGAAAGTTCAAAAGGAACTTTCCGTGTTCGGATGTGCTGTGCTCACCCATCCAAGAGCTCTTCTCCCGGGGTTAACCTGGAGCTTTAATGTTTTATTGGATCGCTGTGGGATGTTGATTTTCATGTGAGACCTGTGGATGGGCAGCCTGTAAACCAGGGCATGAATATGTCCAGTGTGAATTTAGCTTAAAACACCATGAATAGTCATTTCCTGCTCAAATTGCTGAATATTTTTATATGGTTTCCATTAAGGCAGAACCATCCCTGGAATGGTTCAATAAAGACTGGCCTTTAAATTTTAATTTTTGAGTTTTATCTGTTCTGGCTGCTTTGTCACCACAGAGTTAAATTTGACACTTTTTAGTGCAGAGCTTTTTCATCTGGTCTCTTTTAAGAGCAACACCCAGGGTTCTCGGGAGAAATTATTGCCTTTAGGTTTGGATCTTCATTAGTTTCTGTCCTCAGAGATATAAAAGCAGATGAAGTGCCACTATTGCAGCAGAAAAGAAACTCAGCAATGCATGCAACAGAAAAAAAAAATCAGCTGTGAGAAGTCAGCCTTAAAAACAACCTCATTATTTGTCTGAGGTACAATGTTGCCTCAGGGAAAGTCAACAGGGGCTTTCCTATCCTCTTCTGTAGGCAGAACTCACCGGGATCCAACCTTTAGTTAGAATTTGAATTTATAGAGGGAGCTTTAATTGAATTGAAGAGAAATGTATTTTTTTCAAGGAGGGAGATCAAGGAAGGAAAGCTCAGCAGACACAGTGCCATCTTTTTATATCTGGCAAAAAAAAAAGGAAGAAAAATTCTTTGACAGGTTGGAGGATGTTGGGAAGCCATGAGGTACCTGGATCCTGTGGGACCAGCTGTAGAATGACCAGTTCAGTGGCAGGGGAGGGGAAAGCCAAGAGCACAAAATACTTGATAGCCTGAAATAAAGCTCAGCAAGCCCCGAGGAAAAATTTCCGTGTATAGAACGTGAGGAATAAAGCCAAGCGTACAGATGGTGTGTTTTATATTGATCCTTCTCACTTCATTCCTCCCATGCATTTTGTTCCACACTTCTGGTTGATTGAGCTGAGCTTGCACAATTCGGAAAGGAGAGCTGAGGCCTTGGCAGTTCCCAGCCCTCGACGTGCTGCCCTTCACTGCAGCCCCCAAGGGATCCATTGCAGTCGGGAGAGATCCTGAGCAGGGCTGCCCTGCCAGGCTGATCGCAGTTTAATTGCAATTAAATGAATTGCTGCACCTTTGGAGGCTGCAGTGGCTGGAATGATGGAGCTGATTTGAATGGGAAGACATTCCCAGTGACCCCCGAAATGAGAGGCTGTGGGACTGTCCCTGGGGCTGGAGCTGCCTGAGTGGTAGGTGGTAAGTGGGGCAGCTCTGTCAGCTCCACTCAGACTTACAGCAGCTCTCCTTGTCAGGCCTGAGGAGGGACCAACATTCCCTTCGCTGAGCACGTCTGTGCTGGATGGGAAATCAATTGCACCCACACTCACAAATAAATTCATTCTAAAATGCAGCCGCTTAGGGAAAGAGGGCAGTTGTGTTGTTTGTGATGCACTGGTGAGGAAGGATCCTGTGTTTTACCCTTCATTTCTGAATCCTGGCATTTGGACAGCTGGACTCTGTGCCAGGAGGAGTATTTTGGCTTCGAACAAATTCCCAAGCAGATGGATTTTTTTTGCCAAGCTGCTTCTTTTCCTCCTCTGCCTCACATGTGGAATATACCTGGAAATTACACTGCCCTGTGGGTGGAAGCAGTTTGAGATGAATCTGGGTCTTGTGGCGGCTTTAGAGCCCTAACCCCTCTGGAATCCTGTTCCTTCCCATGCTGGTCAGGGGGGTCTCTGGAGCTCCAACCTGCTGGAGAAGTGTTTTGGGTCGTGATCATCCTCAGAAATTGGTGTTGCTGCCTTTCCTGTGCTGAGGTGGAGGGCTGGGTGAGCATTGTGTGCCTGAGAGAACTGTAAAGCTGTTCTGGAATTCTGCCTCTGGGAGGTGCCTGGGGTAGGGCATGGCATCAATCCTTGATAACCAATGAATTCTTCATTTGCTTTCTCTGCCAGAGCTGTGCACTGATTGCTCAGCTGGAGGGAGGAATATGTTTAATTACACCCTCCTGGAATTGTGTATAGGCATTTTCTTTTGTCGTCCCTGAACCTCTAAATAGTTTAAGATGCACAGGATATTAGATGAAAGAAAGATAAATGTATTTCACATGTTTAGAAAAAAGAATAATAGTTTATTTTATTCCTGCTTGCATTGATGGAATAGCTGAGCTTGGATCATCCAAGTTGGGTCAGTTTAAGTACAAGAGGCGGTGGAGTTTTATTCTGAAATGACCCCCTCAGATCCTGAATCCCAGCCCTGTGATGTGGGATTATTACCCTGACTGATCAAATTATCACAGCTTATGGGCAAAATGGAGGATTATTTTTTATCTGCTGGCATGAGAAAGTCAAAGATGACCTCCAAGCAGAGCACTCTCTCCATGCCCGCATGCATGTGATGTTTTGGGAACTGGTTACCTGTTATTGCACTCTCTGCCCGTAACAGCTGTCTGAAATCACTGGGCTTTCTCAGAGGCCTTAAAACTGGAGATGATGAATCATCTTCAGTCTGCCTTTTAATTAGCGAGGGGGAAAAAGCACCAAAATGCACTTTAAGAACCACAGAATTGCTGGGGTTGGAAGTGACCTCCGGGGATTATCCAGTTCAACCCTTCAGCCCAGGCAGGGTCACCTGGAAGAAGGTGACAACACAGAAGTGTGTCCAGGTGGGTTTGGGATGTCTCCAGAGAGACAGAGCTGTTATTCAGGATGTGTGCTGTGCCAGCATCCCTTCCCAGCTGAGATCAGTTGCTTTGTGCTGCCCTGAGTTACCCCTCTGGGCTTGTTCCTTGTGTTAATAATCCTTGCAGAGGCACCTCAGGACCAGCCCAGGGCAGGCAGTGACATTTTTGCAGCCATCATTTGAAGAAAGAATTCCCAGTATTCCCAGATGATGCATTTAAGACTCTCCTGTGTCTCCAGAGCTGAGCCCAGCAGGTCAGGCAGCACATCTCACACCTTTCTCTGTCCCCCTGTGAGTGCTCAGGAAACTCTTACTGTCTTGAGTGGGAAATGCAGCTCTTAGTGCTGGAGCCAATTAATTGCTTCCCTTGAAGAAAATAAAACAGAGAGGGGAAAAGTGCAAGAAGAAATCCTTGATGGTGTCAGCAGTGAGGTAGAACAGCCCTGATTACTGTGCTCATTTCACTGCTGTGCGTCACTGTGGCATTGTCAGGCCACTCTTGCACCATGTTCCAGCAGAGCAGTAAGTGCAATGCTCCCTTTTTGTCCATCTTTTGTTGCAGAGCTGCCTTTTTTTTGGCAAGGGGCTGGATTTTTTCCCACCAATTTATGTCGCCTGTCAAGAGTTTTCAAGTGACTCTCCGAAAGGTGCTGCCAAGTCTTCCTCATTTGCTGTTCAGCCCCGTGTTCTTCTCCCTTTAGCAGGTAAGCACCTGTTTCTGCAACACTCTTAATGTTCCCAATCTCAGGCACCTGGAAAGGTCCTTTTATTTGGCTCGCTAGGGTTAACGTCTCTCCTCCAAAATTCAAAACCCGTGGTATTTTCTGCCATGGGGAAGGATCCCAGTGCAGAACTTTGGGGTTTTTAGCATCAGTGCATCTCAGCCTCCATCCCCTCAGCTTTGCCAGTTTCCTCCTCCAAAAGATTTTTGTTTCTGAACTTGTTGAGAGACTTAATTTCTCTTAAATGTTTATTTTCTTTAGCACTAAGATGCAGAATCCAATCTCTGCCACGGCCTCATCTTTTTCCCTGTGGGTTTTTTAATGGCAAGAGGCCTTTTCTAAAGGGTTGGGGCCTGGAAACTTGTGTTTGGTGGTACTGGATGCTTTCTTCCCAATCTGTATCGAGTGGTAAATGATGGGAATTCCCATTTGATGCTGTTACATTGCAGTGGTAACTGGATTTTTCTACTGTGTTATTTGGTCTCATCCTGCCATTATTGGGCATTTTCTGATAAAGGTCTAAGAAAAGGGAAATGCTGGTGGATCCAGTTCATATTTTGGTTAAACCGATTAGTTAGGACTTAACTAAGTATTTAATAATTTTGGATGCCTTTGGTTCTGACTGTATAAATTTGTCTCATAGGGAAGGACAGTTACACACTATGAAGGATTCAGCCTTTAAAAATTAAGATTCCTATACAACAATAGAGTTGGAAAGGCTTCTGCCTTTTTAAAAGGAATGCTTCAAAACATTTGAATCAAGGTTTTTCTGTTGAAAGCACTGGATGGAAAACAATGCACTGCAGCAAATAAACACTGAGACTTTGTTTTATCCCAGCAAGATGAGCTCAGATGTGTTTATGTTCCATGTGACACGCTACATTCTTGGCCTAAACAAACCAAGGAACCCCCAAAACCTGGGTTCAAAAGCCAGTTATCTTTATGCCAGTTTGAGTCAGAAGTTCAGTTCTGGATCCCCTCCTTCCTCACGTCTGGATCCACAACTTTCTGTTGGACCCAACCTCTGTTGACTGATAAAACCAACACCAGGACACAGTTGCACACCTGTAATTCTCCCTTTTAACACAGTATTACAGTAGCTGAGGGCCAGGATCCTGTCAGATTGATCTCATGGAAAAGTGATCCCGGTCCCTTCCCCTCTCCCAGTCTGGTCAGATGTTTGTGCTGGCCCCTATTGCTGCACAGACAAATATTGCAGAGAGGAACTGCTTTATTTATTTATTTATTTTAGCAAGAAGATAAAAGGTTGGGTTTGCTCTTTTTCCCTGTGTTCATCAATCAAATTAAACAGATGGCTTAGAAATTGATGCAAGGAAATGGCATCCAAAGCCCCCTTGTGCATTCTGTAATTGCACCCAGCTGGGATTACAGGCCCACAGAAGATATTTTTGCATTTTCTTTCCTTTCCCCACACTTCACTGGTGATTCACCCCGTTCAGGAGAGAGAGGATTCACTCGATTCATGACCTTTTATTTCTGCAGCAGAAATGGGTGAACTCACTTGGAATAAATACAAGCCAAGCCAAAACATTACACAGGATAAAATTAATTCCAAACCTGACCTTTCAGAGACTGAAGGGGAGGGGGAGAAAAAAAGACATAGTGAATACAATGTGATGAATGTGATACAGACTGGACCTGGTGAGATGGAGGTTTGCAGGCACTGGTGTAAAATAAAGTGTGAGGTTTTTAATAAAGGTGGTGTCTCCACTGTCCCAGAATGTGAAGGATAGCAGAAGGTCCCCATTTCCAAGCTCCTCAGGAAAGCTATGCTCTCCTGAATGCTGCAGAGCCCCAAGTGCACAGTTAGATTTGCCAATTTGGGATTATTTTTCAAATCCCGTGGTTTTTGCATTCCTTGTGATGCAGGGGGAGAATGTTACATTTTCTGGAACAATCCATGTGCGGTGGGGGCCAGGCTTTTGTGGTGCCTGTCCCAGAGAAGTGTTACCATGTGAGTAACAGCAGTGCAGCCCCCCAGAGTCAGAGGTGCCTCAGGGCTCAGTGACCCCCCTGCCTGGTGCTCAGGGGGTGGCAGGAATCTCAAGGTTGTGTTTGCAGCCGTGCTCAGGCTGGGAGAGGGGACATCACCCCAGTGACAGCCCAGCTTGGAGGGCAAAGCCAGGGTACTACTGGTACCTCACAGCTGGCCCCCAGTGCATCTTAGCACAAACTCAGCCACTTATTGCAGTGGGATCTTTATTTTGGTGACCTTCCAGGGCAGCCAGAGCCTTCTTGGAGGCCCCTGAATGAGAAGGGTTTGGGTGGAAGAAGAAGAGCCCTGTGCACTTCTGGTCCCAGGCTGGGAAGGTGCTGTACCACAGATAACTGCAGGAGACAGCCCTGAGACGCTGGGGCTGCTGCACCAAGGTCGGGCTGTTCCAGCAGCCAATTAAAATTATGCAAGATAGGCAATTTGGGAGGGAATTCACATAGAAATCATGTGAGCTGTGAGCTCAGTTACTTTATAAGATTAATTTTCTGCTCTCTCATGATCTTGTAATAAGAGCTCAAAGTATTTTAAACGTTTGATTTACTCATTGATCAGGGCTCTCGAGGCGTTACTTTCTAAATCAGAATTAAAGGTTTGACTTCCATTTAACAGCAAAGTTGTGAGCTTGCCTTGGGGTATCCACTGGTTGCAGTGGGTTGTGGATTTGTGAGTGGGCAGCAGTGACACCTCTGGTGCTCAGGGCCCCTGGAGGGGATGTGAGTGGAAAGGGGTAATGCCCTGGAATGCAGGGCATTGATCCTCACCTCCTCCAGCACAACCATTACAGGTATTCAGATCCCTGCACTGTCCTTAATCCCCAGAACATACAAAGAGATAACAAGGAATGATACTGCAAACAGAGGAGTTGCTGTAGGATGGGAAGCTTGGTAATATTTTGGATTGGGGTCTGACAGGCCTATTCCAATCCTAATTCTCCCCTCGTGCCTCTTTCCTGAAGGACAAGGAAAAACAGATTAGTTGTCTGCTGCATTTTCAGAACTGCTTGTGTTGTTATACTCTGTAAACCAAAACCTGCTGCTGCCAGAGGGCTGGGATTTCGTGGATGCTTTGAGGAGGCATTGCTGGATTCATGACCTGTGTTAGACTGGACTGGGGAGTGGGGACTCACTGTGAGCTCAGGGACTTGTTTGGCTGCCTAAATTACAAACACCAAGGGCAAAGGGCAAAGAGGAGCTCACAGCCCAAGCAGGCAGGATGAAGCCATGGGTCCCTGACAGCCAGATGAAGAGTGGTTTGCAAACCCTGTGTCAGTACCAACATCTTGGGCTCCTTTTTGGTTTTCCTTTATATTTAAGAAGTGCCTGAGGAAGAATTAGCTTAGCCAAGAAAGACAAAAAGGAAGAGGGCTCTTCTTCAGTGTCACCTTCTGCTTGCTCTGGGAGGAGATACTTTCTCAGGCATTTTTTTTTTTGACAATGTAAAGAACAAACCCCATGTGTGAGTCCCACAGGCAGGTGAAGGGGCAGGAAGCCCAGCTCTGTCCAAAGGGAGGCAGCTGTTGTCATGTTGGTCACAGCACAGGTACAGGTGTTCCACAGACTGGGAAGATGTCTCAGTAAGCCCAAGTCCCACCTTATAAATTGCTGTTTGGCTGGGGTGAGGGCAGAAATGAGGCAGGACTAGTAAAACCAAGCCTGTCCTATGACCAGCCCCAATAAACAGCCAGAAACTGTCCCTGAGAGCACCTTTATCTCCAGGGGTTACAGAGTCAGTGGGATATGGAGGAGAGAGGGTGTCAGTGGAGCCTGTTTGGTCTCATACATTCTTTACTCTCTTTATTCTTTGTTTTCTGGTGATAAAGGAGCTTTATGTGGCCGTTGCAGCAAAGGAATTGCTGAGTCACAAGGTTTACAACTCCATTTCCCCCCGGCTCTCTTTATTTTTCCCTGGGGGTCACATCTCCTTCCTTTCCTCTGCTGGTGCAGCAGGACGTGCTGTGCCTTTAAGGAGGCTGTGTTTTCGGAAGGCTGATTGCTGAGCTTTGGCATGTGCTGGGGCATGCCCTCACTTCTGTGGTGTGGCTTAGAGAAAACTGAAATGATTTGTCTGGGGAGGGGTTTAACTCCTTTCTGCCATAGAGACACTTGCAGATTCCCCCTCAGCATCACCACCAGGAGTTCTCTTGAGATAGGGAGGAGAAATGAAGTCGTGGGCCTTTCTCCCCTATTACCATTTTTATTTACTGAGTTGTTCTTTTGCATGGCAAAGCTGTGGTGAACGAAGCTGAGATGGCAAATTCTCTTGCACCAATAATCCTGCAGAGCTCCTCTGCCATTGCAGCAGCAGAGCAGCCTCAGACACGCTGACCCAGAGCAGTCACAGCACTGGGACGTTATTGGGAATGTCATATATTGTGATTTCTTAATGTTCCCCATCATGAATGCGAATGTTTACTTCTTTTTTCTTTAGACTCCCAGCCTGTATTCATCTACCTATGTACTGGTTTAGGCCTCGAGGTAGCCAGGAAATCTGGGTGAGCAGAAATTCCCCGTCTCCAGGGCTGCAGCAGCTCTGGGACTTGCTGTGCAGTCCCCACAGATGGAAGGAAGAAGGGTTTCTGGTGGAGACAGGCCTGATGTTGGAGGGAAGGGAGGGAGCAGGGCTGAGGTGGCTGTGTGACTGAGGACATCACTTAACCTTTGAGCTGCAGGGTTGGTGGGAGGGGGGGAGTGTGCTGTGAGCAGCCTGCCTAGCTTGCTGGGGTTAATTGAATTAATCTAACAGCACTCCCAGTCTCAGCTCTGATTGTGCTGAGTGCAGTGGTTCTATTTAAGAAGCTTGTGCTGAGCCTCCAGGGGGGCTCCCCAGTCCTCCCCTCCCTCCCTGCAGCATCCCCTTGGTACTGGAGGTGGAGACCCCTGGGACCTCTGGACATCTCTGCCACCTGCTCTTGGTGACCCTGGCAAGTCACATCACCTTCCTCTCCCTCACTCTTCAAGCTCGAGTGCAGATCACCTCTTTTCCTGCTCAGGCTGAGTCAGGGGTGGCTGTGGACACACAGTGTGCACCTGGAGTATTGCTCTGCAGTTATGGGTGGATAAGGATTTATCATAAATCAGTGTTTGATATGGGGGTATCGTAGGGAGGAACAGAAGTGTAGGGAAAGCCTGTCTTCTGTTGCCTCCATCAGGGATTTTTCAGGAATGCTTCTGTGTGCTGGGCCCGGATGTAGTGCTGGGTACTGAGATGGATGGGTGACATAAAAACAGACTGACTTCCATAGGTGTCCTATTTCACCAGACAGAAGGAACCAGATCCTTTTCTTTTCCTCTTGGGATCTGGCATTTTCTGAGGCAGCCAAGAAGAGCTTTTGCAGCGTTGTCTGGCGTATCCGAGGCTGACACAGCGGCTCCTTGCATTGAGTCAATGAGCTGGTTGAGGATTTCGGGGAAAAGCGGCAGATGAACATTCCCATGGAGATGCTGGCATAGTGGCAGCACCAGGTACAGTTTCTAAACTCCCCAGTTCAATATAACCCCGATCCTCCTTGCTGGATAAAACCAGCACTAGGGAAAAATGGGTTTATTCCCCCGGGTAGTTCTGCAGCTGGTTCCCATGGAGGTACATAACACCAAATACAACTGTTGGAAGTGTATATTTATATGTAATAATCTTGTCTGGGTGAATAGTGAGAGGAATTGGTTTTTAGTAAAATAAGGCAGAGTTCTCTGCGAGAAATTAAATTCTCCTGTAATGTAAGCTTTGCCATATTATATGGACACCAATAAATCCAATTATAGCCTGAATCGAGATAGTAGATTATCACAGATTAAAAAAAAAAAAAAATAGGAAGAAGCAAGAAAGAAGTCGTGTATTGCAGCCCCTCGCAGTGAGCGGGAGGTTACTCTGCCAGGAGTTTGGGTGGCTTTTACCAGACTATTCGCAGACAATGCCGTGGCAACACCAGAGCAGCTCTTACACCCCGGCTCAGTCTGTTGCGAACAGTTCCTTTCTGAGAGCGCTAATCGCTGTTTGGTTACGTTACTTCCCGGGACTCCTGAATTTCCAACAGAACTGAGGGAGTGACAGCGAGCTCCGCACGGGCTGGAGTCTTGCAGCAGCTCATCCTTCAACTCCCTGCTGCAGTCAGGCAGAGAAAGGAGATTTTCCCTTTGAAGATAAGACACCTGGGGCTTCTGTAGGAACTGAGTATGCCCTGAGTCGTGCAGCTCTTATCTCAATTAAAAAAAAACCAAAAACCAACAAAACCCGACAACAAATCAACGAAAGGTAGAGAAAGACAAAGCATCTGGCTCTGAGAGGCACCACCAAATATCCCTCAGTGCTCAGCCCTGAAGCAGCTGCTCCTTCCGCGGGTGTGCTGTTGGGAACAGGCGCTGTGTGAGTGTGGAGAGAGGGAGGGTGTGGATGTGTGTGCGGTGTCGTAACGTGGCAGGGCACAGGCAGTTATGAAACTTTCCAATAAAGTCTCACTGCGTCACTACTGGTTGCTTGGCTGGTTTGGTTTTTTTTTTTTCCTGTTCGTTGCCCTCCAGTTTCATTTCCATTTATGAGTGCAGAGAGAGAGGGTTAAAGGGTGGGAAATGCCCTGAGCCCCCCCCAGGCTGCCGGGGGAGCTGAGCAGTTGCCATGGCAGGTGGAGCCCAGCACCGCAGCGCTGAGCAGGATTGCCGGGGTGCCCGGGCACAGGGGGAGGGCAGCTGCTCTTCCAAGGGGCCCCTTCCGAGTGCTGCACAGCAGCCACGGTGTGACTTGTGATTCTTTGAAAGGACTGGAGAAATGATTAACCACGGTCGGTGAGGTCAGAGTTGATGTGATTAAAGGTTTGTTTTCTCGCTGGCAGAGGTGTGTGCTCCCTGCAGACCGGTTCTCTCGTCTTTTTTTTTTTTTTCTTTTTTGAAGTTTCTTTTTTGACCAGCAGACGGAGGGAAGTGCTCGCCCCGCTGCCGCTGCACACGCGCGCGTGTGTGTGTGTGTAAACACCATGGACTGTCTGTAGCTGCCACACGCACAAACACACCCTGACCATGAGGACTCTCCGCAGGTTGAAGTTCATGAGTTCGCCCAGCCTCGGTGATCTGGGCAAGAGAGAGCAGGCAGCCTTGGATGAGCGGGGGACCCAGCAGCGCCGGGCCTGCTCCAACGCCACCTGGAACAGGTAAGGTGCTGCTCCAGCCCGGCTCGGGGCTGCTGCCGCAGCGCTGCTCCCGGGCAGGCAGGAAACAGGCAGGAGCGGCGCTTTGCCTCTTGCTCTCCACCTTTCTCAGCCTCAGCCTTCCTTGGGACACGCAGCTTGGTTCACTGCTAATGTACATCTTTGTGTCTGTTCAAGGTTTATTGGATTTCACTTAGAAAAACTACATAGACACAACTGTTAAAATGCGTTCTTTTTGTCTGCATGAACACACTGCTTGTTGGTGGAGGTATGATAAAGCTGACTCAGTTTACTCCCATTATTACAGACGGGTCTGTCATTGTGCACACAAGCACCTGCACTTTGGACAGGGAAAAATAATCTTCTGGTTCCCTTTATTGTGTTTATGCATTCCAAGTTTATGGCTGTTTTATGAGAAACCCCACACAAACATTTGTGAATGTGTCCATTAGCCCAGATATTCAGGAAGCGTGTGATTGGATGTTTCGGTGACACTCTTAAGGGGTGAAGCTAAGCCCCTAAGTTCTTGGGAATTAAATCCTCAAGTTGTTCTTGAAAATGAAGTGTCATCCCCTGGTCACAGCTTGGAAAGTGTCATTTGTGGTGTTTTATAATGGTGTGGTCGTACAGCCAAAGGAAGGAAAATACCAGTGGACTGCAGACACATTTGTTAGAGGTATTTCAGTTTTGGGAAAAATGAAATATATGAAGTATCACATCTTTTTGGATGTCCTTCACCCCAGTTGATTTGTGGTTTCATGTCTGCATTAAGAATTAGTTGTTGAATGCCAGCAGTGCGCTAAGCCCTGAAACTGTGCTGGTCTCCAAAGAGCTCCAATGTCCTGCTGTGTGTGTGACCCAGAGCTGCTCCCGAGGTGTGGATGGATGGTGGTGATAATTAAAGGGTAGACTGGGCAACCTTTGTGCCAGCTGGGACTTTTTTTGGCCAGCAGCCCCACAGGAAGCAGCAGGGTGTCAGTCACTCCCTGGTGTGAATCAGGGTGACAGAATACAGTCCCCAGAGCCTTTTGGGGAGGGTGTGCTGACAGCTCTTGTTGGCAGGAATTAGCTTTCCCAGGTCTTGCTTGGGCGAGGGAGCTGTGGAGGCAGGTGTGGATGGAGAGCAGATCAGCAGCCTTGCTGGGAGGGGGACATTTCCAGGCGTGGGCCTGATGATGTGCAAACCAGAGGATTTCCCTGACTGGGATGGAGCGAGCTGGTTACTTTGAATTTGGGCGGGCCGGGTGGAGCTGTGGCCAGAAGTGGTTTGCAGTCACTGAGCTCGATGTCTGTCCCTGGAACAAGTGTCAGTGAGTCATCCTGTCCCTGCTTTGCATCAGCTCTGGCCTGGGTGTACTCTCCTGTCCCCTGTGCAGGGATTGCCAGGCTGTCCCCTGTGCAGGGATTGCCAGGCTGTCCCCTGTGCAGGGATTGCCAGGCTGTCCCCTGTGCAGGGATTGCCAGGCTGTCGCCTGTGCAGGGATTGTCCTGCCCCCTGTGCAGGGATTGCCAGGCTGTCCCTGCTGTTTGGTGCCATGTGTCTCCAAAATGCCTCTGGAGCACGGGCAGGGCTGTGATGTGGTGTCAAGTCAAGTGGGCACCATGTGGCACAGACTGCACATGACGAGCCCTGGCCGAAGGGAAGGGCCTTTATTCCCTGTTTAATAGTGCAAGGCTTGAGCAGAGAGAGGGTAATTCATCCTTCAGGTGCATGAGGACTTGTGTCCTCCATTGGTTTGGAGAAACTCAGATGTTCTACAGGCTCTAAAAGTGGGGCTTGGTCCTCAGGAAAGGCAGGGCTGAAATGATATTGGATTAGTTGATAGAACAAGAGGACACAGTCTTAAACTGCGTCAGGGGAGATTTAGACCGGACATTAGGCGGAACTTTTTCACAGAGAGGGTGATCTCTCAGTGGAATGGGCTGCCCAAGGAGGTGGTGGAGTCACCGTCCCTAGAGGTGTTTAAGAAAAGGTTGGATGATGTACTTGGTGGCATGACCTAGATATTAGGGTAGTGTGTTATAGGTAGGACGGTGTGTTGGTAGTGGGATGGCAACAGGTGAGGTAACAGGTTTGGCTAGGTTAGGTAATAGGTGATAGGTTGGACTCGATGATCTCTATGGTCTTTTCCAACCTTACTGATTCTGTGATTCTGTGTATTAAGAAGTTAACCCACACCCCATCCTGAGGAGGATCTGCTCCTGAGGGAGTCCGTGTTCATCCCTCCTGGAGGGACCATGACATTGATGGCCATCTCAACTCTGACTCGCTGGAAGTGTCACCTGGCTGTTTAAAATCTTGGGCTGTGGAAGTGGATGGTTTTTTATTCTTCTGCTGCAAAACTAAAGCAACCCAACAGGGGCCTCGCATACCACCCTTGTGCTTCTAGGGGTGTTTTTCCTTGCAGACCAAAGGATTGCCTGTGCTGTGTCATTCTGTGCCATAGGGAGCACAAGGGCTTGCTGGTGAAGGAAGGAGAGATGCACTGGCAGAGCTCTTCCCTCTCACCAGGCCTGGCTGTTCTATATTTAAATGTCTGCTGGTTTCTTGCCCAGTGTTACCATCCCTGCCTGGGTGTGGTGTGTGTATCTGCCTTTGTAAGAGGCTTTGAACCAAAACTGAGGTGGGGAGTGTTAAGGCACAGCCCCACTCAGGTCTGGATCCCCCCAGCAGAAAGGCAGATCTTTAAGGCAGGGTGAGGATGCTGCCCCAGCCGTGCCAGGGAAAAGCTGGAAAGCTTGGAGCAGAGTTGTCCTGGTGGGTTTTTTTCTGGGGGTGTGCTGCTGCCCTTCTGCAGTTAATCCCGGGAGCGTGGCTGCAGTTTGGCTGCCCAGCGATTCCCTTCTGCCACCTCCACTCCAGAGGGTCCTGCTGATTCCTGACCCCAGGGCAGGACAGGCTGGAGGAGCCTGAGCTCAGATTCTGTGTGCACAGGGACCAAGGAAGGTCTCTTCCTTCTTCCTCCCTGCCGGGTTTCCTTCACCTCCCGACTCAAACCCCTCAATGCTGTGAGATCAAAGGGGAATCGGGGCCGAGCTGCTCTCTGCTGTCATGCAAATGAGCCTTTCTGCCGTGGCTTTTTCTGCGCCTGCTTTCCCATGAACCCCCAAAGATGTGTTGCAGTTAACTGGCAACCAACAGCAATCCAGCGCAACAATTCACTTTCCTCACAGCTCACGGAATTTGCATTGGATTAAAATAGTTGGGATTTTTTTCACCGGCATTGTCTTCAGTTCTGGTTCTCTCCCCCCACCCCCCTCGCTCCCATTTCTGCTTCAGGCAAAAGACGAGGGGCTGGGTGCTGACTGAACCAATCGGACTGAGGGACCCAGGGGGGCCCTTTCAGGGCAAATAAAATCCATCCTGAGGATTTGACTGTCTGAGCTGTGTGTGGCAAAGCCTCTGGTCAAAGGCACTGACATCCCCTTTGCTGAAAGAAAATGGGGAAAATTCACAGAAACATGGAGGAGAGGTGAAGGAAACACAGAGGAGATGCCTGTGACAAGATGAGATCAGCAATAAATCCAAGGAGACCTGAATTCAGAAAGGGGTTTATGGTCTGAGCTAATTTTTTACAGGGTTGTAGTAATCACAGTAACTTGCTGTAAAGTAATTTTTACAGTCATGGAAACCATATTTAATCTTCTAATTAAAAAGGATTTTTTTTTTCAGATCACAAGAAGGCTTTTCTAGTAGAGAAACTATTCCAGACCAACGTATTTATCTGTGGCTTCTACTCAGAAATGTGTTTATTTAGAAATATTTCTGCCTCTAAGCATCCCGCTTTTTGTCCTGACACATTATTTGGCGCTGACCAATTTGCAGCCCATCGCTCTGTGCAGGCTGCTTTGCACTGGCAGAAGTTCCAGGAACAGAAGGGAGCTCAGGGCTGGAAGCATCACTGGGAAGGGCCAAAGGCTCATGGAGAGTTCGTGGAGGTGCAGCTGGACTGAAGCTGTGTTTGAAATGGGCTCTTCCCAGTTGGATTCAGCTAATTCAGAAAAAATGAGGTTTTATTCTGGAGCAAGGGTATCTTCATGGAGGTTTTGATGCAAATATATCAGGTTAATTATTGTTAATTAGCTGTTCCTGGAGCTGTGCAGAGGAAATGAGCCCTAAGTCATTTAGTCCCTTTTGAAAATGAAAACGTTGTGTTTAATTGCCTGGTAGTCACAGGGTGTGATCATTCCCATGCCACTGGTTTTGCTTGTGCACTTTACCTGGAGTTCTGGGAAGGGCAGGATTTGCACACACTACATAAAAACCAGGGTGATATTTTCACCTGGGCTGTTGGCATGCAAAGGCAGGGCCTGCTTCAGAAAACTAGTTACCTGGCTGTTTTCTTTACCCCAAAAGATTGTCCCATGGTGACCAAACCCTTCTGAACAGCCACTTGTTGTAGACACCAAAGCCATGCTTTGATTCGGGCCAGGGTTAGGTTTGGGTTTTTCATGAGCTTTAGTTAATGAAGATCTGAGCCAGCTGTTCAATATCGTGACACCGAGGCCACCGAGAGCATCCTGCTCCTTCCAACTCTTCTTTGTTGCCCCTTGGGCAAGTGAAGGGTCAGATTATGGTGGCATTCCCATGTCACCTGCAGCCAGGGGTGCCTGTACCTTCCATTCAAGCACTGTGGTCTGGGATAGGAGGGGAAGGTCCACATGGTGAGGCCAGGGCTTGTTTTCCAGCCCAGGATATTGTGCCTCGCTACAGGCAGATTAAAAGATCACTGCTGGGATGTTTTATGTGGGTGCAGTTCTACTACACAGGCAATAACTTCAATCCTCACAACCTGCACCCCTCGGTTCTTGTTTAAAAAGCTCGATTTCTCTCATTCCTTTGAGGAATAATAATGGACCTGTTAAGCTGGAGAGAGAAAACCTCCCCCTCAATTAGAAAGGAGTGCCAGAAAGAGAGGGAGCACGTTGGCTTTTAGGAGAGAGATTTAGTCATTGTTCTCTGCAGAAGGCTGGCAGGGAACATTGCAAAGTTCATTCCCCAATCAGAGGAGCGTGTAAAGAGCTTGTTTTATTCACTACATTAATCGTTCTTCCCATATTACTCACGATATTAAAACACCCAAGTCACTTCACTGTGTACCAGAGACATCGAGCTGCCAATTTTCAAATAATGGTAAATTGGATGTGTCTGGTGGAGCCAGCCAAAATAAGCTGGGTTAGATCATGAGTGTGTGTCTGTGCCCAGGGGTACAGGGGGAAAAGAGGGACTGCTGTGTGTGTGCCAGGCCTGGGAAACATCCTCAGAGGAGCACAGGAGAGAAGAGGAGAACTGGGCTCATTTCTGTCTGCTTTATTTCTCCACAGCATGTCTCATTCTTCACCTGCCACTTGTAATTCCCTTTTCCCACAGCTGAATGTGGCAGAGCTTTTCTAGCAGAGCATCTCTTTGCTGTTGTGCTGCTGCATGTTGAGTCCCTCAGTGGATTGCTGGGTTTCCCTCGCAGCAGGCCCTGAATGTTGAGCTGTATCCTGTGGACCTGGGGAGGTTTGATGTGGGTGCCCGAGGTACCAGGCACACCCTGACAGGGCAAGGGGCAGTGACTTCACACTGGCACAGAGCGGGTTTAGATTGGATGTTGGGAAGAAATCCTTCCCTGTGAGGGTGGGGAGGCACTGGCACAGGCTGCCCAGAGCAGCTGTGGCTGCCCCATCCCTGGAAATAGCCAAGGCCAGGCTGGAGCCACCTGGGACAGTGGAAGGTGTCTCTGCCCATGGCAGGGGGGTGAATGAGATGAACTTTAAGGTCCCTTCCAACCAAACCATTCTGATTCTGTGATAACCTCTTCCATCAGTAAGAATCAGCCTGTCTTCCTTTCTGGAGACCTTACAAATCCTGCCTTTAGCTCTTCTTCACAAGACATGGCAGCCCCACACCCTGGTACCTCCAGGATGGGCAAATCTGGTCCTGCTTTTCCAGCTCCAGAGCTGGTTGCTGCTCCAGAGCAGGGGGAGCAGGGGACAGTCGGCTGTGAAGCACTGAACAGGGAGTATTGCAGAGTCCCTGGTAAAACCAGAACCCCAAGGGCAATGTGTGTGCTGGGGCTCCCCATTCTTGGGATGTATTTTCAGTGCTTCCCCTTTGCAGTGAGGATTGAGAGGGAAGAAGAAAAACACATGGGTGATGTTAATAGCAGGTAATAGCTGTTGATAATCCCTCTCCTTGCTTTTGTTATGGATACCTTAAAATACCCCTCAGAGGCCAGTGGCATCATCTTTATTTTCCACCTGGGGTGAAGTCAGACCAATCTGTGACTTGCAGTCGGTTCCACTGCACAGCTGAATGTGGCAGAAGTTGCTGAGCAGTTACAAGGGTGGACGAGTGTTTAGGAAAAGGGGGATGAACTGACAGGTGGAGGGACTGTGAGTCTTCTTTCCTGTTGGAGTCAGAACTGTGAGGCTGTGAAAGCTGGGCTGGGGAAGGACACTTGTGCTAGTGCTGGAACAGGTTTAGTCTCACTTTCACTGATGTTTCTTCACCTTTGTCCTCAGCCCTGAGTTCAGTGGATGAGGCAGTTGTGTCATCACACTCACTGTGCCCAATGTGTCATCACACTCACTGTGCCCGTGTGTTCCAGAGCTGCACCTTGAGGCACATCTGGTTTCAGTGGCCCTTTGAGGTGCAGCCCTGTTAAGGTCAGGGCAGTGTCTGTGCTTTGGCACCTGCAGGTTCTTGTCCCTCAGCATCCTGGAGCTCATGGCGCAGACAGTGTTGAGTCTGTGGCTGGGCTGTGCTACACAATTTCATGGTCTCAATGGAACAAAGTCACTCCCTGTGAGCAACATATGCCTGCAGAATAATTACAAATGCCACTGGGAAGGGAAATGGAGCGTTTCTGATGGTGAGCACATCCCTGCCTCTCTCACTGCCCCCCTTAGAAACTCTGTTGTGCTTCCAGCACAGCCTTGTTTCCCTTTAGCTGCAGTGTGGATCTCAGAGAATTGAGTGAATGGGAATAGGAAACAGTCTTTGTAACTAATCCCCTGTTTCTATTGTTGCATTTTCAAAAATGAACGAGAGGTGGGTTAAATGGATTTAAAATTCATAATTGTCTACTATGTGAGGGCTTTTTTAAGAGCTGAACATTCCTGAGAGTGCACACTAGAAAAGGGAATGCTGTATTTGTGAGTAAAACTGAAGGTAGAGTGTCTAGCCCTGATAAATGTTGGTTTGTTGATAAATCAAATAGCCACAGCTCAGACAACCCTGTGCCAACAATACTGGGAGTATCACTGTGATCACACAGCAGAGCTGTTAATTGTCTCTGTGGTGAGCCACGGAGACAAAACTATCCTTCAAAATCCTTAATATGTGACAGTGAAGATACTTAAAGTAAATGAAATACGTGTACACAAGCCTGTTGAAATTGCCGATTTCACATGTGCAGCTGTTAGGGCAGAAGCAATCTGTGACTATTTTAAAAAGTCCTGCAGTGTCTAGCCAGACATGTCAGGCTTGTTGTGGCAGTGCCACCCTTGTCAGGTGTGTCTGGGTGCTCATGGCTCCCTGTGTCCTCTTCCAGCATCCACAATGGAGTGATTGCCGTGTTCCAGCGCAAGGGGCTCCCCGACCACGAGCTCTACAACCTCAATGAGGGAGTCAGGTAAGAGCCTTCCCCTCAAATCATGGCAGTCATAGTGGGAAAGTTTACCAAGAGAGAAGCTGATACCTGCATTTACAGCTCTTCACTTGTTACTGGGTTTTTAGCACTTATTACTCACCAAACCCTCTCTCGCTGGCAAAGGCAAGGCAGCAGATTTCCCTTTGGAAATTTGTCCCAGTGCTTTGTAAAATAAATGGTGGGAAAGGATCTGCACTTCAAAAAGACAGGCAGCTTGTTACATTCCCTGGCTGTCTTCAGATAAGAGCCTCCTTTACTCCCTTTCCCTTACTGCTTATTCCTGCTCTAACTGAGCACTGACAAAATCCCTGGAATATCCAGGTGCTCTGGGTTTGTCTGTCCCTGCCTGGTTCCCACTCTGGGGTAGTGGCCTTTAATTGTGGGAATATCTTCAGAGAAGTCCAGACATTGGGCCTCTGCTCTCCCTTTCCCCTTCTCTTTGTCTCTTTGAAATTAAAAGGAATTTATTCAGGTATTTCTTACTTCTCTGGGGAGAAAATGACATCCAAAGAAAAGCTTTCCTGGGGTGGCTGTCAGTCAGTGTGAGCCATCAATCATGTGCAGGGAGTGATTGGAATAATGGTTAATCATTATTATTGTAAGTGCTGTCATGATTCTGCAACTTTATCTGAGTGACAAAAAATGGGAGTTCTGGGCTGAGATTTCCTGGCCCGGTGCTTTTGCCTTAACCCGCTGAGGAGGGACAGAAGGGACAAGGTGCTGCTCTGGCAGAGAGAAATCCCATCCTGTACAGAGAATTGGGCCCAAATTCTGCTCTGCTTTACCTGGGCACAAACCCTGCAGGCACCAGGCTGATGCTTGGGAACACAGGACCCCGTGCAGCTGCACAGGGAAGCTCACTGCATACACTGAGATTTGACTGTTTAATCTTTTCCATATTCAGCCACAACCTCTGTACAGAGACTGCTGCAGCCCTGAGAACCTCCTGGCTATCTGCAGCCAGAGCCCTTTTGCCTCACTTAAACTAGCTCACGGCTGACCTGCCACATGCCCAAAGTACCCGTCTGGCTGCTGTTGTTATTTATTTCAAAACAACTTTCTTTGGGTTACTGTTGTCGGTGAGTGCAGAAATGCCTGACTCATGATCTCAGAAGTGGGACAGGTGTGCACTTGCCTTGGGATCGTTTGAGGTGCACTTTCCCCACAAGTCCATAATGAAGAGGAAACACACGGGCATTGTTTGCACTGGGTGGAATTTGAGTGTGGAAGGGGTCAGGTAAACAGCTGATATCAGTTACATATTATTTTTTAACAGTTACAGGACAGTAAATGAAGTTATTTTATTTTCCCAGTTCAATAGGAGCAGATTCTGGAATACTTTCCATAACCAACCCCATAAAATCTCACAGACCAAGTGCAAACGTGAACAATATTTCACACAGAATCACAGAATATTATGAGTTGGAAGGGACCCACAAGGATCATCTAGTCCAACTCACCATCTAACACCTGTAAAGAGACCGAGAGCACATCGCAGAGCATAACACCAACCTAGATCCCTCACAGTCNTATTTTATTTTCCCAGTTCAATAGGAGCAGATTCTGGAATACTTTCCATAACCAACCCCTGAAAATCTCACAGACCAAGTGCAAACATGTGAACAATATTTGCACACCATTGTTTTGACTCAGGAATGTCATTCAACCACACGCATATTAATACATAAAACTTCCTTTTCTGACACACATCCCAGGGCTCTGAACCCGCTTATTGAAGGAAACCCCAGTGAGGACAAATCTGCACAGTCCCATTTACTTCTCTCTGGGGTTTGGCTCACAGGAACTGCCCCTCCTTTACATCAGTGCCTTGTGCTGCCATTCCTGCCTTAAATACAGAATTTCACAGCACTCAAGAGTCCTTGCTGCCAATAAAATCAGTGTTAGAGTCTCTCAGGCTGCTGTAACTTCTGCAATAAAGCCAGTTCATGTCTGTGCTGTTTGGTGTCCTCTTGGTGCACATGTGGAATCATATCAGTGCACATTAGTATTCAAACAGTGGCTTCTCCTTCCTCATTTCTTGCCCCATGTGTGATCCCAGGGGGTTTATTGTGGCCACTTGTACAGCAAGGATGAAAAAGAAGGAAAAGGAAAGGCAGTGGAAGCAGGATGTCCTGTATTACACCTAATACATATTTATAGCTGTCTCCTTTCTGGGTTCCAGGATACTGATCTGGTGCAAACAAAGCACATTTTGGTGGCATTTCCTCTTCAGCAGCAAAGGATTCAAACGCAGTAAAATCACTTGTTTGTATTTAGTTCATTATTTAATATAAATCAGAGTGGTACACGTTCTGAGTAATGAGATATTTTTCAACACCCAGAAGTGCTGGTTGGGAGCCTTTTTGTAGTTAGTCATTGCTGACAGACCCTGCTCATACAACAGTATTTGGCTGTTGGTGACTTGCCCTGTTCCATGCAGAGCACAGCTGATCACAGATTCTTTCCTCACTCTTTTTAATACAGGCAGTTACTGAAAACAGAGCTGGGATCCTTCTTCACTGAATATCTGCAGGTGGGCATGTGTTTTCTGTATTTAAATCCCATTTTGTGTTATATTACTGAGCAAACCCATTTCACCCACCCTAAATGCTGATCTGGAAACCTTCAGAACCCCTCAGAGATGTCCCTTGGCCTCTCTGTGTTTTTGTCATTTATGGGCTAAGAAGATTTGGATTTTTCATATATATTTTATATATATGTGTGTGTGTGTGTTTAGATAGTGAAAGCCCAAGCTGTCACTGTGTTTCTGTATGAAATCCTTGACTTTCAGTAGATTCCAGGCATTCTCCTGTAATTATAAATTTAGGTTCCTGTGTAAGCCAGGTCAGTCACTTTAGCAGGAAGTGCCACTGTCTGTTGAAGCAATAAAACTCTTTCTGCTTCTCTAAGACAGAGAACATGTTTTGTGGGTGGACCATTTGTATTCTGAGAAGCCCTTTGTGCTGCTGTGTCCTGCAAACATGACGATTTGACAAGTGTCCCAAGTGACTGAAGGAGGAGGGACACAGGAGGGGGCTGATGATTGATCGTTAAGCTAAAAAAACCCTTCATTGTCAAAAGTTAATGCGGAATATGTTGGAATTTGGCTGCAGGGGAGTAAAGGTAGTGTGTGTTTGATTTACAGAACCAGCTGCTCACAAAGGGCATGGTGATCCTCAGGGACAAGATCCGCTTCTATGAAGGTAACTTGGGTTTGGAGCTGTGTCTGCCTCAGGAGTTTGAGTGAATGCCCACCTAACATCTCTCCTTTTCCAAAGCTCTCATGATATCTGAGTCTAAAGAAACTGTTCCAGCAGGAGCTTGGGGACACCAGTTTACATCAGTCCCAGCTCTGAAATCCTGGATGTGACCTTCCATTCCTGACACAACCGTTGGTCATGTTAAGGTGGGACTGTGGGGGCCAGCTTTCCTGGTGGAGAGACAACAGCCATGAACAGCACAAAAAGAGACTGATTTCACATTAAAAACCCCAGAACCCACAAAAAGAGCACTGAAACTCTTTAAGCTCAGCACCAAATTCCCAGATTAAATAAATAACAGCTTGGAGGGCACAAGGGGAGCTGTAAGGATGTGTGTTGCCCCTTAAAATACGGTCGGAAATCCTGGTAAGGTGAGGATTAAACTGGTCGTGTGCTCAGAAATGGGGCTCCCCTCCTTGGGCTGCAGCAGCACTAGCCCTGCCCTCAAATCTCAGGTTGTTCCTGTCCCATGGTTTGAGTTGGTGTTGAAGTTTCCAACAGAGGGGAAAAAAACCCCACAAACTTTGGAGACATTTGGACCTGAAGGAAGTTTTGAAAATCATAGAATCAGAGGCTGGTTTGGGTTGGAAGGGACTTTAAAGCTCATCCAGTCCCACCCCCTGCCCTGGGCAGGGGCACCTTCCACTGTCCCAGGTGGCTCCAAGTCCTGTCCAACCTGGCCTTGGGCACTCCCAGGGATGGGGCAGCCACAGCTTCAACCTGTGCCAGGGCCTCCCCACCCTCCCAGGGAAGCATTTGTTCCCAATATCTGATAATTTATTCTCACACTTCTCTCAGGAGTTTCAGTTCATGTTTATAAGCCCTGTGAAAAGCACTGCATGCATTTTTATGTCCTACAATATTGATTATAACGTGCTTCATTAACAGGAGCATTTAGAGTAACCCAGTTTCCTGGAACCCAGCAAATGCTGATGGTAACTGTGGGGATCTTTCCTGACAGTAAGGAGAGATGTATTCCTGAGAGGAGATGTAACTCATGGTCCTTCATGTGAGATCATCAACAAACCCTAGGAATTCTTCCACAGCCCTCAATAAAAGGCCTGCCCAAGGCACTTAACTCTGGAGCCTTTGTGAGCTGCTGTGTAGAAACCCATCCCTTCACAACCCCAGCTGCCCACAGGATGGAATAAATGTGTGATGTAAAGGCCTGTTTACCTCAGCAGGGTCATTTGACTTCATACAGTTCCAGCAGTGAGATTTGAAAAGGACCAGATTTGGAAGGGCTTAGTTTCCACTTCACCTCAACTTGTGGGCAGCTAACATATTTAACTCTTTAGAACTGCCCTCCAGGCACAAGGTGGTTTGGCTTCTCCATCATGGCCAATTTATATCTTGGCAACACTTGAGTGTTTCAGACACTGCTATAGGGGTGTTACATTGCAAAGGTGGTGTCGTGGTTTAACCCCAGCTGGTCACTCAGCTCCACACTGCTGCTCTCCCCCTCCCTTTGATGGGATGGAGGAGTTGGAAGGGGAAACATGAGAAAATTTGTGCATTGTGCAGCTCCTGGTGCCCCTCTGCGCCCAGCTGGGGTGGGCGAGGAGCAGGAAAGGCCTTGGCTTTGTGCAAGCCCTGCTCAGCAGGAATCATCCTGAATGATCAATGCCACTTCCAGCACAAATCCAAACCACAGCCCCATTGCAGCTACTGGGGAGAAAATGACTTTAGCCCAGCCAGAAACAACACGGATGTTTGTTATTGTTGCTGCTGCGGCTCCGAGGGAATTTTGTCCTGGGTCTTTGAACAGAAAAGCCCCTTTCCAGTCGTGTGCATGAGTGTGCAGGACAGAGAGAACTCCTGCCTGGTGGGGCAGAAATGAAGGCCTTGGGCTGCTTCCCGAGCCAGCAGCTGCAGTACAGCAGGGGGATCCACATTTGTCACTGAAGGCACTTAAAGGCATCAACCCCGGAATAATTCAGGAGTTGCAGATGGACCAGAGCTGATGCTGTTCATCATGTGCTTAAGAGTGCAGGGGAATCAAGTATCCCATAATAAAGATTGGCACTTGGCTTCCTGTGCAGCCAGCACTGTAGATGCTTTCATGCATAGCTGCCCTGTGATATGTGTGTAATTCCGGGCAAAATGTTCCCTGGCTGAGGCCCAAAGTGACGCTGTAATACAGGAATTAAGAACAGTATCTGGTTCTGACACCAGCAGTAATATTGACTGATTGCTATTGGATTTGCTTCTGAATAACACCTGAGCATTGACGTGCCTTGGTGGAGCTGCAGGGGCATTGCTTTCCTTTCACACTTGGCTTTGGGGCACAGGGATAGTGAGGGACATGTCTGAGGTCACACAGGGCATTTTGGGGAACGGGGATTTGGGGGCAGCAGCCAGGTACTGAACCACAATTGCCCTGCGGATCTCAGCTCCTGCATTTGCCTCTCTGAGGAGCCCAGTGTCCAGTTTGGCTGTAGAACCTTGCCGGGGCTTCTTCTGGTCTCCCCTGGGGAGGCTTCCAGGTGCTGGACGAGGAGGTGGCCCTGTGGGGAGCTCCTGGCTTGTGGCTGCATCCTTGGGAAGCTACAGGAAAAATGAGAGCCCTGAAGCACTGCTGTCTTTTCCCATCGAGCTCGGGGGAGATTTTCTATGGAAGTGCAGTTACAGGGAAGCAAAGGGATTGATTTGAGGGGATGCTTTGTGGAGCTTGAAGGGCAGAGTGGGGTAGATTCCTCTGCAGGAAAGGTGCCACATTCACCCTGCTGTATCCTGCACTCCTGTTCTGCTCCACTGTCTGGTCCAGAAGGTTTCCCTGCAAGAGGGGGAGGTAACCTGGGCTCTTACTCTCTGTACTTCACAGGGTTTTCCCGAGTAACCTCAAAGTCTCTGGGTTTTCTGAGAACGTGAGATGTGTCCCCTGAACAGACACAAATACTGGAGGCTCTGATCCATTGAAAGGAGTACTATTTCCATACTGCTCATAGTAGCTGCTGCATGATTCATCTTAATGCTCAATGGCAGATCCACACTGTTTCCTGCATGTTCTACTCTTTGCAGTTACCAGGTTACACTCTCGAAAGTTCACTGGTTTGTTTTGTGTTTTTGCAGGGCAGAAACTCCTGGACACCTTAGCTGAAACCTGGGATTTTTTCTTCAGTGATGTCCTGCCCATGCTTCAGGCTATTTTCTACCCTGTGCAGGTGAAAAAATCCCTCTGTTACTACAGAACCTGGAAAAACTGGAAAAAGCAACTGTGCTGGTTCATCGGCAGATTGATGCAATCCTTAATTCTCTTTCCCTGGGCCAACCCCCCAGAGCAGCTGTTCTGTGTAGTCATGTCATGCAAATGAGTTCCTTATGCAAATGGCTTTGAAGTGCTTGGGTGGAAAAGATGAAGGGGAACTTGGGAAACAAAAGTGGAGGCCAGGGAGTGCTGCTGTCAGTTCACACTGGAAGTGAAAAAAGGTGGTGAATGATAACTCAGTGAAGTCAGTGGAGCTGTGGTGGCTTAGCTCCTTCTCTGCAATGTGAATTTGTCACTGAAATACTTATCTCCACTTCTCAAAAAGTGTTTCTGAGATCAGTTCTGTGCTGCTCTAAGTGCACAGCAATAGCCAGCGGAGCGAGACCAGTTTAGCTGAGCACAGACTCTGATTCCAGTCATTTAAAATCCACAATAGGTACTTGATGTGATTTGGAGGAAGGCTCAATCTTTAATTTAGGGTTGATTGAAATCCCAGGGAAACCTGTAGCAGAGAAGTCCAAGTGACCCTCAGGGCTGCCTACACATCTGAGCTGGGTTTGGTGCCTGAACATACTGGGGAACCTTCAGAAACCTTCTTCCATTTTTTCAAGTGGATTTTGTGCCTAAAATGGTTGCCCAAATGTTAATGATATGTATTACCACTTCCATCTGCTGATAGTGACACTTGTGAAATGTGAATTCAGTGTCAAAGCTGCAGCTTCACAAGGCATTTGATTCTGGAAGAGAACACAAAGGGAGGATTTTCTGAGTGCCCCGTTAATTTCAATCCAAGATAATTGGACACCTAGAGGTGTAGGTGGGCTCTCAGCCTGCTTCTCCAAAACACTTGACTAAATCAGGACCCAGTTGCTTTTGAAATTTGCACCAAACACCCCTTTTCTCTGTTGTGTTTCTGAGACCTTTGAGATGATTTCAGTAGCGTGAGTTTGCTCCCCGGGCAGATAGAAATAATTTCTTGAATTTTCAAGGGAGCCCTGAGGGGTTCAGAGCCCTGAGTACGACATAAATTCAAATAGATCTTGTTGCTGGTGTTGTGAGGTTCCCTCCCAAAGCCCAACTGCTGCTTGTAAATGTGTCCTTGTAAATTCTGTTCATTTGCAACTGAGGCAGATTTGGGGACCTCCTTACCTCAGTGTAAATAATTAACGAAGTGAAAAGGAATAAGTGAGGCTGGGTCAGGCTTCTTTATTCCAGACTTGGATAAGCCAACACCACCTGAACACCAGACCTTCCAGAAGTGTTAACTTCACACACAGGCAACTTTCAGAACAGCAGGCCAAAAAATCTCTGTGTACAGCCATCCACCCCCAAGGAAAAATCCCTCACAGAGGAAGGGGAACAGTCCACAGCTCCTCTGAGGCTCCTCTGAGGCAGCTGCTGCTCTCAGGCTCCTCAGAGGAGTTTCTTCAGTGACCTGGTGACGTTGAACTGCGAACAGGTGTTTTTGAAAATACAGTGTGAAACCTCAGCTCTGCTCCTGCTTTGCATGAGGCAGAGAAAAGAGGATGCACAGGTGGGCTGAGGCAGGAGTCCAGCCACAGTCTGAGGCAGTAACCAGCCACTACTCTTAAGTCTAATGGAATTCAACCTGTTTGCAGCACTGCTTTTTTGTTAAACATGTGATACCTCTCATTACTGATGTACTGTTAACACAACATGTTCATATTAATGAATATACCTAATTCAGCACTCACCCAGCCCTTCATCATCCCCATACATTCACAAACCAGATTTATTGTGCAGGCTTTCAGGCTTCTCTGCCCTTTGCTGTATTTCTTTTGCTGTTGGTTTGGGTTTGCCATTCCTGTCCTCCCTCAGAGGTGGAGGAAGGAGTTCTGGCAGAGGATTTTGGAGCTGCTCATGATCCCTTTTTGCTTTGTTTGTTCCCCAGGGGAAGGAGCCCTCGGTGAGGCAGCTGGCTCTGCTGCACTTCAGGAACATCATCACCCTCAACATCAAGCTGGAGGACGCCTTGTCCCGCTCCAGAGCCAGAGTCCCACCATCCATCATTCAGATGCTCTTGATACTCCAGGTAAGTTTGGTACTTGTCTCAGGCTGTTTGCTTAAATGCTCTTAAACTGTCTCTGATTTTGCTCGTCATTGGGAACTCTTCCCCCAGAATGCCAGAGCTTCTGTGCAACCTGCTCTGAAAATACCTGAAAGCAGAGGCTGTAGACGTCCCTTAGGAGGGTACAGTCCCCTTTTGGGCCTGTGGCCTTGGAGCACCAGGTTTTGCAGGCAGAGTAAGGACATGGATTGCACAAGATGCTGTGTGCTGCTGCATTGGCAGTTCAGGGGGTTGAAGCTTCACATCTGGAGTAGGCAGCAGAGTGAATGTGCAATTGATGGTTCAGTCATGGTTGGATTTGTTCACAGGAACCAAATTCTATCGAACTTGTTGATTCAAAACGTTAAGAGAAGATCCTGGTACTTATTTCCCTTCGTTGGTGTTATTGGGAGTAGTATTGAGGAGAAAGAAAATGAGCAATTCCACAAAAGGCAATTTTAAGCATTTTTTTATTTGCTTAATTAAAAGCATGAGCTTCTGCCCTGGATGAGGCAGAAGGGAGGGAGAGAGCCAGGAGTGGATTTTTAGGGGGTCAGAAATTTGAGATTTTCCTGGCTTGTGATTTTTTATAAATGTGTTTCTTTGCTGTTAGCAGTATTAATTAGTCCTGTGTCTGAATTAGGGTAATCTAATCGGGGCAGTGATGAAAATAGAGGCAAGGAGTAAGATCCTCTCTGCTGGGCCAGGGAATGGGCTCTCACCCTGCTCTCTGTGCCCATTTGGTGGGGTGTGCAGTGGTGTGTTTAACCTGGTTTGGATTTCAGTGCAGAGGCTTTTTTCCCCAACTCAAATGTCAGGTTAAACAGAAGCAACTTTTACACCTTTGTGACACAGTGATGGAACTTTGTCAATTCAGTTTAACTGAGGTAACAATTCATGTGCCAATGAGCACATGGTGGCTTTGGGTGCTTGGGCTCCCCAGGCCGAGGGGGGATTTCCTGGTGTGAGTGTTGTCTAATCCCTCTCTGTGTCCCCCTGAGTCACACCCCCATAACAAACCTGGTGACACTGAGGTGGCCTCCCATGGCTGGGAATGAGGCTGGCCGTGGGTGAAACAATCGCTGCCGAACCCCTCCTGAAAAAAGGGCCTGAAATTGCATTGTTTGGGTGATTGTTTTCCCTGCTGGGCATCAAATCTTTCTCTCCTGTCTACTGTCAGCAGTTTGCTGGAAGTATTTCCTGCCAGCTGTGCCTGGGACACCTGGTGTGTGACACGGCACCCACACAGTCCCCTGGCTCACAGTGACACCAGAGAAGGAAAGAAGGATTTTATTGCTGAGCTGGAGCTGTTACCTGAAGCTTTGATGTGAGACACTCTCCTTTTAAAGCAGCAGGAATTAACCCCCAGGTTAATGTTATATTGACTTGGGTTCTTCAGCCCAGTCTCCCCAGTGCTGTGACCTGCTCCAGTGACAAACCATCCCTCTGGCAGCCCCAGGCCTGGGCTGAGGAGGGATGTTCCTGTGCTGTGGTGGTTTTGTCACAGCTTGGAAGAGGGAACTGATGCCCTCAGAGTGTGAGCTGCCTGTTCCACAGCTCAGCTGCAGGGTCAGTGCTCCGGGGCCGCCTGCAGGATGCTCCTGGCTCAGGTGCAGGGCCTGCCAGAGCAGAGTCATGGCTGAGGGAGGTAAAGGGACTAAAACTGCTGCTGGGCACAGAGTGATCCACAGCAGCACAAAACCACCGTTCAGTCTCACCTTGGTGACCTTTCGCTTTGAGTGAAACCAGGGAGCTGGAGGGAGAGGGATAAACAGAAGAGTTTGCAAAAGAACTTTCTCCTTCATGCTCTGTGAACCAAAACGAGCAGAACTAGCAGTGGAGGATAAACACTCTGACTTATTTCCCAAGGCCTGCTGTCAAATGTTATCTTTGCCCCTGAGACTGGAACATCTTATCTGCGGGTATCTCTCCTGAGGTCTGAGTTGGGAGAGAAGAAGTGCAGAGTGTTGATCTGCATCTTTTGGTTCATGTCTGGATGAGTTGAGTTCACAGAATCTCTTGGGGTGACCTGAGGTGTTTAAAAACCCAAGAAGAGCACAACAGGATCTCTGGTGCTGAGGCCTCATGAAACATAGAACAATATCTCTCGTACTGAGGGATGAGGCCTCCCTCAACTCAAACTCTGAAGAGAAAAATAAAACCTGTGGTTTCCTTTTCGGCTCTCTGAGCTTTGTTTGAACTCCCTTGCCCGTTGTCTTTCTCTGTAGAGGAAGACAAGATAAATACATAGAAGTGCCCACTGGGACCTATCTGCTGTCTCTGGAAAGTTCCTTTACACTTTAAAGGGGTAGAAAAGTACCCAGCAAGGTCTGAGAGCCAAGTGCAAAGAGCGCTGTTTTTCCATCCCAGCAACCACAGAGCAAACCAGAGACAGCAGCGTGGTTAAAAACCAGAGTACCCTCTGCTATCAGAGAGCTGCAGCACTGCAGTGTGTGTCAGCTGCAGTTGGCTCTTCATGGCCACAGGTTTGGTTTGAGAGCTTCTCCTGCTCAGTGTCTTGGACCTGAAACAAAGTGCTGTGGGTGTGAGGCTTCCACATGCTTTTATTTTCTCTTTCCCTTTGTCTGAATTTCTGCTTTAGAAGACACAGAAAGAGGAAACCAAGGTATTGTAGCCCTGATTGAAATATAAATTACCATTTCACAAACCTGTGCTTCCCCTGGGCTGTGCATGAATGTGTTTTCTTCCTTCCTGGTGAAATGTGGCCTGTCCGTGTTAACATCAGCTCCACAGGGTTAACTTGGGTTTATCCTGGAGTGAATTTGGGTGAGTGGGGTTTTTAGGGGTCAGATGCAGTGGGTCACAGTGAGATAAATATCTCCTGGAGTTGGCCTGCACTAATGAAACTGGCCTGTTAGAACCAGGGCAAGGTCAGTGGTAGGCAAATCCTTAATCCTTAACAAAACAGAGTAAAATCATTCTTAACCTGAACTCCATGTCCTTGCAGACCCTTTGTTGAGTAAGAGGGACAAAGTTTGAACTAATGGCATTAATCTGTACAAATGTCTTTTGTGAGCCCATTTCGGCCAGTAAACTAACACTGGAGTAAAAGTAGAGCTGAAAAACTCTGAGCAGGAAAGGTTCCCACAATGCAGGAATCTTTGAGTCAGGGTGCTTTCATACTGTAACTCATGGGCTGTCTAAGACACAAACCCAGTCTGACCTGCCTTTGAAAGCAGACTAGTGGAACATCTGAAAGCCCTGTCCCCAGGTTTTCCTCTCCTGGGCTGTGGTGGCAGGTGGCAGAACCAGCCACAGGGCCTTGTGCTTTGTGGTGTATTTGTTCCAGAAACAAAAGGGCTAATTTGTTGTCATTTGCTAAAGAGAGGGGGATGGTGGATCTCTTCCCCCAGGTGAGTGGACAGGGTTAATTGTCTGCTGTCAGGAATTTCCCATCTCTCAGTTTTGCTCCAGAAGAAACAAGTGTGTGACGGGGTAATGTGATGCAGTACTGTGAAATTCATTAACGTGCCACTGCCCGATTGTTACAAGCAATTAAAAGGTAAACAGTTCATCGTGTGGTAGAGCAGGACTCAGATGACAATATTTGATCAAAGCTTTATCTGTTGGGAGGCTTCTGTTCCCAGTGAGCCACAAAAATAACACGTTGGTGGCCTTAGTGGTCCTGATGTCCCCAGGGACTGTGGACAGCGTGCTCCTTCTTGTGCCCTTGCTGCAGGGTATCACTCACGAGTCTCCTGGGGCTTTCCTTGTGCAGTTGGAAGGAACAAATCCTTGGAAGGAGCAGTGGGATGTCCCTTGTTTGTCACAATGTGTGAGTTCCATGAGGGCAGCACGAAGCTCCTGCAGCTCAGCTGAGGGCCCTGTGTGTCACAGGAGGGACTGGGAGCAGGTTTGGCAGAAAAGCTCTAGAACGTGGTTCTACACAGGGCTGTGTTGGTAACACTTCAAACAGAAGCCAGAGGGCTTGCTCCCTGAGGGGAGCTGAGTGATGTTATGTGGGATAAATCAAAGCACCAGCCAGTACTGAGGGGCAAAAAAAGAAAATACTTCTGTTTCAGTAGTGGGGTCACATTGGCAGGAGGTGGGTCAGGACATCTGCTGGTTTCAAACACACAGGTTTCCATTCCGTGGAGCTCTGCCGTGGTGCTTGCAAGGATTCTGCTGAATGTTGTCAGTCCCTGGAGGAGGAGGGAAAGCAGCCCTTCAGAGCCTGTCCTGTGTTTGCCTCTGCTAATCCATGGGCTGGTGCCTTTGGGGAGTCCAGCTCAGTGCTGTGAGCTCAGGGTTCGTGTGCTGCTATCTGGGTTTCCTCCTGTCCTCTGTGCATTGTGCTGCTGAGGGCTCACAGGTCAGCTCTGCATGCAGCCAGTTACTTCCCAAGTGTTTTGAGTTGGCCAAGGCATTTTTATTGAAATGAAATTGTTATGTGGAAAGGTGTTACTTTCAGCAAAGCTTTCACTGCAAGGCAGGAGGGGCTGCCAGGCACCTGGGCTCCTCATTTCCTTCTTCTGGGGCTGATGGAGGCTCAGCCTCCTTGGGCAGGAGAATAAAATAACCAGCCAGTGCCAGGATGGACAGGTGATGTGCTGCTGTCTCAAATCCTAAGCACTGGATTTAGAGCCTCAAAGTAACTTCCTTACTTCCACTCGTTTTATATCCTTCTTTTACTGTTCTCATATAAAATGTTTAATGATAGTTTCAAGAAATTGAATAAATTGGATTTCTGTGGGTCAGGGGAAGAATAACCTGGTTTTAGTGTTTGATTCTTTCTGGAAAGCAACATCTTGTTGGTGGCTCCCACCAGCTGAACACAAACTGTGTCTGGGTGTTTGGTGTTCCTTACCTTCTCTGTCCCAGTGCCACCAGTGAAAGGGAGGGAGAGACAGGGCAGCTCCTCACGCTGACACAACTCAGCACTTGCTGGAGATGGAAGTGAACGTGACAAGATCTCTATTTGGGAGGCAGTCACAGGGATCTGAAGTGCTGACTTCTCTCAGTATGGCAGTGGCAGGTTCTCCTGGGAATGCTGTTGCCGTGAGGGAAGCAAGAGACAGAGGCTTTACCAGGGGGCCAGTGACTTGGGATGAAGTGAAGAGAGGGAAGAATAACGTGAGGCAAAGCTCTTGAGGGCTTACAGTGATCTAACCTTGAATTGCTCACTTGCCTCTTACCTTGGTTACCAATCTAACCTTGGCTTACAGTGATCTGACCTTGAATTGCTCACTTGCCTCTGTCCAGCGTGCACCAAGGACACCAGTGCTAGGCCAGGTGATGCACAGGGCAGCTGTAACTGGTATAAAATTACTCGCCCAACAGAGGTTATTCTGACTTTGGAGCATGTCAGGATTTGGTGTCGGAGTCCTGCTTTCCCCCACTCGGTTATGCCGTGAGGTCCCTGTTTGTGAACACACAGAGCACGGTTTTAGAGGGTGACTGAGAATGAGGCCGTTGTGAGTTCTCAGCCCCCTCCACCCGGCTCCCAGAGGGCAGACTGCTTTCTTCCAGCTCCTCCCAGCCTGCAAAGGTGTGACCCCTGCTTCCTCCCGGCCCAGGCACATTCTCTGCTCTGACTTTGGACTGCAGCAGAGAAACCCCGGGGGGAGGAGGGCACACATAGTTCAGGCAGATCAGGTTCAGCTTAGTCAGCAGGGCTTTGACAAAGCACAATTCAGTCCCTGCTTCAAGCAGCTTTGAATCTGTTCCCTAAAGGCTGAAAAATGTCAGGGTTTTGTGCTTGAGTCATGAGGGAAACCCAGAGGGAAGTACCTGACATTTTTCTGGCCTGGCAAACACGGACAGGTGGAGGAGAAGGGCAGGAACATTAAGCTCCCAGTCCTTGCTCCCAGTTCACAGTTAGTTTGATGCAGGGCATTTCTCTTTGTCCAGATGTCTTTCCAGAACAGATCAGTTGACCTTGCAGTCCCTCTCAGTGGGTTTACTCAACATTTTTGCAGGACGTGAAGCTCTGAGATGGGGTTGGGCTGTGTTGCCCAGGTTCCGGGTGCAATGAAAGGTAGGGATGGACAGGGAGTCCCATCCTGTGAGGGCACTGGTTCCCAAACCTTTTGCAGGCAGGGCTGCTCCTGTCTCTGACTAGAGCAAGCAGCAGCTCTTGCTGTTCTGTGCTCACCCTCTCAGTCCTCCACCAGCAGTGTTGGCTGCACAGTGTGTGTTTGCACTGCAGGTGTGCTTTTCTTTCCTATTTTAGGAGAAAACAGTTGCATTCTTACCTGTTTTCCAGTGTGGTTCTGACAGGCCAGTAGCTGAGGCCAGGAGCTCGCCCTGCTTTGGGGCCTGCCCCTGTCAGTGCTTCTGGCAGTGGGTTTCCTTTCACACAGCAGCAGGTCAGGGCTGCAGCAGCTCCTGGCTGACAGACCTGGGCCAGTCCAGCCACCAAGGATGCCCCAGGGCATCCACACAGAGGGTGCTCCAGCAGACTGAGGCTCAGGGTGTGTTAGCTGGCCATGAGCTGAGCTGTGCAGTCACTTGGCTGTGGCCAGAGGACTCTGCTCTTCTGGTCCTGGTCACCAAGAGTGATTAGTGCTGAAGTTGCCTCATTAAATAATCCAGAAATCTGGCTTTTGTCCCTTTCTTTCCTGACTCCAGAAGTTGGTAGCCCAGGAACTGGTGTTGTCGTGGCTGTTCCTGCGTGGTGTCCTCTGTGGTAAAGCTGCTCCTGTGTCAGGCACCACAAAATGCTGTGTCTGCTCCTGGCAGGGTGTGGGACGGGGGTCCAGAAGGCCTGCTCTGCCCTCCCTGCCTGGGGGGACACAGTTTTGTTTGTTTCATTTTGTTTTGTTTTATTTTATTTTATTTTTCATTCTAATTCATGCACGTGTGCTGGTCGAGTTGAGTCATTTATCACCATTTAACCAATGGCCAGTGCACAGTTTTTAGGGTCCCCTCAGACACTGGAGGCACATTTGAATGCATAATAACGTGGTGCTGGAGGGAAGTGAAGAGCAGCTGGGCAATAGCACCTTGTCTGGCTGTTAGCTGTGATGGGTGCTGTGAGTCAGAACTGGAAACCGCAGAGGACCTGGGGTGGTTTGTAAGTACCCAGCAGAACGCTGAGTTACTGCTGGCCATTGGAAGCAGTTTGGTGTTTAATAGTTGTTTAGGGTTCTTTTTGGACACAGAGGAGGGAGGGGTTACCTGGGACAAGGTGCAGGTTACTGAAGTTTGGGGCTGGGATCCTGTGTCTTTGTTCTTTGCCATGTGCAGGTATCCAGGACTCAAATCCCCAATTCCATGCAGGCTCTTGTCATAATAGGACCTGATAATCCTTGCAGAGGTAACGAGGTGACTCTTGTTGCATTTCAAAGAGTGTGAGCAAGGTGAGGATCTGATCCAGCAGCTCCACTAAGGCAGATATTTCGTACTGAGCTATTCTGGCCCTCAGCTGAGAAATAAATAGGTCGGGCAAGGCCTCTGAAAGGAATTTAATAGATACATCTCACACTCCCTGAGAAGCATGAAACTCACTGCTGAAATGAAATTGGGTTCATGAAAGGTCACGGTTATCTCTTAAAGCAGGTTTTTGCATGTCTGCAGAGCAAATTCTGCATTCAAGATAAGGGTAGAGTCCGTTTTACTGATAATGCTCCCAGCTTGCTTTCTTCCCCCAGATTGTGACAGAGCTTCCTCCAGGCTCAGCAGCTCCGCAGGGCTTTGCTTTATTGCTCTCTAGTGACATCCCAAACTGCTGGGGCATCAGGCATTAAGGACAAGAAGAACCATGAGCTGCCAAAACAGGTTTTTTTATTATTACTCTTTTATTGGTGGCTTCTAAGTCCTGCCATCAGTTTTTCAGAATTTTTAAAATTTATCCCTTTTTTTTTTTAGCTCTGAAGCTAGTTTTGCCTTTATAAGCACAATCACTTACAGATTTGGGAAACGGTGTGAAAGGGACTTCATGACTTTAAATATGTAGAGATATTGATGCAGATAAATGTATTTATAACAACACTTTCCTCCATCCTGAACTTCCACCATAAGCACCTTCCCACTGAACTTGGTGTGAGTTTTGCCAGAGTGCATTGGGTAGAGTTCCACTTGTCTGTTGGCCAGGGTTTGTTTCCCATTCCTGAAGTTGAGTGAAGGGGTGAGGAAAGAGAACAAACTTCTTCCCTGTAAATGTTGACTGCTGAAAATACCCTGGCAGGAATATTTCTGAGGGTCCCAGTGGCCCCTTTTCCTCGGTGCTGCTGCATTGCTGAGCAGGCAGTGACACCCTGTGGCACTGCAGGAAGTCACTGTGAGATCAAAACACCCAGGGATGTTTGTAATTGCTCTTCCCAGGACCATATCCCCCACCCTCCCCGTGAGTGCCTGTGCACAGGGCAGGGTGTTGCTCCCTGGATTTCAGGCTGTGGGGACACACCAGGGCACATCGTGGTGCCCCTTTGCCCTGGGCAGCCAGGAAAGCCTGTGACAGGAGGGGCCACTGCTCTGCTCATCTGGGGTGTTTTCTCTTTTCCAGGGGGTTCACGAGTCCAAAGGTGTGACTGAAGATTATTTGAAGCTGGAATCGCTGATCCAGAAGGTTGTGTCTCCTTACCTGGGCACGTATGGCCTGTACTCCAGTGACGGGCCCTTCACACACTCCTCCTGTATCCTGGGTAAGAACCTGGGCTCTGTTTGGCACAGCACAGACATGCAGGGCCAGGACACGCAGCACAGGCAGCCTGCAGAGCTCACATGAGCCAGCCAGGCTCCTTTGCAATCCCTGCCCTTTGCAGTGTGCAAGGCTGTCAAAACTGGGGCAGAGAGCAGGAATTCACCTTAGGCACATAAGCCTTCAAACATGTAAAAGCTTTTTGGAGAGTAGAAAGTAAAAAGCTGTTCTCCATCCCAGTGGAGGTAAGAAATGTAAAGCAGGACACACATAGCAGGGGAAATTCAGGTTACATGGAAGGGAAAATCTCTGCTGTCACTTGAGCTGCCTCTGGAGGCACTTCAGACCTGAGCAAGGGGGTAAAGGTGGGCTGGCCTGGTGGCAGAGGCTCAGGCAGTGCCTCCTGGAGTCCCCTCCAGCTTATTCTGGGACTCTTGGAGCTCTGATTCATTTGGTGCCTTCTGGGAAGGCAAGATTTGGCCAAGGGGAAGGTCTTTGAATACCCCCCATGGTAATTCAGTCTGATGAAAATGCAAGGGGGGTCCTGCTGGCATCAGGGGAAAGCGGCAGTACCTGAGTGTCTGAATGTAAATATTGGGTAGAGCAAATGGGAAAGGGGGTGTAACTGTGTGTTTTCTGTGCAGGCTGTGCAATCTGTTTGCCTGTCAGAAATGGGCAGTGAGGCAGTTGATTCTCCCGTGGAGATGAATGGAGAAGTGGTTGTGTTTTAGCAGGTTTTTAAGAAACAAATCAGTTTTAGTGAATAAATAGAGGCCAGTTGTTTATGGAGAATGGTTTAGGATTGCTCCTTTGTATTCATTGCTTGCCATTAAAAGGCCACAAGCATTTAAATGGAACCCCAAATTGACATCTTCTAAATACAGGCTTTAGTATGTCAGGACAGAAAACGTGCACCCAAAGAGAACAAAACACCACTGGAATGAACTGTTAGAAAATAAATGTCTCATTACATGAGTGCAGAAGGTTCTGAGGGACCAGGCACTTCTCTTGCCTTGGCCTGGGCTGTAGAACTGTGTCAGTGTTCCTGGAAAGGTGCGACTGGAGTCACTGGATCCAAGGCGGTCTCTGCTGCTTTTGAACTGATGCATCCCGTTCTGTCCAGCTGCTTTGGTAGCACAGGACGTGTTGTGACCCAAAGCCAGAGCTTTGGTTGGAGTTTGTGTCCAGGAAAGCACACAATATGATTTTAGGAGCCTGGCATTTGTAAAGGGAATGGCAGAGCTTTCAGGGGACACCCACCACCGTCCTGGTTTAAAGCAGACAATTCATTTGCAGTGGCCGTGCTTGAATTCCAGAGGGTGATTTGATCCCCCGCTCCAGCCGTGCCCCTTCCATGGGATGGCAAAGTAACCTGTTCTTCACCCCCGGGGGGAGTCTGAGCACACGGTTCGTGTCTGAGCTCTGTGCTCCTGTGCTGCCACCTGCTGCCTTATTCTGGGGGAAAATTCCGCTTGGCAATCGCTGGATTTCCCCAGAATGGGTGAAAGCCTGTTGATTTTAATCTACTAGTAAACACTGATTGCCTTTATGCCTGAACAAGAGCAGAACTGCACTTTCTGTGCTGATCTAAAGGAGACATTTACATTCCATATCACTTCCCCCACAATATTTACTGTTTCGCTCCGGCTGCTGAAGGTGTGCAAACATAAAGGAACCTCAGCTATTGTATTCATAAAGATAGGCTTGGGGGCTTTACTATGCTAAGGAAATGTAGGAAATGAGAAGCCTGCAGATCTCCAAATCCACCAAATTGTATTCTGGTATAAAAGTTTGTGTCATTCAGGGACAGCTCCTGGATATTCAGGGGTTCTTTGCCAATGTCAGAGCCATGAGAGCAGGATGTTATTGGGTGTTTCTGTGTCCCCAGAGAAGAGGTTCTTCCGGCGCTCCAGGTCCGGGGAGGTGCTGGCTAAGAACCCCGTGGTTCGCTCCAAGAGCTACAACAACCCCCTGCTCACGCCCGTGGCCGAGTACGAGGCCGAGGCCATGGCCGCCAACGGCAGCGGCATCCGCAGGCACTCCGTGTCCGAGATGACCTCCTGCCTCGAGCTCCAGGGCTACTCCAACCTCACCACCATCACCGACAACGGCTCCAAGAGCTCCGTCACCACCACCAAGAGCTCCCTGTCGGCAGAGCAGGAGAGGCCCAGTGCCGGGGCTGGGCAGTGCCCCGGCAAACTCGGCACAGCCGAGCAGCAGAAAGGGCTCTTCCACTCCAGGGACGACCCACACAGGCCTTTTGAGCTGGGCAGAGACCCTTCCTTGATTCCAGCTCCCTCCTCCAGCCCCGAGAACATAGTGGATCAGATTTTGGAGTCGATTGACTCTGATTCTGAAGGCATTTTTATTGATTTTGGCCGAGGCTGTTCCAACACCTCAGCGTACAATGTGGACGTGAACAGACAGAGCATCATGTGAAGGATGTTGGGGGACAGACCTTGGGTTTTACTGTCACACACGGAGCTCACTGGTGCAGTCAGTGAGTGGGGCTGTTGGTTCCACTGCAGAAGCTCTGCTGAAGTAACAGGCACAGGGTCGCAGCAGGCAGGAATCTGCTGCCAGGGGGAAGGAACTCCACGCACTTCTCCCTGTCCCTGCCTCTCTGCAGTCGGGTTTCCTGCTGTCTGTGTGATCCTGGAAGTTCACCAGCTGACAGGTAGTGTTTGTTCAGTGCAACAGCCCAGCAAATAGCTGGGCTCACTTTTAATTTTCTAAAGAGATTGATTGCCTTTAGACCACAGGTTCTTCTCTGAACTGCAACACCTCAGCCAGAGGAAAAACATTTTCTTTAAAAAAACCCAAACCACAAAAGAGCTGTGGGTGTCCATGCCCCAGAATACACTGACAAAGAAGTCTCTCTGAATCCTTTTCTTGTACATCTTGTTGCACTCCTTTGCCTAATGGTGAGTTGGAGTTCTTGAAACAAAGGCCAATAAACAGAAATGTGCTTCCTGATGTTACGTGATGCCTCATGTCTCATGTTGTGTGTCACAGCCGTGTGGCACAGATGTCACATGTCTTAAAACTGGCTGTGTTACTTCGCTCTGAATGTGGCACTTGCAGGAAGTCTGTGCTCCTGGGGCATCCTTTGTGTGGAGAGGTTCCATCAGAATTCAGCTTGTTCCCCAAATAAATGAAAACAAGGCCCCCTGGGGTGGAATCCTCATTGTATACTTATATTCTTAAAGAAATCCCACCACCTGCCTTCAGGTGCTTTCCTGGCACCCCTGGAGGTGCTGCTCTGCTCTCCCAGCCCCCCTCTTTGACACACAATATATTTATTCTCCTTTTAAAGGTGTATTTTTTCCTTTGTGGAAAGGTCCAAGCAAGACTTCACCTGCAAGGCAAGCACTTTGCTCTCCTGGAGAGCACGGTAAGAGGGATTTATGTGTTACTATTTGTGTATTACTGATGTTAAGTATGTTCTTTGCAGCACTGCTGGCTCAATTCATGTCTGGGGTTCTGCTCCATGGCTCCAAATTTTGGTACTTTTCTCAAGGTTTGGAGTGACAGTCACACCTCTGCAGACCAGAGCTCAAAAGCAGCACTAAAGGCTTTCTGACATGGCCATTTCTGAAGTGTTTTTCCAGGTGTTATCCTAATAAAGGAGCAATCCATACATCCCTAACCAGACCTGCAGAGGGATCAGTTACTTTTGCACCCTCAGGTGTCTGTGTGGTGGCCCCAGAAGGTGGCCCACAGCTCTGCTGCCACCACAGCTCAGTGGGTCAGAGGTTTCAGCCAAAAGCACCATCAGACCAGTGTGCCAGGAGGGAACTGGATCATTTTCCCCGTGTCTGTGAGAGAAAAGGCCTGCTTGGGCAGCATTGTTTGCAGGCAATTATTCTGCCCTGCCAGCACTGCTCCAGGGAGCTCTGGTGCTTCTCCAGGGAGCTCAGCAGCTGCTCCTTAGGTAAGTCTCCTACTTCTTTTCCCTTGCCTAATGCTCACCCTGCAGTGCCACAGGACAGGAGTTTTGAGTGGTGTCTGTTATCCCTGGCAGGGCTTGGGAACCTGTCCCAGCCAGGGAAGGAGGAGAGAGCTTTTGATTCTTGGATCAGGGTACAAAATGCTGCCTGTCCCAGCAAAGGGAGTGACTGGCACACTGGGAGTGCCCCTTCAGGGTGCACTGGTGCACTGGGACGCTGCCTTTAGAGGCTGAAAGCCACCACTTCATATTTTGGCAAGAACCTGAATTACTGGCACATGTTTCTCCTTTGTAATGACTCCATGGTTTGTTTCTAAGTGAGAAGACGTGTTCCTGTCCTGCCTGCACTGGGATTACTAATTTAGGGTCACAGATTTAGGTGATAAAACCTGCACAGTGAGAGAAGAGCAGGCAGTGTACCCCTCACACTGGTGTAATTAATTGAGGTGCCATCATATCCTCTTTGTGTTGCTGTATCACTGAGTTAGGTCTGTACATGCTAATTAATTCTTATTTATCATCCATTCCCTATGTGTCTGTGTCTTTTTGGCTTTCCTCCTCAAGTGTGACCTCCACTGACACATTCACAATGTCACTAAGCTCTTTCTTTAGCTGGTGTCACCCTTTTCATACCCTCTAAGCTCTGAGCGCTTCCATGACTTTGCTTTCTTCCAGTCCATGTTACTTTATGCTTCTTATTGCCCAGTACTCTAAATTTCAGGACTCTGAAATTCCTCATGTTCTGTCCTGATTATATTCAGTAATCCCCAAGGAAAAATATCTCTGCCTCATGCTTCATTCATCTCTTACAATCCAAAAACTCAAAGGCATGAGGCTTGATTTCCAAAGAGGAAAATTTACCCTCCCACTTGCAGTAACTTGTGGAAAACTGAGCTCATGATGTTCTGCTCTTCACAATCACTCAGAGTGGGTTTTTTCCCTGTGAGGGTGGGCAGGCCCTGGCACAGGTTGCCCAGAGAAGCTGTGGCTGCCCTGGATCCCTGGGTGTGCCCAAGGCCAGGCTGGAGCAGCCTGGGACCAGTGGGAGGTGTCCCTGTCCAGGGCAGGGGGGAGAATGAGGTGATCCCTTCCAGCCCCAGCTGTTCTGTGGTTCTCTACTTCCAGGGTCTCACCCCTCATCTGTGAGGGTGAACAGAAGTTATTCTTAAGGCAAAATTGTCCACAGCTCTTGAGAGTTTTATAAGGCTTGTGAGGGGAGGAGTCTGTCAGGGGAAGGGTGGAAACCGTTTTCAGTTTTCACTGGTTCAGTTTAAACCCTGATTTGTCACACAGATGTTCTCAATCTTTGGCAAAATTGGCTTTTAAGATTATTTTTAACATCTTTTTGTGTCATCCACTCCTGAAGTGAGGAGTGGGGGCAGCCAAGCGCAGGGTGCCAGTACCAGAAACAAGCTTGGGACATCAGTTATTTTCCAGATTCATTGCTCCCCACCTGGGTCAAACCCCAGGACTGTTCCTGCCCAAAGTGGGATTTGGGTGCCAAGGCCCCAGGGGGCATTTGAGGATTTACTCTGTCGATCCAGACACAGCCAAGCCCCTGTGGTAGCGCTACTCCCCCTTTTTATTCAGCTTGTTTATCTTACAAACAGTAACTGCTGATCATTGGCAAACATCTTTTCCCTGTTACCTCTTCACATTCCTTCTCAAGGGTGGGAAAAGAAATGTAACCACACTAACAGACTTAAACTTCTATGCTACTAACAAAGTGTTATATACTTAATACAGAAGTTACAAGTTAAAACAGTATTTTATGAAATATGAAAGTGGTATTTCTTGTAATCAAACCCACCCGTGCATCCCTCCTGTCTGCACATGCAGGCTCCAAGGACCTGGACATGGTCAGTGCACAGACTGGGGCAAATCCAGCTTTCAGTCAGCAGGAATCACCGAATGACTTGCTCACACTGAAGAACAAATTTGACGTTCTTAAATGCTGTGTGTGTGGGGGGGAGGTTCTTGGGTGGTACCGCTGCAGATCAGGGGCTGACAGCGGATGTGTCAGGGTTGGTTCAGCTTGCAGGAGAGTTCACACTCAGTCCCAAATCACTGCACCCTTCAGATGCTTCCCGGTTTGCAGGGGATGGGTTCGTGCTGTGTCTCTGTGTCACTATCCAGACTGGCCACTGGATTGCACCATTGCTCCAAATACAGCGTCTGAAAGCAGAGCAGAGGAGCCAGCTCTGGAAATGCCTTTTGTGTTCCCTGAGGGAAAAGCAACCAACGTTCTGAGCCTGCCGCAAGGAAATCCGTCTCTGGTCAGGCTGGTGTCTTCACGAGAGGCACCATCACTTCCGAGCCCTGGGACTGCCCTGGGCCCTGCTCCTGTGGTGGGCAAGAGCTGCTGCCTGGTGCTTCAGAACAGCCCTTCCTCTCATCTCCTGGTGGAGCTGAGGCGGCTGAGCAACTTGGAGAACTAATTGCTCTTCTGAGAGACCCTGGGGAGAGGAGGAAAGAGCAGCACAGCAAGGCAGAGTCCAGGCTGGCCAACATCCCCAGGAGATGGCTTGGAGAGTTGGGATGTGCGCTTTTAATGAACTTGGAGAGTTGGGATGTGCCCTTTTAATGAACCAGAGCAAACTGCTCTTGCCACAACTGTCACACCACCTCTGTAAGGCCAGGTGTGACAGGAGTCGATGACCTCCTGTCCCTCAGCCTAGGATCCACCTTCAGAAAGGGCTTAGTCCTCTCCCTCCCTGTGTGCCTGTGCCCTCTGTGCCTCTGGATGCCAAGGCTGGGGTTTTTGCATCCTCCCATCTCACCTGTGCCGTGCTTATGTACCCCAGAGCGCAGCACAGAGCTGTTTCCCTCTGGGGACACTGCTCCCCTCATGGATATTAACTCCATTAGTAATGCTGTGAACCTTTCTGACAAGGAAATGACCATCAAAGACTCTTGTTAGGCTGAGCAAAACCTTAATGAAGAGGGAAACCTTGGCATTGTAGGGGGAAAAATCCCTCACAGAAAGGGTGGTCGAGCACTGGCACAGGCTGCCCAGGGGAGAGGTTAAACCCCCATCTCTGGATTACTTTATCACTGTGACCGTTGCTGAATTAACAAGGAAAGTCAGTGGGATTACTTGTATGTACAGAGACTCCAAGAATCTCTACACTGTTATTTTAAGAACAAATGGTGCAATGTGTGTTTATGTCACAGAAAACCACATATACTGTGCAAACATGAAAGCTAAGCTTTGCAGTCACTGTTGTTGTAATTTAAGGTGCCCTTAGGAAATGCTGGGTTCAAAAAGAGCCTGTACCTTAAAAATACATCCTCAGTCTTTGGCAAAGCCCCCTGTGATGGGATGATCCCTCTCTAAGGCCATCTCGTCTGTGCAGACCTTTGTGACTTTCTAGAAGACACCATAAAAGTGGTTTAGAGCCTTCTGACAATGCCTGGGGATGGGGAGTTATTTTCTGTCCATATTACAGTGTCTGTCAGGCAACAAACACAAAGAACTTGCTGGCAACTCACCCCTTGGAAGATTTGTGCTGAGTTTTTCTCCTCAGAGCAAACTCTGCCCTTTGGGAGGAAGAAGTGAAGTAAGATTTCCCTGCAGAGAAGAGGAGCAGAGTGGGAGCCTCACCTGTGTGTCCTCTGGCCTCCCTGCAGGGGTGGCTCCAGGGGCTGGTGGTTGTCATTCTTCTGGGACAGGTTACAGCCATCTAGAGTTGGATGGATGCCAAAAGAGATTGTACTGAATGTGTTTTAATTATCCGGTTGCTGTTGTCCTGATGAGTTACACAGCCCTGGAGGCGAAGCTGCCACATGCCGTAGCTGACTGAACTTGTGGAGGTGAGGCCAGGGACTGCCATGGATGGAAACAATCAGTGGATTTACCAGCCAGGAGAGCTTTTTACTGGGAGCAGTTGGGCTCCTGCAGATGGGCAGGTGAACCAGAAAATGTGGCATTTGTGGGTAGGGTTTGCCTTTGAGAGAGCAGAAACAGAAAGGGGTTCACACCACAATTTTCACTGATGTTAAGCTGTGTTGCCCTGTTAAGGATAAAAGGTAAATGGACACGTTAAACTGGGAGGAGTTTTCACAAAAACTTCAGAATGGAGCCCCTGCCTTGATTCCAAATGAGCAGCACATCACCTGTAAGGAAAAAGAGTATTTGTGCAATTCCTTTGTCATGACCCAGGGGACAGAATGATGCAAGTTTCAAAACAATTTGGTTTTTATCCCGTGCTAATTCTTTTGAAACAATCAAGATTTAAATGACCACTGTACAGAGGAAGAAAATCTCGTTCTCTGATGCTTGTGGCAAGCTCAGGCCAGGGATGGAACTTGGAATACCTGCAGGCTGCTGTGACCTTGCATTCAGGAAACACCAGCTGAGCCTTTTTTAGCCGCAGTGTAAATACTGCGTTCGGTGCTGTTACGTTTTTCCAGCTCTCTTTTACAAGGTTTATAGCCATTGAAATGTAACAGTGTATTTAAACCCCGAGATCAGCTCGGCTGTCCTTTCTGTGTAATAAATGCAGAGTTAGCTGTGCCTTGGCAGGTTGGGGTGTGTGAGTGCAGGGGCATGAGAGGAAAGGCAATGAGCTGCGGTGCTGAGAGCAGCAGATTGTGTTTTGCTCTTCTCAAGGCAAATAGCTGTGATTGCAATTCATACACACCCCAAAAAACCTGCCAGACACCCCCCCAAAAATGTCCCTACCTGGCGTGTGGGAATGTGTTACGGTTCATACACACCCTCTAAAAACCCACAGGCTCCTGATGCGTGTCACACTCTGCGTTTCCAGTGTGCTGCTTGGACGCCTGGCAGGGTGCTGTGGTGGTGTGAAATCTACATCTTGGGCTCTGAGTAACATTCCCAGCCCCAGGGATGCTGTGTGGGCACCTGACAGGGTGCTGTGGTAGTGTGAAATCTGTGTCTTGGACTCTGAGCAGCATTCCCAGCCCCAGGGATGCTCTTATGTGCCCTTGGTTGGGAGCAGCTCACTCCACATTCCCCTTGCACAGGAACACTTTTACTGAAGACAGAAAAATCTCTCTCAAAGTGCTCTAGCAAAGCCTTGTGCACTGAAATCATCCCAGACCAAACATAATATGATAATGTGGGATGGACTGACAGAATCCTCAATAAATGTACAAATTTTGATTCTGAAATAATGGCGTGAAACTAACTGCGCTTGTGAGGCATTCATACCAATTAGGATTTGAGGATTCTAGGTGGTGAATTTTAGCTCTGAGGCGGAAGTTGCAATGCAAATATATATTGTTTATTACTTCTTTATGTTTTATTGATGCTACACGGTTTTATGGGGAATGGAGTTAGAAAATGGGCGTGTGGTTGAATTCTGGGTCTTACCTGGAAGTTCAGTCTGTTTGTTCCCATTCCTGGAAATGCAGCATTAGCTCCCTAATTCAGCTTTGGAGATTGCTTCCCTTATCTTAACAGCTGATGGACACCCTCGTTTTCAGTGGCCCATTGCAGCACAAGTTTTGTGCAGTCCATGTTATTTGATCACCCTGGAGGCCAAGATCTGCCTGACTTGTACTTTCATCTGGCTTTGTTTGGTATAAAGGAAACTTGAGCTCAGCCCAGCAGGATGCCAGTGAAGCTGCTCAGTTTTGGCCGTTTAACTTTGAGAGGTGCTGAGCCCACCTGCTCCCTGCCAAGAGGAGATGGGGACAGCCAGGGTGACACGACAGGACAGGACGTGTTTCCAGAGGCTGGCGCTCCGGTGTTGGGTGGAACTCCAGCAAGGTGACAGCAGTCCTACTGCCCGAGGCATCTGCAATGCCATCAAAAGCCACCTCGAACTTCTGGTCACAGTAGTGATGAGTTCCAGCAAAGGAATCTGCTTTCCTGAACTAGCTTTTGGAATAATGCTGCCTTTCACGGCACTCACTTGACTACTTTGAAAGGTTACTTTGCACAACAAATGTCCCTAGAACAGCAGGATGTGAGCAGAGATTAATGGTTTACATAGTGAGACAAGTGATTTCGATTCTGCGCGTGTCTTGCCAAAAAATAACAGAACTAAATGAAATTGATAGTGTGGAAATGATGGCACTCTCTCTGCTTGCCAAATGCTCCTTTCTGGCCCTGTGTGCTCTCTCACATTTCATCCTCAGCATGGAAAAGGTGCTTCAGAGCCGTGGAGTGTGGTCCTTTTAAAGCATTAATGAGAGATAAAGCGTTAGCATAAATGGATGGGACAAACCCAGTCTCTCAGGAGAGCTGTGCAGTGTATGAGGGATGGGTGCACTTCAGCTTTAAATAATTACAGGCCCTTTGCTGTTCAGAGTTATTTAAATGACTTGAGAGATAGGTGGACTCAGCGCAGGGGGCTCTGTCTAAGGATAATTGATGATGAGCTACTTAAAACAGGCTCTGGGTCTGTTCTGCAGCTCTCGGTGCGTGTCTCAAGGTGACCGATGGTAATTCACGGAGCAGAGCAGCCGTTCCTCGAAAGCTGCCAGAGCCATTGATTGTGACCTGAGCTTTCAAGTGATGAGCTTCCAATTACTGCTGGGAAGCCTGAGCTGCTCCGCTGGTGAAGCACACACAGCACTGGCTCCTCAGCACTCTGAGATGGGGAGATACCCAATGGATTGATTGTTTCCTGTTGATCCAGCTGCTGGGCATTAGCTGCTGCAGTGCTGCATCCACAGCTGGAGATTTGGGGTCATCTCAGGCTTCTTGGCTTTCCCAAGCAGCCCTGAGGTGCATATTTAGCAGTAATACCCAACTGACAGCTGACACAAGAGGTACTGATTGATGGGTTTACAGAGAGTTGTACAACGTCTACTGAGCCCCAAAATTGTCCTCCCTCTTTGGCAAAGACAAATCAAACATAAAGTAACACAAGAACAAATATCAAAGCCTGCAAGGCAAATCTGGAATGAAAAGCTGATCGAAATTCACCATAGAACGCTTGATTAGTTGTGTGGGGTTAAGAGATTTTAGTGCCAAGTGAAAGGTTTATCTGCACAGGTTTGGAGTCTCGATTTTTGTTTGGCCTTTACTGCTGGGTACCGAGGAATTTGTCTGACTTACGACTTCTAAAGACACCGTGTAAGGGGTTCTAAACCACCTGGAGTCACAGTAAACACGTTTGCACAATCCTCCCTCTTCTGTGCAAAGATCTTCATCAGATGTTCTGTTCAACTACCAGCAGAGCTATTTGTTATCTGCTGTCACTGACACCTCCAGCTATCTTTATCTCTGCTGGCAACTCCAGCTATCTTTATTGCTGGAATCAGCTCCAGAATGAGCAGCCATCACACCCTAAAATGCAGGCACACAGGCAAGGTAAGGAATGTCTCGGAATTGAGGAATTCTCCTGCCTGACTTCCAATGGCTTGTGGCTGCTCGCAGTAATAACCCCTGAGAGAGAAGGCAGCACAAAGCTCCTGGAAGTACAGCAGATGTTTGTGATATCATTGCCCCCTCCGCAGGGACTCCTGCAAACTGATTCCTTGCTGCACTCAGCATGTGAACATCCAGCAGCTGAATATTGTCTGTGGGATTTATAAGGGGACCAGGGATTCCAAAAATTGATCCACGGGGCCCTGTAACTCCCGGAGCTCCAAACGATGTGTTTTCAAACTGTCCCCACTTTCTGGTTTTCAAACACAACTCAGTTTGCATTTACAACCTGTCTGCAATCATCTATTTTTTTCTGATAAAAAGTAGTATTATTTCAGTTTTTAAAAGTCTTTGAAGTTATTCTCTTGTGTTTGGGGTTTATGTATTCTTTTCTTTTCTTTTTTTTTCCCCAGAGTGGAATCTCCAGATCATGGTTAAATGGATGAAACTAAATGCTATTCAAACTGGTATTTTCTTTAAAATGTTAGTATTGAAAAGGGAGATATTCCTGTAAGAGTGTGAAGCTCAGACTTCATTTTTACCAGAATAATGCACAGTGATAACTTGCTTGGCTGAAAAATTTAATTGTTGCAAACTTTTGCAGTCCTCTAACTTTGAGGAATTCCAATACCACTGCATGTATTTAATATATATATATATATATAAATAAAAACATATATATTGAATATATAATTCCAATACCACACCATATCTATGCAATGGCTTTTAAATTTTTTTTTTCTTCCTTCTTTTGATTTCTTTTAACTTGCCTGGCTTCAACCTGTACTTCTCTCTTTGCTCCATATGACCACCAGTAGGGTTCTTGAATATGTACAGTATTCATAAATCACAGGATGGTTTGGGCTGGAAGAAGCTGCTCATCAAACACACCCTGATTGACAAAAGAGACGAGCCATTGAATTATACAACGCCAGATTTCACTAGGAACACTCTAAATATGCAAATTTATGGNNGACTTCTAAAGACACCGTGTAAGGGGTTCTAAACCACCTGGAGTCACAGTAAACACGTTTGCACAATCCTCCCTCTTCTGTGCAAAGATCTTCATCAGATGTTCTGTTCAACTACCAGCAGAGCTATTTGTTATCTGCTGTCACTGACACCTCCAGCTATCTTTATCTCTGCTGGCAACTCCAGCTATCTTTATTGCTGGAATCAACTCCAGAATGAGCAGCCATCACACCCTAAAATGCAGGCACACAGGCAAGGTAAGGAATGTCTCGGAATTGAGGAATTCTCCTGCCTGACTTCCAATGGCTTGTGGCTGCTCGCAGTAATAACCCCTGAGAGAGAAGGCAGCACAAAGCTCCTGGAAGTACAGCAGATGTTTGTGATATCATTGCCCCCTCCGCAGGGACTCCTGCAAACTGATTCCTTGCTGCACTCAGCATGTGAACATCCAGCAGCTGAATATTGTCTGTGGGATTTATAAGGGGACCAGGGATTCCAAAAATTGATCCACGGGGCCCTGTAACTCCCGGAGCTCCAAACGATGTGTTTTCAAACTGTCCCCACTTTCTGGTTTTCAAACACAACTCAGTTTGCATTTACAACCTGTCTGCAATCATCTATTTTTTTCTGATAAAAAGTAGTATTATTTCAGTTTTTAAAAGTCTTTGAAGTTATTCTCTTGTGTTTGGGGTTTATGTATTCTTTTCTTTTCTTTTTTTTTCCCCAGAGTGGAATCTCCAGATCATGGTTAAATGGATGAAACTAAATGCTATTCAAACTGGTATTTTCTTTAAAATGTTAGTATTGAAAAGGGGGATATTCCTGTAAGAGTGTGAAGCTCAGACTTCATTTTTACCAGAATAATGCACAGTGATAACTTGCTTGGCTGAAAAATTTAATTGTTGCAAACTTTTGCAGTCCTCTAACTTTGAGGAATTCCAATACCACTGCATGTATTTAATATATATATATATATATAAATAAAAANAGCAATATCCTTACTCCCATTTAGGATGGGTTGGATAGAAATAATTCTCTTGTCACTTGTTACGGAGGAGAATTGATAATCTTGCTTTGTCTGTAGGAAGGCTGCATAAATTGGTTCCCCATCTCATCTTAGGAAGAAGAAAAGGTTTCTTAATGGTGCCAGGTTCCATTAGAAGAGCAGCACAGCAGAGTTTTAATTGACACAGCCTGTGTCCCAGGAATTTTCCAAGGCAAACTCCCTGCCCAGCAACCCCCACATAAACAGGGATGTGCCTATCCCCCCCTGCCATCAGCATCTTGCTGCTTTTTAAATTTAATTTAATTTAATTTAATTTAATTTAATTTAATTTTATTTTATTTTATTTTATTTTATTTTATTTGCTGTTGCCAAAAATATGTTAATGGCCAAAAGCAGCTTTTCATTTGAATAATGACTTACTGCTCCTGTGAATCTCAGATGGTGAAATGTAAAAGTTTGAAGTTGAACTTTAAGAGTTTGAGGTTTCCCTGGAGTTCACCTGTGCTCAAGGAAGGAATAAATAAAACTAAGGCAAATGGGAGATTTCTCACCTGAGCACCTGCCCAAGGGGCTGCTGGGGTTTATTGATGTTTGTAGGGAGAGGAACAGGCCCGATGGTGCAGGGGAGGTTTCTTTTTCCTGCTCTCCAGGTGGAGGTGACCCTTTGAAAGAAGCACCACTGCCTGCTCCTGACTGAGCCAGAGGAGAAGCCAAGGTGAGTCCAGCTGAACGTCTATCATTTAGTACAGTGGTAAGTGTCCCTACCTGGCGTGTGGGAGACCCGGGTTCGATTCCCGCCAGGGAGACAGTGTTAAGAGTTGGACTCAATGATCCTTGTGGGTCCCTTCCAACTCAGAATATTCTGTGATACTCTGTGAATGATGTGCAGGGCACTGGTGTTTATTGTTCAGCAGGTAATTGTTTAAGGCAATCAGTGCTGCCATGCCTCCTTCATTCTGCACTGCAGGCCCTTCCTGCTGCCAGAGGTTTTATCCTGCTCCAGTTTTCAGCAGGAGGAGGATGGAAAATCCATTTGCTTGGTAGCCAGTGGATCCCTAAACAGCCAGCTGCCCTGTTTTCATTTGCTCTTCCCTGTATTCTGGACCCTGGACATCCCAATGGCTTTGATGCAGCTCAGAATCAGCAGCACTGCAGCCAAAATGAGATAAATGGTGGGCAGCAGCACTTAAACCAACCCATGCCACTTGGAAAAGCACTGACATTACAATGCCACCTGCAAAGGCCACCTTCTCTGTCTGAATTGCTAAAGGGGCCCTTAGCACATGACTCTGTTAATTATTACCTCCAAATTATAGGTATGTATGAAAGCAAGAAAAATCTCAGGCTTTTCACAACAGTGATTGGTTTCTCCCGAGTGAATTCCTCAAAGTCTCTGTGTCTCCCTACCCCTTTCACTGTAACAAAAGGACCTGTTTCATTGGTGCAGAAGGAACTTTCTGTCAGTGGAGTAAGATTTAACCATCTTCACCAAACAGAAAAAAGATTAAGTATTTTGATATTAAAAAGATGAAGATTTGTTCAAGCAAGCATGACACTGATACGGGAGAAACCCCCAACATTCTTAGGGAATCCAGTTGAAGTTCTCTTTGTGTACTCTCTGTATTTTGGGGGCCATTGATCTTGGATCCCTAATTTCATACATCATTTCATAACAGTGTACAGAGACTTTCCACCATAACAGACAGAAGTCTACAGAAGCCATATGGAACATGAGTGGGATTGTCTTGCTTTGTTGCCCATGATCATCTTGGTGCCCGAGCTCTGTTGACATGACTGTGATGTGTAGGCATCTCTGTGATCGGGGCTGTTCACCAATTCATAACAATCTGCTCCCATATGTGCTGATTCCACAGCTCGCTGCTGGGTTTGGGAATGTTTGATCTCAATTGTGTCCTTTCATTCACAGTTGTGGTTCTAAGTTGTGCTTACCAAGAGGGAGCCCATGATGTCAGCTAAAAGCTTTGGTGGAAATTCAGGTTGGAGCAGCTCATGGCCTGAAACATGCTGGTTCTCCTAAGTCCATGATCTGGGAGAAAACTCTGATTAATGGACTCAGGTCAGAAAGCAAATTTTTAGTCAGCATCCTATGTGTAAATTCAGGTAAAGGTGAGGTAGAAAGAAACTCATGGACATGTTTCTGGACAAGGGCTGATGAAAATGATGAAAAGAACTTGATTTTGAGACTGTTCCTCAGTTGTTGCAACATTTAAAAAGGAATTTAAATTTCACAGTTTTGGTCAAAGACCAGATCTTTGGTGAATTCCGTTAAAATCTCCTCAAGAGACTTCCCTTGTGTGACCCACCTGGTACAACGTGAGGGGCAGGGCCTCGCTGGGTGGATACATTGCTTGGGACCAAAGTGGAAAGGATTTCTGTGACAAACCCATCCCTGTAACCTCTCCCCTGACCCTTACCTGTCTCTGCACCCCAGGAATCAGCAGCCAGGCCTCCTAAAGCCCCCGGGGTATTTGTGCTTCCCGGGGCTCATCCCCACCCGGCTCCCGCCGTCGTCAGCTGCTTTGAAATGCAAGTTTTGCTGCTGAATTCAGGGAGGCTAAGCAAGCGAACCCACATTCGTGTTTATTCCCTTTAAAAGGGCAATGACTTTGAAAAGAGCCTGTGGACTCGGGGCCCTTGCCATTACCATAGCTCGCTAATGATAATTACTGTGGAATTTCCTGTTTGAGGAAGTCCAACTGCGAGTTCACAAACGGAAAAGCAAAACCCAAAGAGCTTTTCAGTACCTTAAATCTTGGGTTTGGTTTGCAGCTTTTCCTCAGCGTTCAGCTCTGTGTTGCAGCAATGAAAGGCTCCCACGAGTTTTCTGGATGGGGGAAGAGTTACAAAACAAAACAGAAATGGAGCAATTCTTTTTGATTGAGGGATATTATTTTTTACTCTAAGGGGTGTAGCGGGAATTTCTCCTCACCTTCTAAATTAAAGTTTCTGCTTTATTATCTATACAGTAGTACTGCACTGCCGTGTTAGAAATTAGAGATGCGTGGAAATAATGCACTGTGTGTTTATGTTGCTGATCCATCATACACCATAAATAAACAGTGCCCTCTCTGCAGGGTAAACTGAATTTATTCAGCCATGGACTTCACTTCTGCATCTCACTCTGAGGTGGCAGTTGGCTGCAATTGGAAGTGGGCAAAACGGGTTTGTTTTAAAGCAGTCAAATTTATTCTAGGTCCATTGACTGGGCATGCTCATGAGGAGGGAAGCGGAAGCGGTGTTCTCCAATTGTTCCTTTGAGGTTGCTAAATGGTAATAAAATAAATAAGTCCATTTGAAATGGAAAAGAGGCCTATGCAGAGCAAGGCCAGGGCATCCAAATTCTGCACGTAAAATCTCCAAGGCATGACTGTAAGTAAGTCTGGGAATGAGACAATCTGAACGTGTGGTTTTGGAGGGGAAACCTGGGGGGGACTTGAAGTAAAGAAAAATACATACAACATTTTGGGGTTTTGGCCCGAGGGGTAAGTTTAAAATCAGTCACAGGCAGGCTGTGCCTTAATTGCAGGTCAGACGTAGAGGAAAGACACAGAAAAATCTAGAGATTTCTGTGTGGGACTTGTATTTGGTGAGGGAATGGACTGATCCAGGCAGCTACTGGGTCTTTCATCTGACCTCATTAGGACATAAGGCTTTAGAACAAGTGCTGCAGAAAAACTAATTAAAGATGTGGAGGTGTGTGAAAAACTAGTTAAAATGCAGCAGGACCTCACCAAAGAGAGAACATACCACACCAGATAAAGTCTGATATAAATCATTTTCTCAGACAATGAAAACACAGTAGATCAAATCTATCTGGGCTTCAATGAAACGTTTGAGAGGATGCCATGCGAAAAAATATTAATTAAGATGGAGAGATGTGGATGGATGAGTGTAAGAAATGAAAAGTGAGGACGACAATGGCATGTGCTGAAAGGGAAAGTCTAGATGGAAGGAGGTTACTAATGTGGTTCCACGGGGACTGATCTCAAAACTAATCTTAGTTAAAATTTTATTAGTGACCTTGGCACAAAAAACCATGAGTGTGCTAATGAAATTTGCTGATGACATAAAGCTAAGGATGGGAATACCCTATGGAAAGAATTGGATGAGTCTGCGGACAGGAGAAAGAGGAATGAGATGCAATTTAATAGCAGGAATACAGAGTTGTGCACTTAGCAGAAATTCCCATTAATTTTAGTAAAGTGGGGCACGGAGACTTCTCCAGAGGGAGAGAAGAAAGAAAAAAATGTTGCATGAACTAATCTGAGCAGCAGGGAGTCCCCAGGGAGCTGCTTTCTGTCACACAGGGGCACCCCTGACAGCCCCCATGTTCCCCGGTCCCCACAGTCCGGCAGGATTTTCCCAGAGCGATTTGTGACTCAGTGAGCTGGTGGCTTTGTACCTCTTCATTGTGTTTTGAGGGGGTGTCGGGGTTTTTTTCCCCCTTTTTCACTGATTTATCTCTGCGTATTTCCCATTCTTTTGCTGGCAGTGAAAATTTCTTAGTGAGCGTGAGTTTGAGGGAGGATGAAGAAAATGCCGTGATGCTGGTGAAATTGTGGGATAGAAGACGAACTGGAGTCTTTTAGGACGACCACAGAAACACAGAATGTGCTGAGTGGGAAGGGACCCCCAGGGACCATGGAGCCCAACCCTCAGCCCTGCACAGGATCATCCCCAGGAGTCACCCCCCGTCCCCAGAGGATCATCCCACCCCTCCTGCAGCTCTGGCAGCCTTGGGGCTGTGCCCACTGCCCTGGGGAGCCTGGGCACTGCCCAACCACCCTCTGGGGGAAGAACAGCCTTGTCCTGAGATCCAACCTGCCCCTGCCCTGCCCCAAGTCCAGCCATTCCCTGGCTCCTGTCCCTGGTCCCACAGAGATTAGATCAGGGACTGCCCCTCCTCTGCCCCTCCCCAGGAATTGTCCCTGCCATGAGGTGACAGCTCCCCTCAGGCTCCTCCAGGCTGAGCAGATGGGGCTACTTTGGGCTTCTCCTAAACGGGACATGAGCGAGCCTAGAGGGGCTTTTATGCACAGGATAAATGGCAGTGTTTTTTCACACGGGCTGGGAAAACACACCGGGCAGCATTTACGGCGCTGAGGGGCCGCCTGTGACCGCTGCGGGCTGAGTGTCACGGGCCGTGTGTCCCCGCGGGGCTCCTGGGTGTCGCCGTGTCCCTTCTGCCCCCGCCGCAGTGGGGCGGCCGTGCTGCCACACGCGGTCACTCATTTACACGCTGGCTAATGACACTCCGGAGCGGCCCGTCCCCTCACACCTGCGGCGAGCCCCTCCCGCCCCAGGAGCCGCCTCAGCCCCTCAGGGCCGGGCTCAGCCTCCCGCCCCGCCAACCGAAACCGAAAGGGCCCGGCCGGGGCCGGCCGCCGCTCCGCCACCCGCAGCCTCCGGGAGCAGGCGAGGGGGAGAAGGTAAAACCGCCGGGCTGCCCACGGGAGAGGGGCGGGAGGGGCGCGGCGGGACCCCGAGGGCTGCTCCGGAGGGACAGTGTGTGGATACGGGGATCCATGCGGGGACACTTCAAACTACCCACTCTGTGCCTCTGGTGGCGACCTGGGCTCTCCCCCGGGCCGGCTTTTGGCTGGCAGGGGTGAAGGGGAGCCGACCCTCGGGGGTTCCCGGCTCTCCCCTCCCCTCACGCAGCTGTGGAGCCCCTCGGGAGCCCTCAGGGCTTCGGCGGGTCCTTTCTGCGGGAAACCTTCGCTTTTACTGCTTCGGACAACAGCGCGATTCAAAGGTCGAGGTTTATACTGTTAACAGGTTTTATGCAATATATAATATCGCTGTTGTTGAACCGCGGTGCTCACACGTCTGTGTGGGGGCTGCGGCGGGGTTATTTGTACAAGGATGTGACTCATCAGGACTCTGGGCGCCGAGAGGATGTGAAATAGTTTGCCGGGTTTGGTGGCGGGCAGGTGGAGCTGCGCTCTTGTGTATTGGATATGTTGCGCTCATGCGAATATTCCAACTCATTTTGCGGGACGGCTTCGTGGGAAACCTCCGCGTGTGGCTCTTGTTGCCCAGCTGTACCTTGTGTCGATGTGAAGCGGGTGACAATTGCAAGCATTGTCTGGGCGTGATACAAGTTGTCAGGGTGTGATACAAGCTGTGAGTGCCGAGATTCGGATCCACAAACCATAAAGTAGCTCTTGAAGGTTAGCAATGTGTTGATGTGCTGCGGTTTCAAGGTTTTATTCCCTCCTCTGTTACCAGTCCCTTCAAAATGAATTCCTCCTCACCAATTAGAAGAGCTCTTTGGATGCAGTTAGTTCACTTTTCAGCGCTCCTCCGGTCGCTGTTGCATCACAGATCTGGCACAAGGCTGTGCGTGTGCCTGAGGCTCCGAATTTCTCTTACCTTTGGGGACGACACTGTTGTTTTGTCACAGGATTTGCGGCCAGAAGGTGATAATTAAGGCGGATTTAACTGCTGGAGCTGTGAGCACACCCTGGAACCGGTTCCTCTTGTTTGCTGTCATTAGCATTCCTGCAATTCCTCCCTTCCAGCCCCCCTTCCCCGGACCCCCCGGCACAAATCCGCCGCCTCTCCCCGGGAGACGGGACCTGCCTGGGGGGATGTCTTGGTACCCGAGTGGGATTTTTGTCACCGAGGTGGCAAATCCTGACCAGAGCTTCGGTCTGCTGAACGAGCACGTCGTTTTACCCTCCCATCCATCAGTGTGGCGGCTTAGAGCCGAGTCAGTGATGTTTCCCTAACCAAAGAAATAATGTTTTTAAAGATGTGATTTTCATAAAATCACTTATTCGAGTGTCTTCAGGCTAAAACGAGCAGGTTTTAAACCTGCCAGGTTAAAACCTGCCAGGTTTAGCAGTTCCCTTGTGTGATTTTCTTCATTGTTAGAACAGGAATTCAAAAAGGAAATAAACATGGGGAGGTATAAACTGTATTTTGAAAGTTCTGCTGATCTGAATGCATGTTTAATAGAAGTACTGCCAGGGGAAGTGTGTGAATAGGATGTTTTGCACTCCCCTAGGAACTCTAAAGCTTTTTTTTTGAAGAATATTCATAGAGCCATGAAGTAATTGTGTGACTCTGTGTTCCACGTGCTTACGTGGGTATTGGTTCTGGTTGGTTTTAAATTTGACAGGTTTTTTTTTCCACATAAATTGTTCAGAGTCAATCCAGTCCCTGGCGCAGGGGATTTGTGCATGGTACAGCTGTGTTGGTGCTGGATTGATTTAATGTTGAAATTCACATGCAACAGGAGTTGTTTAAGAGGCATGTTATTAAAGCTATAGCTCTCATTTTATTTAAAATTGATTTTTAATTACAATTGCAAATGTTTGTGGTTGGTGCATTTTTTTAATAATACTTTATATTATAACTGTAGGTTAAGGACTTGCAGACAATATACTGTCTAGGAATGAAGAGGCTTGGTTAGGATTTATATATTTATTTAAAAACGAAACATTTTTTTTTCCTGAAAAACCAGGCTCTGTGGCCAATGATGATGGGGATGTTTGAAAAGGACTGAGGGTGCAGAGGAGCTGTGAAAGTTCCAGAAGCACAGCTGGGTGTTGTAATAATCAGGGGCAGGTGGCAGGGAGACAATTATCCAAAAAGCTTTCCTTGCAACAGGTGAGAACCTGATTTAGCGTTACCTGATGTCCTACAGGGCAGCTTAGTTGGACCAGCAAATGTTCCCTGACCCTGACTAAAATAAGCTCTTTTGGTGTAAAATACAAGGCATCTTAAAAAAAAAGAGAATAAAATCTAATCATTGACTTACACTGTCTTATTTATATCCTCTTATAGTGATATATAGAATATATATAACAGACATAATTTATAAATACTCTCTTATTTTATCATTGGCTTGTCTTGTTTAAGAAACAAGAACATTCAAGGGAAGGAAAACTAAAGAAGGAATGATTATTTCTTCTCAGCTTCTGCTGAAAGCCTTGCTTTGTTCATACTTACCGAATCTTTCATTCGTTATTACTGAATTCACTTTATTTGATATCGATGCAATCCATATTCCTTGAGGGTTTTCCAGCTCCCTCTGGTTTTTGGAGACACAATCTTTGATCTATGGTGACAATAATTCTCACAACATATGCAGGCAGTGACTGCAGATGGGGAACAACATGTAGGAAATACCAATCCTCCAATCGTGCAAATACGGGTCAGACCATGCCTTTGTAAGGAATTTTGAGTCCTGCCATTTCCAACATGTGCCCCTAAGAACCAAGTGTCCAATGCCAGGCACTGAACTCCAGCTGTCACAGGAGATTTTCTGGTAACTGGCAGCTGTGCTCGGTGTTCTTTTATTCCCAAGCCAATCCTTTCTGTCAGCATAGTCTCCGTATTTCAGAGGCTTTTGGAGAGCAAAGCACCTCTCTCTGTATACACATACATGGTTTTAGGGGGAAAGGTGTCTTTTTCATGCTCTCAGACGATAGAAAACATAAGGATGATATTTCTGTTTTCACCCTTCAGGGATCGTGGCAGGTCCATCAGTCAGGAGGAGCAGGGTAGGATCAGCTCTCCCAAGGGTTGCTGCTCTCTTCGTATTATTTGCATTTGTCCTTTGGCAAAGTTACATCTAAGGGAAAGTTCTCTTTAATGGCTTGCACAGTATCCGGTTGAAAATCGTTGGCTGAAGTAGAAATGGATTCCAGATCATCCAGCTGGTCTGAGACCATCCTTCCTCCTGTGCTTGTGTGCAAGCCTGACTGCTGTGGTACATCCACAAGGAGGACAATCATCTCAGTAGAGCTGAACTGCTCTCCTTCCGATCATGCTTTCCTGTGCAGGAATTGCATGGAAAGAAAAAATGATGTTCTGAGCCTGCAATTAAAGCAGGGACCTAAAATTCCCATTGTTGAGGTGAATTGGTCTCTAATGTCCCTAAAGATTTGCCTGCAAGGCTTAGGAAGTGCCTTGATATTCTTGCAACAAACTCTGCACCTTTGGATTCGTAAATAAACTTTCAATTTCTCAAACCCACTGTAATTCTGTTGTGGGATGTCAGGTTGACACCAGTGTGGGTCATCATCACAGCTGAGTCACAGACCTTTCTGCCTTGACATGATGGAATGACAGACAGGAATTGTGTGTCGCTGTCTGTGAGGCCAGGAGCTGATGTGCTGATGGAACACAAGCGGTGAGAGAGAACAACCTCAGGTTTCATTTCAAGCTACGTTAGTGGACACAGATTTTGTGCTTGTGATCCCCAGCTGGGACTCATTCAGTCTCCCATATCTCTTACCTTGTTCAAATCCCATTTCTATCACTTAGCCCTCTCAGTAACCTCTCCTGGCTCCTCTCTCACTCACGCGCTGCTTTGGAGGCTGGAGAATTCCAGCCCTCAAATAAAGCTGCAAAGAGCAAAAAACAGGATCCCAGGCTCGGAATTTCAGGTGACACCACGCCATGAAATCTGGAGGCAAGCTTGCATTGTAACCTCAGGGGCCAGGAATGAGCAGTGCCTCAAGGCTTGGTATCACCTTCCCTGCTTTGATATGTCTGCTCCGTCCTGTTTATTTGGCAGGGGTTTCTTTGATCTTCCCTAATAGCAGGAAAATTCTTTTGTGACAGTGTTCAGGTAGAAGGGTAAATTGTGGCTCTCTTCATTTGTCTCTGCATCTGGATTTATTTTACGTCCTGCTTTGCTTGACAGAAAGATTAAGCAGGCTTGACAAACACGCAGCTGTAACTTTATCTTTGCAGTCAGAAGTGGTACAAGTCAGGATAAAAGATTTGTTATTAGGACTTGCAAAGGAAAATACCGCAGGAAAAGAAATTAAAAGGAAATAAAAATGAAATTTCAGTGCTTGATTTGACATGTCTTTGCAAGTAGAGCTTGTAGTACTGCAGGGTGTCATTGTACACATGCCAGTGGTGCCACAGATCTCTTGTATGAGTCTCAGTCTAGTTCTGGGTGTGGCGACCTCACTGTTTACTGGAACCTGCTGACTTCCCAGGTATAAATGTGTCATTATTTGATGCACTTAAAATAGAAAGGCAGCTTGGAAGCTGATATTATTTCGGCAAATATAATTGTAATTAGCTCCACATACTGCATTTCTTCTTTCCTCTGACAACACCGTAATGTTTCTCATCCCTTGTGTTTTTTGTCACTTAAGAAAGCGACAAAAGTTGACTCCCTTCAACTAACGACCCATGTAAAGGAATTGGTTGTTTGCTGAGAAGTCCATGTAGAAATCCAAGTACAGAGTGGTACCAAGTAGGAACCAACTCAAAAAGAAATTGTAGACTTGGGACAATCTTATCCTTAATTTCTTGCCGTTACCTTTGCTCTTATTTGTTCCAACAGCAGCTGAAAGTTTTGGAGAGAGATGTGATTTTAATCATGAGGTGCCTTTGAATGGTTAAAATGGTTTCTTGTTCCAGCTGTAAACCTAATAGGGCCCAGTTATTATGTATAACATTATTATAAATTCACCTTTCAGGGACTTTTTTTGGTGTCCTCTCCTTTTTTTTTTTTCTTCTTTCCCAGGAGCCAGGAAGTGGCTCTAGAGCCAAATCTTTATTTGCCCTTAAGATAAATCACTATTTTAAAATAGTACATCCATTTTAAACTGAGGCATGGCAGGTGCCTTCCAGGTGTGTGTTCTTAAAGTGTAAATATACAAGTGAAGGAAAGGATGCAGATCCCTGTTTGGGCTCTAAAAATAAATAAAATGTAAAACTGGCTTAGTAATGCTCATTCTGGAGGTTTCCTATGGTTCTAAGCCCCTGCACTCTTACATTTATATACTGCTTAATAAATCTTTATTAAACATCTCAAAGGGAATGTTGTTGCGAGGTGCACAATATGAGAAGATGCTGGGTGCAGGAGCTTCTCTTCAGGTCTTCCAGGTCACCTGAAGGGCTTGAGGGCCAGTAAACCTGCTGCGGTTTTTTGACCCTGCCACCTTCTTTGATTTAATAAAGATCCTTAGGATGACTTGCTTAAATTCAGTCCTTTGTGTTGCTGTACTTTAGCCTGTAACAACACGGTAACAACACTAACACTGCTCTGAAATGTAACTAATCTCAAATGTCTGTGTTTTCCATCCTTTCGATGCACTGTGGTCCCACAATCATTATTCCCAATGATTATTATACATCATTTTATTACTGTGCATGCAAGCAGCCTGGCCAGCAATAAAAACTGAACCCAGATCATGCAGTGATTGATGCACAGTCCCGTTTCTGTCAGCTCAGTCAAAGCACACTGGGGCAGCAAGGAGAGCATAAATCCCTGTTCGTGTCAGCTTCAGCAGGACAGGAGACACTCGATGCCACATTAGTCTTGCTGATAAAGAAGGTGAACCTGCCAAAACTGTTTGAACAAATTTGGATTTGTAGACTTCCTTTATGCTGTGTCGCTTCTTTCTTTCATGTGACCTCAGGTTTTGTGATCCAGCGCAGGGAACTGAAAAGCAACAGTTACCCTGTTATTGACCTATGGCACAAGGCCCCTCTCACTCTGATTTTAGCAAGAGGTTTTGGAGCTGGGTGTCTGTAAGTGAGACAATTACACCTCTGAAAGACGTGGGCACAGCAAACATGGGACAGAAAGCCTTTCAGCCGTATTTCAAATGTGAAGTCTCATTTTAGGGTCAGGTTGATTTGGTTGCCTCCTTCTCTTTACAGCCCTGTTTTGTTTTGGTGCAGCTCAAAGGTGATGGTAAAACTGGGTATTGCTGTATTTTGGCAGGAGCTGGAGACATTGGCCTGTGATGCATAAATATAAGAAGAATATTAATTTATTTTAAAAGCCCTAATTTATTCAAGCTGGAGGAATCCCCAGTGAATAATTATGCAATTAAAAGAACTCTTTTTATCGCAATGCACAGACCCTTTGTCCGGTAACTTGTCAGAGGAATTTAATTAAAAAACACAGTCTTCAAAATACACTTGTCTGCAGCTGAAAGTGTGTAATCCCCGGAGATGGAAGCAACAGCCAAACACGAGCTCAGCCCAACCTAATTCTCCATTAGTGTGTATTACATTGTGTTAATTTAGAGAGCAAGTGCCCTAGATGTCTGATCATTAATGCTTATTATGATCACATTATAGTAATCTTTGTTTAGCCAATAAACACCCACGCTGAATCAAAAAAGACGTTGCAGTGTGCTGCACTGCGCACTACAAAAACAAGGATTACTATAACCCAAAAACAAAGATTACTATAGAAGTCACACCCCAGGTTGATGGGATCAGAACCTGAGACCTGAGCTGGGACCAGAACAAGTACAATGTACCTGTGGCCACCTCCTATTTTTCATTTTAGCCTTAAAACCAGATAAGTTCTTACACTCTTCCTGCATTACAAAATAACACGGTGTCATTTTGTGTGGAGAACTGCGTTTTATCCATTAGGAATTTTTTGCTGATTTTGTTAATTCTGAAAGAGCAGAGATGTCAATTTAACATGTTAAATTAAACATATTAAAATTTATACGCAAGGTAAATGCTAAACATTTGCAGGAATACTTGTCATCTTTTCCTTTAGATATTAGAATAACATCTTTCTGTGCTAAGTGGTATGGAAATCAATTTATATTGTTGCAATTAGGAATAACGGTGATGCTTTTAAACCTGATTGAAATGCCCATACATTGCTGTATAACCTTTTCTAGGCAGGTGCTTATGTGCCATTTATTCCTGACTGTCACAGGTGCCCATGGGCAGATAATAAACCTGCGGGCAAACCTGGCACTTACACCAGCTGATAATTTTTAATTTTAGAAATGTCCAAATAGTAATATTTAACAATATTATCAGTAATAAATCAATTCATATTTATCAATAATAAAAAGCAACTAGTCGCCGGAGTATCCATCACTAAGAATTTTTAATGAAATTAATTTTAATTATTGTTTTAATAATGATACTAATGACAATTTTAAAACAACAGCGGAATTATGGTTTTGAATACCACGTGGTAAATTTAATATGAACTGAAATATATCTGGCCTGGAATTGCTTTAGTTTTGTTTTTTTAGGAGCATAATTGCTCAGTGAGAAACGGAATCATTTTCTGGTTTGAACTTAATGGGACTTTTCCCTGTGTAGGGACTTTTAAACCGAGTTTCCTGTAAATGCAGGTAAGTATCTCCAACAGGGAACAAATGAGATTGCTAGAAAACAATTACCAAGTGTCTGAAAACCTTTTAGGTGGTAGGACCTGTAGCAAGCAGGTCTTTTTTGGTCCAAAATACCAGTTTCACTGACTTTCCCCTTCTTTTTGCCTTTGCCTTTTTCACTTTCCTTTTCTTTCATTTTCTTTTTCTTTCCTTTTCTTTTTTTTTTTAAGTTTTATTTTTCTTTTTATAGCTGTACAGTGGATAAAACATGCCCCTCTCTCACGACAGCTGGTTTTGTTTATTCTTTAGGGTTCACCCGAGGACCGTCTCCTCCTGCAGGGCCTGTTCCTGGGGGAAACATGTCTGAGATTGACTATGAGAAGTTGGCTGAAATAGGTAAAGATTTGTTATTGTGCTTCCACTGGCATCTGTGCAGGGTTACAGAGCATCTCCCATCACTGGGAGGCTTCTCCAACATTCTGGAGTGCTTCTTGGAGCAGCCCAACGTCTGCTGTGCCTCTTTTTATTTGGGCTGAAGGTCAGTTAATCCAGACTGGCTCTTCCTGTTGTCTTTAATTTGAATATACACTTCATTTTTATATGTGACATCTATTGAGGAATTTATCGGCTATGTTTGTATTATTCTTCCTGACTTTGGGGACAAAAACATTCTTTAAAGTGAAAAAAACCCCACCCTTTTCCAGTTAAGGCTAGTGTGGGGTTTTGTATATGATACATGTTTTAAAGGTAGAAAAATGCCTATTTTGGAGATAATAAGAACTTAAACTTTTTTATGAGGACTCTAAGAGTGTGTTTCCAAAGGCAGGTGGTTTTGTTCCTCTGGGACTGCTGATGTATTTTTGAGGAGGATTTAATGAATTCACACATAAAGAAATGTAAAGCAGTCCAGGTGTTCCTGGCTCCTCTGTGTTTCTGAGAAGCCCAACCACAAGCGGCACTTTCCATCCTTGTGAAACAGCTGTCGGTGCCACAACTGGTGACCAAGGCCTGTGATCCCTGTGGAACTGGGCTGCAATTCCACCCCTCAGTAACGTGGTGCTGGAGGCAGGAGCTGTTCCCAAACACTGATGTGTTGGTGTTGCTCCCACAGAGCTGCAGAAAGATGAAGCAGAGGACACCCAGTCAGGACAGGAGGACACGTTTGTGCCTCCAGCCCCCGAGGATCCCCAGCTCAATATCAACCACCCCTACTATGATGTTGCCAGGCACGGCATCATCCAGCTGGCAGGTAGGGTTGGGAAATCCTCTGTAAAGCTCCGCAGCTCTTGGGACATTCCCTGCCCTCCTGGAAGAGGCCAGTCCCCTTTGAAACAGGTTTGGAATGGTTTGTACCGGGTTTGTCGTGGTTTTCATGCCTTTGGATAAGACAAAGTGTGATTTCAGTGCTTGAAATGGCTGTGTCAAGGCAATTCAGGGAGCTGATCCTTCACTTTTGTTCTGAGACTGAAAGACAACGAGACTTACTGTTTGAAATGACTGAAGAAAAAGAAAGGTTTTAGGTAAAATATTTGCAGTAATTAATTCATCTCTTAGTCATCTAGTTGCCAATAGTTAACTAAAAAAAAAAAACAAACACAAAAACCTAAAATTCCTTCTTGCTTCTCACGAACTAAAATTACTTTTATTATCTGCTTCCCTTAACACTGGTTTTGACCATATGCAAAGGGGATTTTTTGAGTTGTATTCATACAGTGTGGAAATACAATTCACTAAAACAGAACAGAGCACATTTTAACAAGATGTAAGCTTTATTAATTGTGTGTTAATTACAGGCTGAGCCATGCCATGAACACTAATGTGCAGCTCTCAGCTCCAGGCATACGTAAACAGAACTTCTGTGCTGGTTCTTTCTCTTGAGTGAGAAGTTTCTATTTGTTGCCTAAAACCAAATTCAAGGTTATTTTCCTTGTTCATTCCTGATGCATCGAGCTTTCCATGGTTTGCTCCTCCAATAGGATTGCTGACAACTTTTTGCAGTTCTGGTTTGCAAGGCCCAATAATTTTCAGTCCGTCTCGGGTTCGGCTTTGCTCCCTCTTGCAATCCCCTCCGGAGCAGAGCTGTGCCTGTGAATGGCAGTGCCACAGGAAAGGATGGGATTTAAAGAGTTTCTTTGTTCCATTTTTATTGCTTTCCAAAATCTGTACCTCAGACATTGTTTCCTGGGTCGCCTTTTGGGGAAAACAACGGATGAAAAGGAGAGACCCAAGACCTGGGCACATTTCAAGGGGGAAGCTGAGGGCCCTGGCTCCTATTTGTAGGACAAAAGCAGATTTTAATTTCCAGCTCTAGTGAAGAGGGATAAAAACAGGGGTACAAACCCTTCAGGCAGGAATTGAAGTTGGACTTTCCAACTTGTGCAACACTTTTCTTTCTCCAACTATTTTCTTTTCAGAAGTGTAACTTAAGTCATCAGAGTTAAGTTATAGTGTCTTTTCTAAAGACAAAATGAATTACATTGAAATACCTGATGGGAAGGAAAACCCTATTTCCCCTTTACCACGTCCATGTAAATTAATTACATCAAAAAAACAGGTGGCACTTTGCTTTCAGCTGATCTGAAACAAAAAAAAAATCTTATGGCAAAGTATTTTTCTTAGACAAAATTTAACAGAAAAGCTGCTCATGGAGAAATCTCTGGTGGGGAATCTTTGCTTTCTGAGGGGAATAATGAGGTTCCTGAGGTGGGAAGTCTCCTGAACATTCACTTGGAGTCATTCTGATTTAGGAGGACACCCGGACATGCACTTGAATTTAATGGAGGTTTTAGCACTGCAATCCTCTCACAGAAAGGATTTAACACGTTTAACAAAGTGGAACCGAGATTTAAGTTCATTTTCTCAGACTGAAATTCTATTAAAGACACAAATATCCGAGCAAGTGTTTTCACTGGGGTGGAAAGTCCCCTGATCTCACTTCTACTCCCATTGAAACAAGTCAGAAAACTTGTGTTGACTTGAGGACCTTGTTTTATTGTAATGTCATAATAACAAGCTTCAGTGAAGTAAAATATTTCACTTTTCACTTGTAAAATTGCAATGTTTGTATCATCAGAACAGAAGCTCTTGAGAAGTCATGCTAAAATTACAGCACTCAACATATCTCCTATTGGAATGTTCAATAACAATTAGTGACTCATTTAGCAATTTATCTGGAAACCTGTCCAGGGTTTATTTTGCTCATAAAAGTTATTACCCCTAACAGATGAAATATTCTGCAGTGCATTGTAACACAGCAATTCTTTTTTTTTTCCACAAACAAGCTATGATTTAGGAAGCAACCTTTTATTAATGGTTTAATTTAATTTTAGTACACCGCTCAGCTCGGCACATGTCACATTATAATGCGACATAAGTACTCTGAGAGTATAAAACAAGACACTTAAGTGGCTTCAGGAAGTGAATTATGGTCTGTTAAAGAACAATGTGCTGACGTACCTGAGTACCTGTAACTGTGGTGTTGTGCATGTTCTTCCTTCGGTGGTGCTGAAGCACTTTATTTAACCCAGGGGTGGGGATTTATTTTTATTTATTGATTTATTTTTACTGCGGGAAGGGGCATCAGGTCTTGTGCTGCGAAAGAATCACTCTGAGGAAGAGAATGAAAATAAGCAGCCAGATCAGGAAGAAAGAGTCAGTCAGCAGAGAAAGTGATGATTGGGGAGTCCAAGGCGTGGGACCAAAGCGGGGAGTTTGAAAACAGGGCAGGGAAGGCAGGGCTGGTTTGTGCCTCCAATGTTCCCTGTCCAGGGCTGAGCACCAGGAACCACCTTTGGATGCTTTCCATAGGTAAAGGGTGACTGGACAGGGGAGTTTCACAGGAGATGGAGGCAGCCCTAAGTATCAGCCAACCCCCCCCACCATGAAATGCCATTTCTCCAGGGAATGNAGTGACTGGACTGGGGAGTTTCACAGCTTGTTTTCTGTAAGAGCAGGAGATGGAGGCAGCCCCAAGTATCAGCCAACCCCCCCCCCCCATGAAATGCCATTTCTCCAGGGAATGAATGTTGTTATTTCTGGCCTGTTTTGTCCCCAGGTGATGACAGCTCTGGAAGGAAGGTGATCACCTTCAGCTGCTGCCGCATGCCCCCCTCCCACCAGCTCAACCACACCAGGCTACTGGAGTAAGTTCCTCTGCATCTCCTGCACGGGCCCCTTCACAGTGTCTGCGAGAGCTCCTGGGGGCTGGAGCTGCCAGGGAGGAGAAGCAGGAGGCAAAGGAGTGACACACTAGTGTTCTGGTAGTGACTGAGTTACCTCACCTGAGTCCTGGCTGGCAGCAGCAATTCACTGTGTGCTGAAATGAATTTGGGTTTTTGGTTTCATTAAAGAATTCTTGTCATGTTTTAAAAAACCAACTCAAGAGAGGACCAGTGAAACTGAAAATGTAGTATTTTAGTTCTCATAAGTGGCAATGCTTGGCTTCATTCTCTGGACTTCATCTCCTCAATCACTCATTAAAGGGGTTGTTTAGTTACTGGCGTCTTAGTGGCTTTTCTATTCTATAAAAATATCTCCATTGCATCCAGTATATTATGCTCAACATTTTTATATGTATCTCTCTGAGTTTTCTGTGTTAAAAGAGGTTGTGAATGTGTAAATTCCCACCATTCTTCCTTACAAACTTGCTGCAGCTATAGCAGGACACGTTTCTGCCTCGTAGTTTGTCACTGCACGACCTGTCCTGTCCTTACTGAGCATTTTGAAGCCATTTGGAGCCCTTGTGCAGCCTCCAGTGCCCAAGTGTGGGGTGGATCTGGGAGGTGTGTGAGTGTGCAACCAGGTGCTCACACTCACACATTGGTTTATTTTTAAAAGTACAGGCTGCCTGGGTGTGATGTGACAAGGAATTTACACCCTGTAGAAGGATGCGGGAGGTGCTCTGGGCGCAACAGTATCTGTTTAGATGGATTGTAATTTCAGATTCTTTTTAAAGAGAAGGAAGTCTTGTATAGCTGCCACTACTACTCCTTCCCTTAAAATAGAGATTAAGTCAGGGGTCAAACAGCACTGCACTAATTGCAGTGGCAAATCTTGTCCCAAGATACTCCCAGTCTAAGATTTACAGTGCACTGAGGGAATAAACAGATCAGTCAGGCTGGGGGAGTGAAAGAAGGGAAGTTATGGGCTTTTCCCTGGAAGGGTGGGCAGCCACATCCTAACAAGTGGCCCATGGAACTCCCTCCTTTATTGAGTAAAGATTGCATCAATCCAGTGAAGAGCAATAGCTGGGGCTCTGTCAGAGAATAAGGAGGTAAGAGTGAGATAAGGTGGGCAAGCTGAGCTGTGGCACAGCAAGACACGAGGGCAGACTGCCCTGCTCCAGCCCTGCCGGGTGGGAGCCACTGAGCTGTGTAACAGGCATCCTGTGCTCACAGCTGGAGCAGGAGGGGAGGAAAAGCATCTCACACTGCACCAGAAAAGAGTTAACACACAGAAATCCGCATAGAGAACACACAGGATTGTTCCGGGGGGGGAGAAGCAGTGCAGCTCTTTCAATAAATGTTAAGGGGAAGGGTCCCTGAGTGCAGTGCCCACAAGGGAAAGGCAAATATACTCCAGCAGTTCGCAGTAACAAGTTGTAATTGGCAGTAATGAGGGGGGATGGGTTTCTCAAGAGTGCAGAAAGTTTTAAATCAAGAGGAAAACCCAAGATGTGTTCTTCATTGTTCTGAAAAGGCAAAACGACATTGTTTGCTTGGCTGAGAGGAAGGACTTTACAGAGATCAGAGAAAAGCACTGTTGGTTAAAATGCATCTCTTCAAAAACTTCTTGGCAAACGCAGTCCTGTATTGTCTCCATCTCTGAGTGATTCGTGAGCACTGCAGCTTTTATAAATAAACAGATTCTAAAGAAATTTCAGCTTTGCAATGATGTGGAGCTACTGGAGAGCAGGATGAACTTGTCAAATACCTTCAAGCAAACGTGAATTCGCAGTCACTGTGCAAATTCCTGTCTGCTTCAAAAATCTCACCCAGTAATCTCCCTTCAGACTGAAATGTTACCTTTCTCCTCAGGTACTTGAAGTACACCCTGGACCAGTACGTAGAGAACGATTACACCGTTGTGTACTTCCACTACGGCCTGAAGAGCCTCAATAAACCCTCCCTGAAGTGGCTACAAACGGCCTACAAGGAGTTTGACAGGAAGTATGTCTCCAAAACACCTGCTTTCCTCTCCAGGCCGTGTGGGGTGTGTGCCCAGCTCCCCTGAGGGGGATCTGACAGCAGATATTCCACAGAACCATTGCAGAGGGATGCTTGTAACAGGGAGTGTTGGCTCCTGGGAGGAGCATTCCCTGCTGGGAGGCAAAGGTGGCAAAGCAAGAAGCACCAATTCCTATATAAAATAAAAAGGATGTTTCGCTCTGCATTGCTTAATTTCATTTTGCAGTGCCAGTGAACAGGAGCAGAGTGTTTTTGTGCAGCCTGGTCTCCATTTCAGCCCATAGGATTTATGGTTTAAGTGTCAGAAATGACACTGAGGAATCAGGCACAGCTATAGTGGAGGAAGAGTTTGTTTCCAAAGGGACCGTGCAATGTCACACAGCCAGCAGGTGGCTTCACCTTCAGTAATTACTGACAAAACTGGACGAAATCAGGGGGAAAACTGAAAAATCAGGTGTAAATTCTACATCTGAAAATTCAGAAATATCCTCCAACATGAAAATCCTGTGAGCAGAAAATAAAGGGACATGAAAGAAAGTAATTTTTCACATCATTGTTCATTGTTTTATCAGCATTTTTTTTTCAAATTGTTTAATTTCCTTTCTATCCCCTGATGTTAACTCTACGAGGGAGCAGACATTGCTTAGGAGCAGAGTCGTGTTATCAAAACTGACCATTTTCTAAAACTGGGTTGGTTTGTCTTTTATTATTATTATTATTTTACATTCCATTTCTTCTGAATGAGGCCTTTTGAATGTATTTGACTGTTCCTGTAATAACACCTTCCATTCCCTTGTAGCTATTCAGCTCAGCATCCAACATCCTCCTAACAATTCCATTTTCTTTTCCCAGGTACAAGAAAAACCTTAAAGCACTCTATGTTGTACATCCCACCAACTTCATAAAAATCCTGTGGAATATCTTCAAACCTCTTATAAGGTACTTGGCACTTTATTGAACACATTTATCCCCTTTAGTTCAAGGATGGTTTGTTCTCTAATAAGTTGCTTTTCCAAAGGCTTGGGGTAAAACACGTCAGGTAAGAGCACAATAAAACCATTTAAACTGTCTTGAACTAATGAGTGAGGTGAGCTTAACTTGGCTGTGAATTACACCAGGGAGTTCTTTTTCTTTCTAAGAAAAGTGAGTCTCGATTCTTAGTTCTTTAACTGGAATGTTAAAGTAAGCACATCTCACCTGAAACCCCAGATATTGTGTGACAGACTTTTTTGTGGTGTGTGACAGCACTCCCCGCACTGGAGCTGGGGTGTGACTGGAGTTACTGGGGGGACAGAGAAGTGGATAATGAATGGCTGACCTTCAGGCTGAGCTGAATAGGGATGACCCTATTGTGTGTTCACAGTTAATCCACAAGGATTTCAAATGGTGAACGTGATGCATTTTCCTGTGTCTTCTTTTCCTTTCTGTCCCTCTTTTCCAGCACCTTTCCCGGTGCTGATAAAGTGCAAGGATGGCTGGGCTCACTGAGCTTCTGCCCCTGAATTCCTGTCACTGTCTAAGGAATTCTGACATTTGGCAGATTATATTATGGGGGATGGAAACAGCTCATCTTGAGGAGCCAGAAGGAACAGACTAAACATGTCCACTTGCAGCTGATTCCATTTCTGACTCGTGGAGAGTTAATTAATTAGAAAGGGGAAGTTCAGCTTCTGGACAGATCAGAACATGTGAGATACATTTGAAAATTAAAACCAAGAGTAATTACTGCTAAAAGTCACTCCAGAATATGCTGCTCTTGAAACAAGAGGACTAAGTATAGATCTGTATTTTGACTGGCAGTAAAATGAATGCTGGTGGTCCAGGACAGAGCGACAATGAGAAGAGTGTGACTGAAGCAGGATGTCCAGTACCTGATGGTGGCTCAGGAATGGGGATCGATTCGTTCTGTTTGTTGGTTGGTTTGTTCCTCATTTATTTTAGGATGGGTATGGGGAACTTTCTAGGGGGAAAAAATAACCCCAAACCAAAAAAAAACCAAAGAAAAAACTCTACAAACCCCAACGATCAAACAAGAAAAAATCTTGGTGGATATTACAATGCTTGGGTGAAACCAGCTGGTTTGTCTGAGGCAGCCAAGAATTCTTTGGGAACAACCCTAGGCAGGTGGTCTGGTGACCCTGGTGACATTTGTCTGTGCATGTGTGTGATATTTGACTTACAGCAACTGTCAGTTCTTACAAAAATGCACGGTTACAGGTTCCAAATACTCATTTTCCCTGGATTTTACCATGTCTGTGTGAAAGGTTGAGCATGCCTGGCCTAAACAACTCACCCAATTAAATACATCATCACACACATTTTGGGGTTGGCTGTAGTTTAGATTTGTCAATTAAGGGAAGACTTAAGGATATAATTTTAAAACTAAGTGTGAAAGTGCTGCTGTACGATTTGGCTGAACCATACTCTCATTGAAGACTAAAACTGATTGCCATTGTTAATTTACAAGAGTAGTACAATTTAAAATTTGTTCATTGTACCTTTTCTTTCTGGTTTAGACTAATCTTATCTTGGCAAAGCACACCAAGTTTAAGTGTCAATATTAATCCAGGTCACGAAAACGAGGGAGAAAAAAATCCTCTGGACTTTCCTACCTTTGCTGAATATAAATCCCAGACTCATTTTTAGACTGTGTGGGCAATAACAATAGCAGATATAAAGTAAATTTCATTATCAAGAAGCGTTTGGTACCTGTTAACTCATGGCCTAAGTGCTTTTACATGATGTTTTAACGTGTCTGCTGACAAGTGGATGGAAAACCAGAATTACTGGAGTGAAGGACAAAAGCAGTATTTTACATAATTTTATTTGAAAGGATCCAAGAAGGTGTAAATACTGGACGTTTTGCAGGCTCCTGGAGTTGATTGGCCTTCTTTCCAGCCCCAAAAGAAACCAGCAGGAAGGTGCAGTGTCCAAAAATCGGTGTACAAAGAGCACACTTGGATTTGTGGGCTGGGAGAATCCAAGGGTGCGGGTTCAGGGCCGTGTGCCTGCACAGACAGATGTTCCCCAGCGTCCCCAAACCTCTGGTTTCAGGTGACAGCGACACTTCGGTCCACCAGAGGCCGCCTGTGTACGCGGAGCGGCCAATCCCGGGCTCCTCCTTCCCTTCATTCCAGAGCTTTTACCCGATTTTACTGTGTGTGGTGTTGGTAATCCTGCTGCTGCCCCTTGTCCGAGCACCTCAGCCTCTGAAGTCAAATATTCTGGCTAAAACTGGACCTAAACTAGTGGCACTTCACATCTGGGAGTTTGTTTTGCACAAACCCTTGTTATCCATGTTTCCTAGAAGTCATCCAGGCTTCATCCAGGGATGAAGTGGTGGCCCAACACTTATTAATTCCACCTGTTGCTTCACTGCTCCATCCTTTATTTCTCCAGCCCCGTTATTGTGTCTTTTGGCAGGAGGAGCACCTCAATAACGCAAGCAAGTTGTTCTCTTGCCTGTGTAACATTTCCTCCAAACTCCACAGCTCTTTCAGAGGGATGTTTTTCATATCTATGCAAATCACAGAGCATTCAGATGGAAGGCAGTTATTTTTATTCAAATCAGCCTCTCAGGCATGCACTGTATATGTTTGATCATACGAAATGAAATACATCTCATGTCTCCTGCTGCTTCAATTACACTCTAATTTCCAGTTGCATCAGCACTTACATTTTTGTAATAGAAACTAAACCCTTTGTAAATGTTCCTCCCATGCTGATTTTTTATACCGCTTTGTGATTTTTTTTTTATTTTATTTTTTTAGCCATAAGTTTGGGAAAAAAATCACCTACTTGAACTATTTAAGTGACCTGGAAGAGCATCTGAAATCTGACCAGCTGAATATCCCTCCAGAAGTCGTCAGGTACGTGGCAGATTTCATACACAGGGCCTGGGGTAAACCTGCACCCTGGGCACCCTGTCCTGGGCAGAATCTGTGTCTTCAGAGGTTAAATGGCTAATTTACCTGGTTGTGCTTGGCTGGATTAATTCTGCAATCCCCTGACCTCTGTCCTTGCATAGGGGGGCAGATTAAGTGACTCCCTTTCATTCAGAGCCTTCTACTCAGCAAAGTGTTGATTGATTTTACATTTTATGGGTGATACTTGTCCTTAGGGGTTCCATTCCCTCTGTATCATGTTTGTGTGGCAGGGAGGGGTGTTGGAAAGGGGAAAGGAATGCTCTTTGAAGGGCTGGGCCTGTCAGGTGCCAGGGTTGGTATCAATAACAGCCCCCCCAACACGGGCCTTTACACGGAGCTGCTTTGATGCACTGGCAGGACGTGATTTTGTGTCACTGCTGAATGAAAGCAACTGGGAGCTTTGATTACGACTCTCACTGATGCCTGGTGGGTTTTTACACACCCTTGGTGTAAACATGGGATAACAGGAAACACCTTGCAGCCCTGAGGTTATAAATTGGATTGCAGGGCTGCCGAAGAAAAGGGAGGCGTGTTTTGAGCAGCAAATACATTCCAGTTTTGCTGTTAAATTACAGTGTGTCCCTATTTTTTGGACATGTTTATTACTGTGCTCTTCTATGTCTTGCTGCAGTGTTCTACCACAAATACTACTTGAAAATTTCCTCACGCTGGAATTAAGTGTAAGTTCTGTCAGAGCTGCAGTCAGGAGGTGTCAGCATCACGGGCAATACTCATGGACACACTCTGTCATCTGTGGGGCACAGAAAGTCAATAACATCTCGATTGATTTATTTATTTCACCCCCCAGACATGATGAAAATCTCCGGAGGAAGCAGAAGGGAAAAGTGCCACCTGTGGTGAAGGTTCCTCCCCCACGGCCTCCTCTGCCTACCCAGCAATTTGGAGTCAGCCTGCAATAGTGAGCCAGAAATATGACATTTCTGTCCCCTGCAGCTTTGTGACGTGCAGGTTCCCCGGCCAGGCTGCCTGCAAATAATTTGTTGGTTGTATGTTCAGCTTCTCATTCTCTTTGAAATCCTCACAAAACTGTGAGGCCAGGCAGTACACGTTAGGAATTCAGGACAGTGACCTGCCTCATCTTCATGTTTCCAGTATTCAATATTTGCCCACGCATGGCAGAGCCCCGAGCTGATGTGTTTGTGGTGGATGTGTGAAAGTGCTTTGGAGATATTTGTGTGATATTTGGGTACTTTAACCAAGGCAAAGCAAAACTCCAGGCTCCAGGATGGCTGCACGAAGCTAAAATGGATGCCTGAGCCTTTCTACACCGTTGTTTTGTTGCTCACAGGTTGTTCTGATCAGGGTTTGATGAAATGAATGAGCTCCCTCTCTGCCAGAAATGCCCTGACAGTTCTTTGTGCAGATTACAGCCCTGTATGTAAAAAATTATTTACTTTACACGAGGAGTGGGATGGCAGGAGCACTTGCAGGAGTGGATTTTGGTAAAAAACAACCCATAAAAAGCCCCCAGAGCCTCCCAGCTTCCTGCCCCCAGCCATCTCTGTCATCCTTCCGTGGCATCCCTCTCACAAGCAGCTGCAGGACATTGTTCCCATTCAGCAGAGGCAATTTGGGCTGTCTGACACAGGGACTTCTCTCAGATCTCCTCCCACCCCCAGCCCACTTTGATGCTTCTAATGATCCGGCTGGAAATGACACACGAAACATCATTTTCCTGTGAGTGTTGAGCGTGATTAGTCCTTTGTGGAAGGCCTGGAATTAGCACAGTCAATATTTATTGTGTAGGAGCTACTCTGGCATTACCTTTTGTGCCACCTCTGTAGGGTTCAGGTGACTGCTTCAGTGGGGGCTGGGGAAACACCACACAGGGCCTGGAGCCGGGTTTGATTTAGGAGTAAACTTATTATCACCTCAGTTCAAGACTTTTCTCTCTTGTGTTGCCCCCCCCCTCTCCACTCAGGGTGCAAAATCTGAATTTAAAATGGCTGTATTTGGTCTCTCTAAACTCCCAGTGTCACCCTAGGCTCTTTGTGGAGATGAAAAAACCATCACACCCCAAACTGATTTCACCTTTATGTGTCTGTCCAGCTTTATTTCCTTGTCTGGAATTAAACATGTACTTTATTTCTGTGTGATTTTAATGTCTGGCACAGACACGAAGTGGAAAATCTTCCTCATTGTGGCATCTTGTGAGGACTCAGTAACTTGGTCTTTGCAGCCAGAACTTGAATCTCACCAGCTGCTTTTATAAATCCAGACACATTCCAAAGGGTTTTCATGCTTTGTGTTGTTTCTGTCCCTCACACCCACAGAAACACAGGGCAGCAGGAATTGGCTTATTCAGAATAAATCTTCATTAGTTTGCTCTGCGTGTCAGGGTGAAAAACAAGGATTTTTGTTCTAAAAGCCATTAGTAATGATTTTATGTTTTAAAAGGCAAGGAGAAATGTAGGGGAGGTAAATACAATTCAAATGGGCCAGGCAGCGACGCTGTCCCTGCGTTCAGGGAGATCCTAGAAGGAAAAGCCAAGTGATGTGTAGGTTTTAACATTACAAATTATTACAAGTGGTAGCCCAGTTATTTGTCTCACCTCTCTGATGATGAACTGGTGCTCAGCAGGAGCCAGTGCTGTAAATAATCAGTTTGCTATTTATGAAATGGCAAACACATTTCTGGGCAACAATAATAATTAGAGAAGGTTCATATAAAGCTGTTGGGTTGTTATTTGGTGCCTCTGGAGTGAGCAGCTGTAGGAGAGCAAACACAATCAGTGCAACTTCAGAGAGGCTGGCAATGGGCTCCAGGAGCCTCAGTTGTCAATAAGAAAGATGGAACAGCTTCCCAGCACATTAAAGTCTTTATGATCTTCCCATTTCGGTGAGTTAGGCTTTCCACTCATTTTAATAAAGGCTGCCCTGAATGTTTAGGGCACTGATAGGAGAGCACTGAATGAAATTATTGTGTTGGAACTCCCCTATTAGAAAATCTAAAATTAATGTGGGTTTTTTCCCCCTTCCCTTGATTTGCTGCAGGCTTTTCCTCACTGGTATCCCAGCATTGGCCTCTCTGATGAGAAATGCTGATGTACAAGAGATCATCCTTTGGGGTTATCTGATTGGTCCTTTATTGTGTTGTTGATGACTAGGAAGCGTAGCAGAACAATCAGCACAGACTGACTGACCCCCTCTTTTGTTTCACTTTTAAACTGCCACAGACTTACTTCTTTTTTAAAATAAAGAAGACAGTTGCAGAACTATCCGTGCTGTCTAGATCAAGAGAATGCCGTGTTCCATCTTGTTCACTCCTGAAAGAGGAAGAAATCTCATTTCATGGGAATCATTCAAAGCATTAATAATCCCTCTGCACCCCTTTGCCTTCCAAATAAACACCACAATGTCCTTTTAATTACACAGACACTGTGGCTTAAAGAGACAAATGACAAAGAAACTTGTGAAATTTAAAGTATTTGCCCAGAGTTCTCTCAGGCCTTTGCTCAGACTGTTCTGTCTTGCTTCTGACTCTTTGCCTAGAAATGCCATTTAAAGGTTGTTTTTCTTTCTTTTCGTTTCTCTCCTGACAGTATCAAGGACAAAAACAAAGGTGAACTAATCCCCCCAGTGATGAAGGAAACTGTTTCCTACCTGAAAAATAAAGGTGAGTTCTGTTTCTCAGAAGGAGAACAATCCTGTGAGACTGTGGAACACTCAGGGCCTGGCTCAGCAAAGATTCCAACTGCACAGGGTGTGTTTGTATCCCAGAAACTGCCCTGAGAGCTTCCACGGACAGCAAATAATTATTGCCAGGTTAGTGTCCCACTCTGAAAAACACAATCAAACCAACCAAAACAACTCGTTGCCCTCAGGATTAATGAGGGAAGAGCAAATCTGATTTTTGGGGCAATCACAGCAACATTCCCACAGCTCTGTGTGTTCCCAGGCTTCAGAGTTCCACTAGTTTAGTTTGTACTAAATCTCCAGCCTTGGTTCGCTCACCTCACAGGTGACAGAACAGAAACAGCACAGCTGGCACAACTTTACACACTGGGAATCATTCCTCAGATCCCTGGAAGGAGGGGGTGAATTTTTAATGGGTGTGTCAGGTGAAGAAAATCAGAATGTCTGCTGCTCAGTTATATTAAAAAAAAAAAAACCCTGAAAGAAGAATCGGTGGCATTTAATGTGTCAGTAAGTTTGGGTGATATTTGTACAAATTTTGAGGACCAACAGGATTTTTAGACAAAATCCAGACTCAGGACTCTCCTCATTTGAAGAGCTGTTTTATTGAGAGCACACAAATGATATGAAATACATGTTTAAATTCGGAGTGAATCACATTGTTCTGCATCCCACAATATTCAATTCTTTATTTGCATCCTGAACAAAGGTAACCTTTGCTCTCAGTTCTCAAAGTGGATGTGATGATCTCTGTTGCCACCAGGATTGGGGCTGAGTTTGGGCTGAGTTTGAACCCTGAGTGAGAAATGACAAACATTTTAAAAACACCTCAGATTCGGGCAGGCAGGAAAAACGTTGTTCCTCAGCTTCATTGCAGGAGAAATCCTGGTTTTTGGGGGGATCACTGAAAGGTAACTTGGGTTGGAATGTGAACAGACATTGAACACGGGGGATGTAAATAGTTCCCTACCAAGAAAGCTGGAGGAGAGAGTGAGTGGCAGCTTGAGACAATCGCTGTAATTACAGCTGTAAGTGAATAATTAGGGCCTGTGCAGTGTGTCAGTGCATGCCCCATCTGCTGATGAGAGCCACATTTCTTGTGCTTGAAATTGTTGTGAAACACTCCTCCTGACATGGATTTAGCTTATCTCAACAGGCAAATACCTCTGCCTCACCGAGTCGGGAGAGCTAAATGTGTGTGAACACTGTGACTTCCCACAGCTGCTGTTATTTGGTCACTAAAACAGGAATTAATTGAAACTTCTGCCTGTGCATAGGAGGAGGGCTTTGCACATCTGGCACTTTCTTGGGCCTGTTTAAAGGTTTTAAAGCAACCAGAGGTTTATGGCCACCAAATTGTGTTGGTGACCAGTGAGTGGCAGTTTTTGCTCTGATCTTACACAGAACTTCCTCCATGTCTTGCTTTTGTTCTTCCTGGGTGTTTTTTCTTGTCAGTCCCACAGTATCCCCTCAAGAATTGCAGCTCAGACACCCCCAGTTTGCTGGAGCAGCACAGCCCAGTGCACAGCAGAGGGGGGGAAAGCAAGTTTTACCTCTCATCCTGTGGTTAAAAAAAGCCCAGTGGGTTGGCTCAGCTTTGCCGTTGCAGGATTTCTCCTGCATGAAGCGCTTGTTATTCTGAAAATAGGGATCATCCTTGAGTTTTCTCCAAACTTCATTGGTTTTTTTTGGCTAAAATTTCATCCCTTCAGTCGGCATCAGCACAGTCTGAAAGGGGTGGGCTCTGACGTGATGAGACTTCAGAGCAAAGCCCTTGTCCAGCCCACGCCCTTCCTAGTGAACAACCCCATTTTTGCCCCGTCTCTCAGTCCTTCTGTGACCCCACTTGGGAAGATCCTGTTGCTGTTTTCCAAGCAGGCCCAGGTTTCCTCAGGGCTCTGCTATTCCCTGTCTCACACTGATTTCCACAGAGCAGATTTCCGAGGAGAGAGGCCTTGTCAGGTGGGGCGTTTTCCCACATTTCCATCCAGCTGCTGCCTGAAAGCCGAGCAGGTTCCACACCAAGGCTGCTCAGCAGGCAGTGACAGACCTGTCCCTCCTGCAGCTCTGAGCAGGGCTGGGCAGCTTCTGGGGGACCTGCTGGGATGTCTCAGTGATGCTCCCAGCCCTGCAGGGTGACTCCAGCCTTCTTTGCACCCCAGACGTGGCTGGGAGCGCAGGGAAAGCTTCACTTCATCTTCTGCAAGTGGCAGAACCTCCCTGGCATTGCCCTGTTCCATTGGATCTTGGCAGAGTTTCCAGACTGAACAGGGAGTGGGGTTTGCACAAGGTGCAGTGTTTCCACTCTCTCTTCCCATTGCTGCGTTTTCCTATCGATGTCCCTGGAGTTTCTGAAACGAAAGCTCCTGCAAAATCATGTTTTATCACCAGGCTTAAAAGTTGTTGAAACTTCAGAGCTCCTCAGGTGTCCATGAAGTCCTTCCTGTTGTGCTCAGAGGCATTTCTTGCCAGCTGTGGTGCAGGATTCGTGCTGATACTCACAGCAGGCCCCACCTGCAGGAGGCTGTGCCAGGACAAGGATTCCCTCAGTGTCCAGAGTCACAGAATCATTGAGATCACCCAGTGCAACCATCACCTCAGCCCCTAAACCATATCCCCCCAAACCAGAGGACTCCTGCTCCACCCAACCTTCGTCACCTTAATGCTCCAGCCCCTAGGACAGATTGCCTGGGGTCTCATCCTGCCCCCTTCACTTTTAAATTCTGTGCCTCAGCTTCCTTAATTTCTCTAATTCTCAGGTTATTTTTTTTTTCAAGAAGGGAATAAAACAGCCATTTCACCACTTTTATCCCAGCTCCACTTCAGAGTGAAAAATGGCTTTAATGCTGAATTTTAAAAACGCATAAACCACAGGGAAGGATTGGCTTTCTAAAATAAGTCCTGGATATCTGTGGAAATCATCAGGTCATTAAAGACTAAACCTCAGAGTTCATCTTCTGGACCAAACCAGGGAAGTGCTCTTAAATTTAGAAAGGAGTGACTAACGGTTTAGTCAGGCCAGACAGGTTTAACAGCACGTCTGGGACTTGACCTTCACAGTAACCAGCAAACCAGAGGACACGTTTTACTTATGCACCTCCCCAAACCCACAACCTGCTCATCCCTCTGGTTTAACTTGCACTGGGTAAGGTTTTTGTGTTTGCTGCCTCCTCTCTCCTGTGCCCTGAGGAACTGCACTGCTCAATGCAATGTCCCCTCTCTTGTCAGAACAATTCATAAGTGTTTCTAACCTGGTATCATCCCTTTGGTGGGAATGATCAGATGCTTTGGTCCCAGGCCCTTTTCTCCAAGGGCCCAGCTTAGCCACAGGGTGTTGCTTTTCTTTCTCTGTCCCCACAATCTATTTTGTGCCCAAGTGAGACTGAGAGTTGGGACCAAAGCCCCTCCAAACTAACCTGCTGTGATTGTCACAAACATTTCCAAAATTCAGTCACATTTGGATCTGGTAGAGTGCAAATATAAGGAATACAAGGACAATTGCAGAGAGAACTGATGAGTGAAGAGCCCATGTGAGAGCAGCAGTGGTGCAACAATAAACTCACAGTGAGGGAATCAAATATATCAAATCCTTTTTAAAAATGCAGCACTGGCAGAGCTTGACATTGGCCACAGGAGCATTTCTGGATTCCTGGCCCTTTTGTTGTCATGTGGATGTTTTTACCTGGGATTCATGGAGATGAGAGACATCCCAAGAGTGGTCTGTGTGCCCTCCAGTAACACTGCACCTTGTACCAGCACAGTTTGTGGTTTGGGAGCTCAGGCGTTGTAAGGAAATGATGTAACCTGAGAATATCCAGTCCTAAATTCAGCTGCTCACTCTTTGCCATCTCCCTTCTGACAGCAGACGAATTAACAAAGGTTTTTGATGCCAGCAACCCTCAAACCAAGGATGACTGAAAGCAAAAGAATGTAATTTTCTCATCTCTCTTCCTCTGACAAGTTTGCGGCAATGTGACAGCACGTGTTCCTTTAATTTTGGATTTTTCTGTGGTTTTCCTGTGGGACAACTGATGGAGTGGGGGCAGAAGGGGGGGTTTGAGTATTTTTAGAGCAGTTTATTGATGCAGAGTGTGCCACAGTTGTGTCGTGGCACTGTGAAAGTTTGTCTGCTGTGGTAAAAGCCACAATATTTCAATGTGGAGTGAAGGGCCTGTTTCCATTTGTGATTACTGACATTTAAATCATGACTCAGCATCACTTTTCATTGAGTGCAGGTGGCTCCTTCACCAGTCCCATACGACATTTTTCCCTCTAGCACTTAATATTTAGAATAAAATTCCACTCTTTTTGGTCTGGAGAGTTCAGCTGAACCTGTAAAAGTCTCTTTTTACAGAGCCAGCTGGCAGGAGCCCTGTTATAAACGGGATTTGAACACTGTTAACAAAAATTAAATAACTACTTCCAAATGATTTCCTGAAGTAATAATTATTTCAAAAAAACGCTTTGAGCTGTAATGACCAGGAGTGCCTCCAGCCAGTTCTGTTGGTGACTCTGGTGGCTCTGGGATGTGACAAAGTGACTAATTTTGGTTCAGTGTGTGCACTAATAGTGACTCTCTTGCTGTTGGAGTTTTTTTTCCTTTAGAAGCAGAACAGTTTTTTCTTTTTCCCCAAGATTTGCACTCAGTGCCCTCTCATTTGGCTGGTTACAGGGACTGGGGGGTACCTGCTTTTGTTGCCACCTCTGACCAAACAGTATCTGGGATATTGCCTGTACCCCCGAGTTCTGCAACTGAGATAAAAGTTGCTTTTCCCTCTCCAAGAGCAAACCCAGCGAGAGCCCAGAGTCCTGTGCCAGGACAGCTGTGGGCTGTGCTGCAGATTAATGGCTTTAATTACACCCCCAAAGCTCGGCCAAGAAAGGCATAAACGTGTTACAAACGGGTGTTTCTGACACTGTGCTCCTTACAGGGAGAGCCACAGCAGATAAAAACACCGACTGTTCGATCACTGCCTGCAAACCAAATTGCAGGGGTTGATAATGTCCATTTTCTGCAAGACAAAATTCCCCAAATTCTTGGAAAACCGTTGTATTTCTCTGCTGAGGGCAGTGCCTTGACAAGCAGCTCACAGCTGCCACTTCCACACTGTCTTTAGACAGGTTGCACTCCGGATCTGAGGGAACAGCTTCACTGCAGTGATGTCATTTGCTGCAAATAACTTAAAAGTCGATAACTTTATTCAGCTGGAACACAGCCTGATGGGGAATAGAGCCAGGGGTCAAATAAATCATAATTATTGTCCATTTAGTAACCACACGTCTCACTCAGGTATTAATTGTTGTGCTTTGGGATGGCATCCT
>WEKX01008705.1:0-18815 GCA_013390025.1 Pitta sordida
CCCGCAGGTAGTTGTAAACAGCAATACCTTCTCTGTTCCCAGGAATGGATGCTTGCTCTACATTTAAAAGTCACTGAGTGGTATACAAACATACTCCTGGCAGCTGGGGCCTTTTGCTGATGGGCAGAGTCATAATTGTTCCTCCTTCTTGGCATTTATATTTGCATGGTTTTCTTCATATGCTTTCCACGAGGTGGCCTCACCATGATAATTTAAGGCAAAGTAGTATGAGTAAGTTGCCTGTGAGGCAGGAGAAGTGACCTGTCACTGGGAACATTGAGACTATGTCTCCTCTTTTGATAAGAGGATTAGTGTTTAAGGCAAAGGGATAGAGGCACCAGCACTTTTAAAATCAAGTGAGCCGGTGTTCTGTCCTTTAAGGCACAGCTCAAAACAAGCTTCCTGATTCCATTTAAATGGTCATGTTAAAGATATTGATATGGGTCAATAAGGATTTGAGCTTAAAATTCCAAAATTGTTGTTGAAAGCTTTAAAACACAAGTTATTCTGATTTATTTATAGACTGTAGGAACTTTTGCTATGAATCAACATTTAATGAAATGTAAACAAAATTTTACAACAAATATTTTCACTGTCTCTTGAGTTTGTCTCCATAAAACTGATATCTCATAATTTGTAGTTCTGTCTCTGAGGTGACAATGGATTTAAAGTGTATTCTCTCAGGCCTTATGAATGAAACTTAGAAAAGTAGAGATATTTTGGTGTATATTGTTTGTTTGGGGTTTTGGGAAGGGGGGGGCAGGGGAGAAGGGGATATGAAAATCCATTAATTTCCTCTCAGAACCTGTTTATATTCTTAAAGTTTAATAACTTCACAACATTTTTATCCAGTTTTTCATCTACTGTTCAGCCACTTCAGTTTCTGTGTACCTTGAAAACCATTTATACATGGAATTATGGAATATGTTTTCCTATTTTTAGCTTTTTTAAGTGATCTCAAGTTTCTTGACACCTACAATTAGTGGTAGTAGCATGGTGGACTTTGGATAATGATTTTCTAGCAAAAGAAAGAAAGATATGTTTCTACATTACTATTACTTTATAAGGTTTTTACAGAATTGTGTAATGAATTCTCAGCTAAGATCAGAGCAGTGTGCTGCCATACACCATGAACATCCATCAAGGGAGATGATTTCTCCTTAAGAGAAGCTGTAAGTAGGTGAAAAAGGCTGACAAGGTATGTATCATTTACCCCTGTTTGACAGATGAGGAGCCAAGACCTAGGGACTGTCTGGATTAAGTGGCAAGAAAATAATAAATGGCTTTTTGGGTCCTGTTGTTGCTCAGCCCAGGGGCTTGGATCTGGAGCATGCTAGAAATTTCTTATGCTTTATGCAGTTAATTTCCATTGTCATGGGAAAGGGGATGCAGAAATGGCAAAGATAGGTAAGCTGTCAGTGTAACATTTTGAGACAAGACCAAGATATCCAAGTGCATCAATGAGCTCAATAAGTATGTTTCAGATATAAGCAGAGAGACTGTGCCCACACTCGGACCAGCCCAGGTATGTTAAACTACAGACTGATAAACTTTCTTCCTAGTGTATTAAATCTGCTAAATAACTGTAATGGCTAATTCTGAAATATTTCTATCTGGTTGTATGTTGCATTTTAACTGGCAAATGCCAAAGTTAATCATATATGGAATCTATTATAAATTGTCTTTTCCCACGGTCAATGAAAATCATACAGTTTTCTTTTTTTATGAAAAAAGATAAAACGTTATTTGATAGGAATAACAAGATACTTGTTGCAGAAAAACTTTTTTTTCAGTGCAGACTACACTGAAGGCTTATGTGCTTTTCCACACTTCAGTGGGATCACAATGACTTGATATTGGCTAGAGATGCAACAGCTAAACATGTCACTTTCTGGCATTCATTTGGAAGTACACTACACAGGAACGCTGAATTAGCCCTCCTGCTGTATGACCCGAGGTGAGCTGGAACTGAGTGGCTGTAGTATCAGAATGAGAAGTACCTCAATGGCATATAAGAGATATAATTTCTGTCGGTACCTCTAGATATGTACAGAATGAGCTGGGCTGTTAGTGGAGATCGCTTGTGAGGGGAAATATGATTTCGTGACTATCTCTAATATTACATCGAATTCATGTTTTCATATTCATTGCAAGGTATCATGCAGACTTGGCAAGTCAAAGACAAGACAAGACAAAACAGTTACTGTAAGGTGCATGACCACAGAAATACAAGAAATTGAGACTCCAGATTTAAAATCATAGATAGCAGGGTCTTAAGCAGGAAGTTTGTGGGATAGGTGAAATGAGCATGCTGACAGCAGTGCTTGGAAATTTCAGTGCCAAGTTGGAGCCTGAAAGAGTTTTTATACTTTAGCTGCTTTTCAGTGTAAAGAGTCATTTTACTGCAATAAATTAGATAAATTTTCTTGAACACTATATCATGGGACAATGGAGAATAAAACAATTGTGAAAAACTCTCATACTATATGTCTGCATTGCTACACATTGCAGAGTTTAACCTATCCCATTGTTTTTAAATGTTTGCTGTTCATCTCCTCAACCTACCTGAGTTCCTTTTAATACAATTATTAACCACTGAAGGCAGTTTCAGCTGTACTGCTGCTTTTCTAAAAATAGACTGCAAGAGCATTTTTATTGTCTGCAATGTGAATTGTTTGTTTTAATAGGAATCTACTAGACTACAGTATTATTTCTTAAATTGCCTGTTACTTGAGCAACCACATCTACCCAAAACATAATGATTATGACTGAAGAAATACAATTCTGAATTACGAAGTGGAAGGTACAAGAGTTTATGTGCATGTGAAACCAGTTATCATTTTGCATATATACATAAAATTGTTATTACACCATATGCATGTCTTCTGTTTGCTGCAATGCCAAGCCAAGACCAGGCTGGATGGGGCTTTGAGTAACCTGGTTTAGTGGAAGTTGTTCCTTCCCATGGCAGGAGGGTTGGAACTAGATGAACTTTAAGGTCCATTCCAACGCAAAGCATTTTATGACTCTCTGAAACCAAAATTCAAATGTAAAGTATGTCCCAGTGAAATGAGCAGAATTTCAGTGCTGAAAGAATGTATTTCTGAGAATAATTTTAGTGATATTCTTTAATCATATTCTTGGAAGGTAATACATATTTCGAGCAGCTGTAGCATGGGTCTGTGAGTATTGTTGTCTAGAGCAGCATAAATTTGAGAGGTGAGCCAGCTTTGTGTATTCGTAGCAATGTGTTAACCACAACTGAATAGAGTCCCTCGATCCTTCTCGACCCATCTTCTCTTGAAAATCCAAGCTGTTTGCAAAAGCCTCCTGCAGCATACAGGCCAAAGGGCAGGGACTGGCAGAGCCTCCATGAGCGGCTGGTCAAGAACATTGGTCAGCGTGATTGAGACAAGTCACTGGTACAGCAGATGTATAAAAAGCCTTGGCGGTGTTTGCTGCAAGCACATATGAAATGACTTTCATGCTTCCAGCACTTAAGTATGTTTTTCACAGTTAGGAGTTGTGGAACTTTGATGACAGCTGTGGAACAATGGATAGGGTTAAAAATTAGAGAAGACTTAAGAATTAGAAGGTAAAAAGTAGTTGCTGTTAACCCTGCCCACTCTTTGACATGACAGCTATGCACAAACTGTTACACATGCTATCCCCCCATACCCACCCCTCAAAAGAAGAGGAAAAGAAATTTATAGTTCCAAATTGACATTATGTTCTGATGAGTTCATAGTGAGGCAATTGTTTAACAGTGATGCATTTAAGGAACAAGAGAACTGTAATATTATGATAGCCACTGACTGAGACTTCATATTAAGGTTCATGCAATGTATAGTTTCTTCTTTTTAAAATCAAAGAATATAAATTTCAATTCCTTATATTGTGTTCCTTTACATCCCATGGTGAGACTCTTAAGCTACATACAGAGGATGTCTGCCGTTTGTAGGTTAAGATGCTTTTCAGTGTTCACCTTTAGGACCAAGGACATTCAAAATTATATTCTGGATTTGATTTTTTTAAAATAAGAAGTTATGATTTTAGCTAGAGGGTTGGTTTCTATATATACATTACTGATTCAAGCTCCTGTCCTCACGTCGGGCCAGTTTTGTGCATTCAAGCTTTTGTCTTGTTCATGTAGATTTGGAGCATTTTATGGGGAAGGATTGTTCCTTGAAATTCCTGGCAGAGTGCCATCAGACTTCTCTATCAGGAAGTTCTATATTCTGGTGAAACATTTTTCAGTGTGCTGTCATGTCATCTGGGATAAATAGTTGAATGGATAGAAATTTGGTATTCTTTTTCTAATACCATTGTTTCCCTATTTAATTTTTTCTTGTTTAATTTGTTTCCTTCATTCAATATTTAAAACTAACAAGTACGAGGAAACACAGAACAAACTTGAAAGGCTAAAAATCAAATCAAAGAACCTTCCTACTTATATAATTCAATTAAACACATTATTCCCGTGATGCACTTAGGAAATATATTATTACAGACAAAAATCACTTTTTATGGTTTGTATTATTAACTCCTTCTGGGGCCAGATGATTCTTCTGCCAGATTAGAAGGAAGGAGCAATAGGATGTAGTATCAATTAACCTAATTGCTGTGGGTCTTTTAACACTAGGGCTGATATGGTTTCCCAGAAAGGGGATACAAATCTGTGTACATTTAGGATTTCTGGATCTTTGGAGAGAGTTTAAAATAACCTGGACATCTCCCTGGTGATAGCTGTGTGCTCATCTGCCTGAGTATTAAAAATAGGCTGTTTTTATTTAGTTGGATGGTGGAAAGATAGAGATTTCTCATATCACTCCAATGGCAGATTCAAGATTTTACATATGTCAAAACAATGCCATCTGGATTTGTTTATATCATAGTTAGCCTTTTGCAGGAGTCCAAGTGGCTATTTGAAAGCTACTATAGCATCAACATAACACAAGTAAACAGAGGTCATGCTACAGCCCTTTCCAATTTCTTGGGCCAACATGGGGAAGTTCTGTTTATACAACTGCACAATGTGTGTGCAGTCAAAAAAAGTTAGGAAAATGAAGACAGTGTCATAAAAAAACCCTATCTGGACATATGAAATCATGTGAGTTAAAAGACTGAGTCCCAGCTTTAAACATTTCCTTTGCCTTGTCTTTTGAATTTGATTCTTTCACCTTTCAATCTTGTTGCGTTACAGTTATACCCCATCCTTCGCAAGGAACAGAACAGCCCACGGGTCTCGCAAAACGTCAAACTCGCAAATACGTGCAGGTCATTAGTATGCACACAGACCACACCCATTGTTCCACTCCCAGCCAATCAGGAGCGCTGAGGAGCCTCTTCGACTCCTCCCCACGGGCTCTCGCAACACGCAGGAGGAAAGAGAAGCATTTCTGCGCCCTGTCTGCCTCGGGGGACCCCCCCCCGAGAATCCCTAGACTTCTCTTCAGCCACGCTGTCGCTTCCGCATCTGCCGCCGGCAGCGAAAACCCCGCGCCGCTGCTCCCCCGCCCCCTCCCTGGCCCCCATGCTCATCTTGGGTGTGTCCCTGCCCCGTGTCCTGGCACTGTGCCCCGNCATAAATCTTTGTTTTGTATTTACAAATGCAAGATTTGTCCAACATGAAATTGAGGTTCTTGAAGTGTTTTGCATACATATAACTTTTTGCTTCTGAGTTAAAAAACAAACAAACAAACCAACGAACCCCTCTCCTTGACATAACAGAAATCTGTTTTTCTTGATTGAAGGCAATTAACAAGATTGATTGCTTGACCCTGCTCAATCTAGTTGGGAACGGTACATTGTACAAGTGATAAATTTGGATGGTTTGCAAAGTTCCTGGTGGATCTTTGATTTGAGATTGTGATTTTGTAACAAATCGTGACAGAACAAATCTAACGGATGATACTGTCTGTCCTTTATAGAGACCACCAGCTCAGCTGGCAAAACTTAGAGGATTTCTGTTTGTCTAGGAGGCCTGCAATCTCTCAATTTTATGGTATTTAAGGTCAGGGATGGCTCAGCAAAGGTCACTGAAAGAGAAATTAATACACAAATAATGCATAATGGAATTTCTTGGGTATAGGTTAACTTGTAACATTTGTTAGTCAATGTGATCCAAAATCCTTCAAGTCCACTTCAGTTTAGTTTTCTTTAATTGACAGAGCTCACAGGCAGGTTTTCCTGGCTCTGTACTCTTGTTTTCTTTGTCTAGAATGAGGCATGTATCTGCTCACATATTGTCCTAAGCAGCCGGTGCAGAACTTGCCATATGTAGCATGTAAAGATGCTTGAAGTAGTTTGTATTTTACGTGACCTGATTGACTGTGCCATGGGTGGTTATTATAAGGAAGTGCATAGTCTGTGATATTTGACCCAACTGTGTTGAAAATTAATGCTTAGGATGACACTAGTCTTTTCTATGTACCTTTATAGTACCAGAGTTTATCTGTTTGAAAGGTTCAGTTCTGTTCAGTTCTTTAGTAGGTAATGGTAGCTCTCACAAACATTAGGAAATGTGTCCTGACTCTCCTGATTTCTGCCAGCTGCTCTCCACTGGGTAAGGGAAAGCTGGTAGTGTAGCTATCAGGCCTGGAGACCGGAATGTTCCCTGCTTTGTCCCTCTCCATTGGTTTGGATTTGGAATTGGAAATACCATTTGGATGGCAAACCTTGGAGGAAGTCAGCACTGAGCAGCAAACCCCTGAGAGCTGCCAAGTATGGTACTTCCCAGTGGCTGTGATAAAGCCCTATGGCTTAGAGGCAGAGGAGAGGATAAATAAGTGATTGTCCTCACTGGGATGCAGTTGAGCTTATCTAAGGCAGAGCAGTGGCATAAATTAGATGTATTAAAATGAGGTGCTGCTTTTGTAGCTTCGATTTAGTCAAAATGTGACGGTCATGAAAGATATGTGGGTCCTCCTGTGTCTTCTCTGCCCATCATGAGCTCTGTTCCTTTCTGCTGTCTATGATGGGCAGTGTGGTTTTTTCCTAAGACAAGAACTTCAGGCGGGGGAGGGGAAATTGCGGGAAGAGTATCTTCACACTTGCATTATTGAAGTCTTCCAGAGATTGGGGACCTGAGATGTTCATGGTTGACTTTGGTGCACATGAAGGGTACATCCAGCCCAAAGACAAAGATTTCTTTGTAAAAACTGTGTGACAATGTTCAAATGTCCTAGGGTGATTCCATTGTGTATATATATTCCATATCTTTGTTCTTTGGCTTCGGTCTATGAGGGAATTTTGTTGTGGATACTGATCCTTAGAGAGAATGACTTTGGGCACTATCTGGAAGAGGGAAAAACAGAAGCAGCAGCTTGAGGAGGAAATTTCCAGCAATACCCCCAGAATACCCAGGTCACAGCTGCAGAGCCTTTGGGCTCGTTAACACTCTCTCCCACAGCTGCAGTGTATAAGGCTTGAGAAGGGCGCCTCTGGGGCGTGTTCTAGCTCTAGGAGAGTCTCTGGTGGGTTCCCCTCCCCTCCTCAGACATTTTCTTGCTGCACCCCAGCATCAGGGGAGAGAGAGCCTGCAAGCCCTGCCCTGTCCCCCTCCTGCCAGGATCTTCTGGGATTGTCTGCTGGAATTTGGCTGACTTCTGCAGGAATCTTCACATCGCAGGACTGCAGGGTATCTTGAATTTTCCCTCAGGTTTGTCTACATTGCAGGACTTGTGAGATATCTCAGGTTTTCTCTCATAACAATGGATTTCGCTGTTTAATACTATTGTATCCTGGGTTATGTGTTTACTGAAGTGAATAGTTTATATTTTTCCACACTTTCCTTTACTTTTTTTGAACCTGGTGAGCAGGCGGGGTGGGGTTTTTTGGCTCATCCCCCAATTTACCGCAAACCTTCACATCAGGTAATATTCTTATGCCCAGTTCTTTAATTCTGAATGAACTTGAGACAGAAACACCTGTTTAAAGTAAGGTATATATTCAGAAAAATTAGTATGTCCTTAAAATGAGCTGTTTTCATCGATAGCATGGATGTCCATGTAGCTACTGGTGCTTCCTAAGTGTGTGAGAGTTTGTAAATATGGGCAGCCAGGACTGAAGGGAAGGAAAATGATGGATGCCACATTTGTCTTTGATGTCCAAATAACTTTGCAGTTATTATCCCTGGTTCTGACTAGTCAATTTATGGATAAATTTTCCCTTTGAAAAACAACCTGTGTTAGTACCGGGTTTTTTATTCAAGAAAAAGGAACATTTTTGGTGATGTTTTTGAAAGAGAAACTTTGAAATCAAATTAAATTTTTATTGTTTTCCAGATTTCTCATGTTCAGTATAAGTGTTGGAAAATAAGCCAATGAATAAATGGTCCACAAACAAAATTAGTTGGATTTTTGTTGTAGATGTAGGGTTTGGGGTTTTTTATTCACAATTTGCTATGAAATGTCACTAGTTCCAAGTAAGAATTTTTTTAATATGTTTCAGTGGGGGAAAAGAAATAAGTTTTTCAACTCTCCTGTCAGTATATGCTCGGAGACACTGAATAATTATGAATCTCAATATACTCCTTTATCTAAGAGCTTATATGTTTTATTAGTTTTGTGGTTTCTGAGGTTTTGTTTTTTCTTTAGAGAATTGGTGAAGAGATCAGCGCAATTTAGCAGTAGATTTTTCTTTTCATATAGAGACCTAAAAATCTGACTACAAAACACATGTATAGGAATCCCTAGTAAACCAAAAGCTGCTGGGTCCACAGGTTGTCTGAAAATGATGTTGGTTGTTCAGCTTTCATGTTCTAGTAAACATGAATAATACTTCCCCAGTCTCCTGCTATGTCTGTTAGTCATTATTTTATAGCTCTGTGTTGTATTCTACTTCAGACATCCTTTTTTTTTCCCAGGCTAAATAATTCCAGTCTGTTTAATATTTCCACATTCCAGAAATGTTTTATAACATTGTCCTATCTTCTGGCTGTTTTCTTTATTTTTTTTCCAATTCAACTATGTGTTTTTCAGATGGAGAGATAAAAGCTTCACAGTCTTCAAGTTGGGGGTCATATAACTTTTAATATACAATGTAATTGTGTTTCTTTCTGGATGACTGGTTCTCCACTTTTTATTGCGAAATCCTAATAATCTCTTTGGAATTTTGGCCATTTTTGAGTCCAGAACTGATACTTTCATCCAACACTTTACAAGCTGTCAGGATTGCTGAATAACACCAGTGGATTTACAACCTATTTAAAGGGGGGATGTGGCAAGAACAGTTTTATCTGTGTGTTGTGGTAGCTTGTGGTACAAGCCACCAAGTTTCATGTTATCATAAACTTGTGTTACTTCTCTGTCCTCTGTCTTGTCTTTGCTACAACATTCAGGAAGCCAGAAATAGCATAGATCAGCCTAGATCCCCATAAAGGCACATTCCCTTTTGTCATGTGTTAGCTGGATATGGGTTGTTTTATCTTTCAGTGGTTTTCAGGAAAAAAACCTTTATCAAAGTGCACGTGTATGGTATCAATTGTACAATTATTATCAATCCACAGGCTGAGTCCTTTGAAGACTAATAATAATGGTCTGCTTATTTATTTATTTTCTTGTTTAATGTAATTCCTACTGATTTATAGATTTATTTGGATGTAGGTACCATGGTCTCTCTTTAAGCCTGTTCTTGCATTTGCCACCTTCTCTTCCTTTGGTAATGAACTAAATTTCCTTGTTAGGATAGACATCACAGGTAATAGTTGAGTTGAGCAGTTCTATATTTAATTTTTCTAATTGCCTCGTGGAAGAATATTAACTTAGCTTAGTGGATTTCCTCTGTTCATTTTATATATTAATTCAGTACTTTTATTAAAAATACTTTTCTCTCCCATGCCTCAGAAAGAGCTTAGAGTTGGAAGTACCCTAAGCTGTATCTAACTCTGCTCTGATGCGAAGAATTAATTCATTATCTCACTTACGGCCTTGTTTTCTTCAAGGCTGTCTTGCAGAGTTTTTATCACTTTTTTTTTTCCCTTTCACGTGTTATAAAAGTTATTTATTACTAGCTTTTATACCTTATATCAGATTACTTAGAACTTTTTAAAGTTCTACAATACATTGGTATCTATTTACTAGCTGATCCCAATTTCCATTTTCATCCTTTAATTATGATTGAATCTTAAAAGGATGTCTTTCTACTTCAAATAGCTTCTCTTAGTCTTTGATTTTACCAGATGGTTTTTACTTCTTTCCTTTTAAAGAAATTAGCTTTAAGAATAAGTGGCTTTGACTTACTTTAAATCTCTATTATGATGACTTTAAAATACTTAGATAATTCTTAAAGTACTTTATCCTCTTGGTACTTCTAGCTTCTAACTAACAAATCCTAGTCTTTATGTTTTGGGTTTTTTTAAATGAATCTCTACTTTAAAAGAGTATTTTTCCCTGTGTGTTTGTAACTCTGCACCTGTGTGTTGAATTTGGAGTTTAAGATGATATGACAGTTACACTCTAGTCAAAGGTGACAAAGGCTCCCTTGTTTTTTCTAGTCTTGGATTTTTCTTAATGCCTTGTCTACCATTGCATGAAATATCAAGATCTTGTGGTCATGTTTTTGGTAACAGATCAAACAGTAATGTGGAAGAATTCCAATCCATGTAGATATTGGGATGACCAGTAGTTACCCATTGTGCCTATTGGCTTCTAACCTTTCTTTCAAATATAGCACCTTTATTTTGCCAGTGTGCCCCACTCCATCCTTACAAACTTTGTACCCTACAACTGCACTGCCTCCTCAATGTGGCTGCTTTCCACCAGTATGTCTGCTGGGATGTAATTTCAAATACAGATGGCATAACCCAGGTTAATTTGACTTCCACAATTAGTACATGTACATTTGACATAACCTTAGAGATATATATTTGCATGCTCTGCTTAAATTTCCTGAGACCATGCCTTACTGGTTAAAATGTGTACATTTTGTCCATTTCTATCTTGTTCTGTAATCAAGAGTAAGGAATTTGGGACAATTTATTCCTCAGTAAGTCATATGAACACCAGAGTAGGGAGAAATTGGACTTTGAAAATGCTAATCTGAAACTCTCCAAGGATATCATATATAAAATGATCTGTGAGTCTGCAGAATTGCTGCATATTCTTTTAGTCATTATGTGTTGATTTAGTGCTATTTTAAAGAACTGTTGTGTGTTTTCTTCACATGGGTACTTGTTCAGATGTTCATTAATGCGGAAACCTGGTGGGTTCAAATGTGCATGAAACTGTAACATTGATGCAGATCCACTTGAGGTCATAACAGTGTCCTTCTTTATTAGAAGTGAAATCTGTATATTTGCACAGTTTTCTTCTGTTTGCCAGAGAACAAGCTCATCTTTGAAGACTGAACTGTGAATGTATATCCTCGCTCAGCTTTTTATGCAGGCCTCACTGTATGCAGAATGCTTGAAAGGAAATCCTGTAATAGGTTAATTTTCCTCTCTGTAGGTCGCATTGTCTAAAAATACTTCTTTCTTCCCTTCTTTGTTACTTTTCAAGGTGTAGCTACTCATACTGGTCTCAGGATGAAAAGAAAAACCCCTTAAACACAATGCCTTCATCTTAATATTTGCAAAAACATGTTAGGTGTTCTTATTTCTTGTTCTAAAGGCAAGCTCTTTCATGGATCCTATTCATGAATCCTCTCTTTCACCTATGATCAGGAGATAAAAAAGAATAAAATAGCTTTGTGTACTAGATTTCTCTGTTCATAGAGAAAGGTTTGTTAAGCAGCTATTGATTTCCACCCCCCCAGTCCACCACTTCCCATCTCTTTTTCCATACATAAATGGGAAATACTGCTACCATTGGAGACAACTCTAAGATTTCTAGTTTTTAAGTGTTTGCCTAGATCTTCTCACCTTTCACTATATGGAAGTGAAAGGAGAACGGGCAGCTTACAAGAAATGTTGTAAAAGGACGCTCTGAAAAAGCAAAGTGTCCAATTTTCAGCATCATAAAATTACAGAATATGCTGAGTTGGAAGAGATCAATTGGGATCTTTGAGTACAACTCCTGGCCCTATGCAGCACACTACAAGAATGACACTGATATGTCTGAGAGCACTGTCCAAATGCTTTATGAAATCAGACAGGCTTGGTGCTGTGACTACTTCCCTGGGGAGCCTGTTCCAGTGCCCAACCACCCTCTGGGTGAAGAACCTTTTCCTAATATATGCATTATATTGAAGTTGTTGGCACGATATTTTACAATATAGTTCTACTTTCCCCTTCGTTTAAACTATTTCCCTTCACTTAAGCTATAACCTGATTTGATTTCCTTGTAAGTATCCATTAAAATAAATATTGGGCTGTAGGTCCATAGAGAAATAAATTCATTTTCTTAATATACTTACATTTCTAAAATGGCATATGAGGCTCCTAAACCTAGTGCCAGGGCATGCAAGGTTTAGGAATATTTCTATACTTTATTTGTTGTTGTTCCCTTTTTAATTGGAAGTGTACAGCAGAGGATGTACAGCAGAGGATGACAAGCAGTCTTTTTTTGCCTTCCTATGGGAGATCCATCACAACTGCTGTGTAAATGAGAATCACATATTTTGGTGTCAGAGGATGCAAAAGCATTGTTTCTCTAGGATGATACTTCTTGGAGAAAGGACAAGAATGAAACTCTTATCGGAGGTCCTATGCAGTCTAGCATAATGTAACTCAATTTGCACGTTTACAGAAGCCGCTGTGCCATAGAAGCTCCTCTTGTTGCAGGAAACTATTTCCACACTCCTTCCTTTGTGTTCCATCCACGTAGTGGTCATGCTCATTTTGAAATGTTTTTTACAACCCCTGAAATTTCCAACTCGCTAAGAAGTTTCCATCCGCTTTTAATTTCTAAAACAAAAGTTACAGAGTACTTTTTATTTATGATGTACTGTGATCTTGCACCTGCCAAATGTATCATGACTCCATCTGTTCCACCATAACAGCAGTTACAGGGGTTCTGTGTATGCAAGCAAAATCTACACTTCAGTGTCAGAATTTCAGGCCACCTCCTCCTTGGATCACTAATAGAAGGTTTGGCATATTTTTGTGCTGTAGTTTAGAGAACATCATGATCTTCAGAGCCTGCTACTGAGGATTGTTTGGTGTGGTTGGCATAATGAAATGTGTGGTCAAAACTTAATGGTCACACACGCATTTGGAATGTATTGCACATGTGCCTGCCAAGATGTTGCAAAGCCTCATCTTACTATATTGCAGGAGGAAGAGAAGTGGTTTCTTTAAGTTACTTTAGTGTCCTGAAGATTAATTTAATGTGGTTCAGTGATGGACCTTGATGTGAAAATGAAATGACAAGGCTCAAATGTAGGATGCTACAAACATTACAGTAATGGTTTTGTAGGGGGAAGATATATCAGTTAAATTTAGCCTTCCTGTGGTAAGAGATAAGTGTATGTAAGTCACTAGCCAAGTCTATGGCTGATGTACATGAGCATGGTTTCACTGATCTGAAGATGCAGTAATGATTTATACCAATATGGGGCATAACTCATAGTGGATTAACTCAGTAGAATTTGCTGTTTAACACTGCACGATTGAAAAAAGTCTTGGGAAATATATGGGAAAAATGTTGCATTATTTTGTAATGTCCAATTATATGGTGTTTTTGTAAGCGGAGCATAACAAACCTTAACAACAGTCACTATTATTTCTAACCTCATGTTTGTGTCCTTTATGATGATGGCATTCCTGAGAGAAGACCTTGAGTAAGGTAAACAGCACAGAAGGATCAGTCTGCAATACGTTTTTGTAGTTAATTGTTGTTATCTTGGTTAGGACGTGAACTTTCTGCTATTCAAAGGAGAAAAAGCAAATTCAGAACAGTGGAATAGTTTGGGTTGGAAGAGGCCATGCTACCTTCCATCTAGTCCAACCTATGTGCAATGAGAAGAGACATCCTCAAGTAGATCATGTTGCTCAGAGACTCCTTCAACCTGACCTTAAACATTTCCAGGGATGGGTCATCTAGCATGTCTCTGTGCAGCCTATTACAGTGTTTTACCACACTTCATTGTAAAAAAAAAAAAAAAAAAATTCTTCTTGATGTGTCGTTTAAATCTATCCTCTTTTAGTTTTAAACAGTTACCCCTTGTCCTTTTGCGACATGCCCTGCTATAGCCTTATGTTCTCCAGGATGCACAACCCTAAATTTCTCAGTCTGCCTTTTTAGACAACATGATCCAGCCCTCTGACTTATCTCCCTTCATCTTTAAATTTAATTTAAGGCTCTGGCAGTGAGTCCACTAGCTTGTGGCAAAAGACCATCTTCCCCCTTTGAGACAGAAGAATTCTCTCATGCCAGCAAGCCTGGCACTGTATAGGCCTCATTATTATTATTATTGAAAACCACAGAATTGTGGTGACATCACAAGCCATGGAGCTGTGGACCTATCTGGTTTTGTCCAAGGTCACTGCCCACAACTGGAAGGAGAGAGGAAAAAGTAACCTGTGTTTCTGATTCCCTCACCAACTGTCCCAAGGCCCTGAAGTCTCTCTTAATCACCCTTGGATTACACATTGTGGGTTCATCACCACCCACATGGAAGAGCAGTAATGGGCAATAGTCCAAGGGCCACACCAGACCAGGGATTTTCCTGGTGATGTCTTTAACTCAGGTCCCAGGGAAGCAGCAGACTTCCTTAAAAGGAGGGTGTGTCAATCATACTGGAACCTCTGTTCGCCTCAGAAAGCAGTTGCCTATAACTATAACCTATCTTTTTTTGTGGAGGTTGTCATGGTGCAGGAATAGCAAAAGATAGGTATGCACGCATTTGTATTTCAACGCATTATAGAACACGGGAGAAAATCAAGCCTTCATATTTTTCTTCTTCCACAATATATTGTTTTACTGATCCAAATTAAAATGCTGTGAAACTTTATAACAGGGAAATAACATAAGATAATGAAGCACAATATTCATCTGAGGTCACTGTTGCATGGAATAACTGACACCTCTCTGGTGTCATCTTGCTGGATCCATCTGGCAAATTATAACCAGAGAGATACCGAGTGTACAGAACTAGCTGTTTAAATGTACTTTGATGAAGCTAAATACAGGGAAGGTTCCCAGAGTTCTCAGCATTTCCAGACATAAACACATTCACTGTATTATTAATCGCACTAATTTAATGTAAAGCATGAAGGTCTCCATGAGATATATGCAGAAGAACAGTTGAAATCTATGATTAGTGTGGGCAGTGGAAGAGCAGTTTCAGTCTGTTGGCTAAGGTTAATCTAGGCAAGGTACTAGGGAAATAGTTATCCGTGCTGTGATGGAGTTTAAAATACTATCTATATATGTAGGGTTGCCTTTAAGATAAAGTGCAGGAGGCTGAACAGAAGCAGGAATTAGCTGATGACTTTTAGCTTAGACTTGTAATTTACAGGTTTAATTTTCCTGCTGCTTGCTTCTATTATTAATTTATGTAGCAGTGATAATATTAACAGCAGTAACATCTTCACCTCCAGAGCTGCACCTCCTTCAGCTCCAAACACAGAGCTGATCCTAAAAACTAAAGATAGGGGTCAATTCTCCATCAATGAAATGCAATTATCACAGAATCACACAGAATCATGTAAAGTGCAACCTCATATATGTATGTATGCAAAAAATGTCTGAGTAGGGTAAGGAAAGTGCATATGGTTCATTGCTGGGAAGAAGGAGGTCAACCTGCCTGAGTACAGATTGGATCAGACACTTGGGCTACATATATGTAAGTAAATAGAAGAAGACAGAGACCATTTTCTTGTCCTGAGATCGGGTGATGTAGCTAACATGTTAGGTATTTAGTAAATTCAATTTTCTTGAAAAGAGATCACTGTAATCAAGCTCCCGATTGGGAAAGATCTCTGGTGTATACAAAACTTCAGACTTTACCAAGGTACAATCTGACAGGCTCTGGAAAGAGATTGACGCTAATTCAAACTATTTAAAGATCAGATTGTCCACTTCAGTATAGAAGGGTGCTGCTGAACAAAGTAGGAAAATAATTTAGAATTTTCTAGGGGTGAATCAGAACAAGGGAAAAAAAGGCATGCATAATTAAAAAGTTATCCAGTATTTCCTTTAGTCTAAACAGGCATGTTTCATTGTCCTTAAGGGACCCAAGAAACTTCATGTTTTTAATGTCACCATCATTAAACACATTTTTTGCCTTGATAAAAACATATTTAAAGCAAAATATTACATACACTTTCTTAAAGAATATTCTTTAATTTTTTTAAAAAACATTTTTGGTTGCAAATATTTTTACGATGTAAAAATTATGGTGTTTATTGGAAAATCTGTGAATAGTTTTACTAACTGTCAGCAGAAGGATAATAAGCAACATCCTTTATATAAATATGGTTTACATTGGGCAGTCATGTATCTGAGGTTAATGATGTTGTTAACAGCATTTGTTCCTGTATTTGGAAAGTAACTAACCAGAGAGAAAGGTATGCATGCAGTGTAATGATGTAGATTAGCAGCAAATAACCTTCTCACTTGAGCAGATTATTCAAGGAAGTGATGAATTAGTCTGGACCCTGCCACATTACTGCATCTTCTCTCCCTTGGACTACTCTGCTACCTACAGAAACTGTCAGTAGCTCAGAGGTGACTGACTACTGCTCAGATGGATGTTGCATTGCTGGAGCACAGCAGTCAGCCCCTCAATAAGTAACATAGGTGATGCAGTCCCAGTAGGACTCCTGCTTGATCACCCATACTGCAGCCATTCATTTTAATCCTTGCTATATAGGGAAGTTAAACTACCTCTTTGTAGACCAATTTTTATTTTTTCTTTTTATTTGGGGGTGGAGGGATGAAATGGAAAGCTGTCACTTCCTCAGAAAATATGTTATGGGAGGATAACTTTAACACGTGCCTCTTGTATTCTTTTTCTTCCTGCTCCTCCCTAATAACACCTCTGACAGTGTACCAGGGCATATTGTTTCTGAGGTTCTTGTCAAGGATGGGTGTTTCAAAGAGAAAAATGTAGCTGCTGTTAGGAAAGAAGAAACGTAGGCAGAATGAAGGCCTCTCTTCATGAGGGTAGGATAGGCTTTAGACTAGCTAGAGTCATAGTATTGAACCTGAAATCTAAAACATGAGCCTAGAACAGGGAGCTCATCTCAGAAGGCTGTTAATCAGGAATGACTGGATGCCTTTTATTGTGAAGACCATGGTGCAATAATAGAAAAGAAATATAAAGTAGAAAGAGGTGCACAAAGGTGACTGATGCACTGTGAGGAAATAACCTGCCCTTCAGCTTTTGGTCCCTGGACCAGGCAGACAGCTGTTTCCTCTTGGGCTCAGAGTGAAACCTGCTTAAATCAGTGGAAAAGGCTCCAACTGACTCTCCTAAGCAGGCAATTTTCTTGAAGCAAAAATATACTTCATTTTTAGAGATCAGTTGAAAGAATGCTGAAAGAAAATATAACTTGCCTCTTGAGAAAGAGAGATGGGAAAACAAACTGCATAGGTTTGCAACCATGTGCCAAGTGTTGCTACACGGTATTGAGAACAGAGCTCTGAACTGCAGCTCTGTAAGGAGCTGTGCAGTCCTTCTTGTCATCCTTTCCTTCTCCCCACGGTCTGACCTCTTCTAACAGCAGAAGGATTTTTTAAAGGCCAGATGCTGAAAGAGAGCAGTTCCCAGGGGCCAGGTCCTGCCATGAACCCCTGTGCTGGGCAGCTGCTTCTAACTCACCCTCCAAATGAGGAGGAGCTTTTAGCAACTCCCAGTCTGGGCACAAGGCAGTTGAGATGACAGCAAAGCCATTTCACTGTGTTTCTTCACAAGATATTAACAGTTCTGGCTTGACGTATTAGGCAGGACTTTTACATAAGCAAAACAACATCTTTCACTGTCAGCATGCACAGTATGTAGGAATGGTGAAATGTACAAGACAACCATTTAGACTTTGATGTTATATTTTGGGGTTTACGTCTTTTAGTATTTTAGGGCTGGGCTTAAGGAAAAGGAGGGGAGTTTCTAGAATTGCCTGACCTAACAGCTACACTAAACCCTTATTAACGGTTTTGCACTTTGCAGATTGAAACCTTCACACTTTGTTTTCCAGAAAAAAGTGGGGTCAGGGCACATGCAGAAAATTCCCCAAAGAAAGGCAGCTCATGAATATGCAAATAGATATCACCCAGCACCCCCACCCTCAATAGCCCCTGACTGCTGAGTTCCTGGGGCAGCCAGAGAGGAAGCAGGCAGAGAGGGAGCAGGGGCCCAATTTAAAGCTCCCTCAAGGCAGCACTACTTTGTTTTTAATCCAGGACATGTTTGTGGCTGTCAGAAACATTTAAAACAATTGATACTGGGGAGGGGATGTAAGACCACCTTACCCTGGGGGGGCTACCTGGCTGGACAAGGCAAGGGACTCTCATCTGGGATGGGAAGGGCAGGCGAGGGGAGGGGAGGAGGGGCAGCGAGAGGATGGGAGAGGGAAGGGGAGAGAAGAGCTGTGGGCAGGGGCAGCAGATGGAGCTGCAGAGGGTTGGGTGGGGAGGAGTGGGCTTACAAGTGCTCCTGGTGTGGGGTGTCCCTGTCCTCTGGCGGGTAAGAGCTTTGGGAGCCACCAAGGCCGGTGAAGGGAGGGATGAAGAAAGGGACCCAGAAGGAGGGAGTGGCATGACCCAGCAGTGCAGGCAGGGGTGGGCGGGGGGCAGTATGTCCTGACCTGTCCCAGTGCCGTTCCATCCTGGGGTGAATAGCATATTCATGAGCTTGTTATCTTCATGGTTTGCGGGCTTCACTGAGGGGAGCCAGACCCAAAGACCCACGAAACTAACTTGATCTCCTTTTAT
>WEKX01008705.1:19047-47217 GCA_013390025.1 Pitta sordida
GGGAACCAGACCCAAAGACTCACAAAACTCAAGGGATTGCTGTAGTTCTGTTTTGCAGCAGAAACTAAATGTGTTAACAAATGTATTTGTTGATTTCCATTATTACAAAAAGTCACAACAAACATGTCCACACCTAAGGTGCTGTTAGCAGGCACTGATGCAGTATAATTGTTCTGCGAAAAGAAACCCTGTAGCATCCCATTAAAATCAGAGGCTGCTGAGTTTCCTTATGCCATTTATGGCTGTATTGTATCTTTAGCATGGTAGCATTCAATCTCTTTCCACACATACAAGCAGAGACGTAGGATCCCTACCATACCTTGGTTAAATATTGCCATGTCATTTCTTCATTGAAAAATCATGCTTTCTTTAAAGTACATGTACATTCAAATACTTGAAGACATCCTGGAAGATGTTCACCAGGAACCATGTTCTGTATCACAGTGCAAACTCCAAGCTCCTGATCTCTATCATTATGTTACGGAAGTGTAAGGGGGAGAATGGCATTGTTTTGCTCTCAGTACTTCAGCTTTGGGATTTATGACAGACTTAGCTGGTTTTATCTCACTTTGGTTCCTTCACTGAGCTCTGGATTGCTTGAATTAAGTGTGCTCCTATCCTTTTTCTTTAGGCACTAGAGACAGCATACTGTGATGTCATGGGTGAGATTTGAAGGTGGAGTGCTCATTTCAGAACTTGTATTTCTTTTAGTGAAGGTTGAAATGTTGTAAATTGCTAACATCTGTATTATATGCCCTCTGCACATTTATAATCTGATTATTTTTTCCCTCAACTCCCTTCATTGGAATTACTTTGGCAGAAATGAGAGTTTCCAATATGTCTTAAAATATCTCCCCTGGAAGGTAGTTAACCTCAGGTCTGCCTGCTCACTGTTCAGGGCTGATGATTGTGCCAATGTTCCTGCTTGCATACTCATTTTGAACCCATCCCATTACCTGCTTAACAAAGTGGGAGATCAAATTGTGTTCAGCAGAGCCATTATGGGAACCACCTTCTGCAGCTCTGTAAATAAGTTGCCACTTGCTGCGGAGAGAGTTTGTGCAGGGGAGGCTGAGATAAAGTCCTAGGTCTGATCATGTCTTTTGAATTGATTAGGCTTTCATGAGCAGATACTTTACTTGCACCCAATTTCCACTTGTCTGTCTGAAGGTGGAGACCCATCTAAGAGTTTGGCCAAAGGGCTATCTAAAGCACATCAAATCTCAGTGATACGATCTGGCATAGCTCTGAATTAATGCATGAGGTAAAGAAATAAATGTGTGTCTGCAGGGTTATCAAACAACTGCCATATTTCACCGCAGTTGCATGACATTTTCCTGAACTGCCCTTGAAAAGCTTTTGGGATGCCTTTGAATGAGAGAGTTATAAAAATAGCTCATTTATTTGAATTGTTGTTTTTCCTTAGGGAGTCATCCATGCAAATTCCAGGTTGTTTTGAGATTTAAACTTCTTTTGAAAGTTTTCTTTTTTCATTTAAACTGGAATTCTGTTTTGTTCCACTTCACTGTAATCCATGAGCTAGGTGAGTTGTTGCGCACTGGGAAAAGCATTGTATATGCTTGTCTCATTCTTCCGTGCATGCTGACAGCTGCTGCTGAAGAGGCAGCGCTGAGTATTTGTACCCTGCTCCAAACCACTTCAGCTGCTCTTACCTCACCTCTTCGTGCCAGTGGGACCTGTCTTTGCTGGCGCATAAAAAAAAAAGCCTCATGAAATATTACTGTGGTGCCATGGTCTGTGTCACAGCAGAGCACCATGCAGCCAGGCATCGTGAAGCAAGCTTGGTCTGAGAGGCAGCCCTGCCCATGGCAAGCTGTTAACCTTGCAGCCGCTAGCACTAGGGAAAAGCTTTTGCCTTCAAGAAGCTGGTGGTAATATTTGGTGCTAATGGAGCTTTTTGATTTATAAGCCCTGTGTAATGCCAGAAGGAGAATTTCCCAGGTAAATCATCCTGTTTGCAGGGCTTGTTAAAAGACATAGATTTCAGTGTTATGCTTCCACTCACAGCAACTGTGTTGCATGGGAAATGGCATGTGGGTGCTTTGTTTTCTGCACTTGGTTTGTCATTTTGTTCTTGGGAATGAATCCTTTTATCAACAACGTGTCGTAATAGAAGCCAGTTCTCAAGAGGACGTGTTTCTACCATTCTCACCAATAAGTTTACTCTTAATCAATATTTGATCCTCCTAGACTACAAAATCTGGTACTGTATCCTAGTTTCATCTTCTTTAATGGACGGATTATTTCTGTGTCAGCTATGGATCTAAGTTGTCAAGTGACCATCTGTGGCAATAGGTGGTGTTCTGTCAGTGGTCTACAGCCCACAGGTGGTCCATAAAGCATCAGAAGGTGATCTGTATAGCAGTGGGAGTTGGAAGCGAAAATCAAAGCAATCCTGAAGGCATACACAGTGATGCCCTGCAGTTAGGAGTACGCAGTGATGTGCCAGCTGCACACAGAACAGTCTTGTAGGTGCAGATCAATGATAACAGCATTGCCTGTGTAGTTCTTTCCCCAGAAAGTGTCATTACCTTTTTGGTTACTAGAGAAGCTGAAGAAAAAGTGCAGTAAGGGATGTAGTGGACTTCTGAATACTTTATTTTTGCCAATGTGACTGTTGCAATGTGGGGATGAGATTTTTACATCTTCGCACATCAGGTTTGGAGTGAACTGATCTGGAGGCTGAACGTGGGTAATTCTGGCCTTGAGGTGCTGAGGGGAACTACCTAGCACAGATGCCTGTGGGTAGGCAGCTGGGTCAGTTTGCAAATGATGGGGTAAAGCTATCTCTGTATTAGCTGGCAAAACCACAGCCTCCTTTAATGGCACAGGCAGTCCCTGAAGCATGCTAGACACCCATCTGCATGAAGGCAGGGACAGCCTCTGTGTCTGCAAGCAGCGGTGATGCTCCCTCGCATGCCTTATGCTTGAGTGTGCAGTTTGCACAAAACATGTCTTTACAGCTGGTTTGCCCTGCCAGAAAGGTGTCAAGACTGCCCTTAACAACAATTACAGGTACTTGTGAACTGCCTCTACAGTCTTACTGCAGCCACCAGGGGCCACTGATTCCAGCTTCCTGCTTCATGCCTGCCTTTCAAGCAGGAATTTGTGGGCTGTTCAGCGCACAGTAGATTTTTAAATCACATGCTTCCTGTTACTTTGTCACTGCAAGGAGATACAGCTGGATCAAGTTCTTGATCTTTCTCCCTGAATGTTTTGGGGTTTATAGAAACAAAAAAATTACCTTGTGAGCTTGTCATGCAATGTGCAGTTTTGACAGCCTTGTGTATGAGAGGATTATGAGAGGAAAAAAACCAACACAGACTCTTGTTTCACCGTATTGCTATATTAAGGTGCACTTTTATTTCTTCATTTTCGCCTTTACTTGCATTCTAGTTACTGCATTTTAAGCAATTAGTCCTCACAACTGGAAGGTCTGGAAACTCCTTGCTTTCCCTCTGTTCTTTTTCTTTCTACGTCTTTCTTTTTATTGTATGAGTGGTGAGACTTTTAGATAACCATCATATTCCAGGAACATGAGCTTTCACAGCAAACAAACAGAAGACAACACATTCCACTTTATGCATCCATGAGTGTTGTACTAAAAATGTGAGCACTGCCACAGCTCTGTCTGTGAGGCGTACTCTCTGCTGAGAATTTAATTACTGATAAGAACAAGATTTTTCAGTTAAAATACAAGGGAAAAAAACCTCTGAAAGACTCTGTGTTGGAATTTGAGTTTGGCTCTCATGTGGAAAGCAGTATGAGTAAACTCAGAACATCTAGAAATCCCACTTGTGCCACTCCTCAAAACATACCAGATGGACAAAGCTACTAAACTGCTGTATGGGGTTAACTTTGGATGAAGATTAACAACAACAAAAAATAATTATATAAATTAATTTGTAAGAGGTTGGTTAACTCCATCCCTTCATCCAGATCATCAATAAAGATATTGAACAGGACAGGTCTCAAAACCGAACCCTGAGGTACCCCACTAGTGACCAGCCTCCAACTCTCTGAGCCCTGTTATCCAACCAATTCCTGATCTAGTACAGTGTAAACCCATCCAAGCCACAAGCCTCCAGCTTCATCAGGAGTTTATGGGAGATAGTGTCAAAAGCTTTACTTAAATCAAGGTACAATTAATTCAATTAATCCGAATAATTTTGAGTAATTTTTTGGACTTAGAATTAGGAAGAGGAGTGGTAGTTCAGAGCCTTCATTCAGAGTTCTGCATTCACCTCTCATTGCTAAATATCTCACCAAGGTTCTCTGTCCTTCCAGGTTTTCACAGGGAACAGCAATGCTGACAGTGTGGTTCACCACAAGCTGCTGCACTCCATGAAAGCTCGCTTCTTGCGCTTCGTCCCTCTGAAGTGGAATGTCGGTGGGCGGATAGGACTGAGAGTTGAGGTCTTTGGCTGCTCCTATAGTAAGTGGCTACATCTTAACACCCATTTTCTCAGAGAACTTTTTGTTGATGCTGGCTGTGCTGTAGGAAGAGTCTAGTGTTAAGTTTTATGCGTTAAGATGCAAAGTGAAATGCATTGCCATAATTAATTTTTTTGGTAGTTTTTCTTGCCCTTCTGCTTGGGGATGTGCTGCCCCACATATCTCAGCTGCTGAAGCTTTCTCAAAGCAGAGCCTATAAAGGGTTGCTCTTATGGCAATTGCGAGTGCAAGGCAGTCAGATCACAGATTGTTGCAAAACCTCCTGCCCCACTGGAGGGCTCAAAGCTAAGTGGGATCTTTGCAGGACTATATTTTCTTAAACAGGTCAATTTTTGTTTATAAGGCATTTAACTGGTTGTTGAGGGAAGTGCTGTGGATTATGCAGCTAGTTCTTATGTTTGAGACAGATGACTTTATAGCTTCAGAGTACAGGAATTTGTCTGGTGCTTTAACTGTTCTTACATGATGCTTTCTTGTGCCACCACGTGGTGATGAGCCTCTAAGACATGGTCTGTAACACTTTTTCACTTGGGATCTGGAGAAGCCTATAAATATTTCTGCCTTGGGGCATTTTGGAGCACAAACACCAAGATATGACCTATCACCATGGAAGAATGTGAATGTAAAGCAAAAGGACTGGTGTTGCTCCCTTGCACAGAACAAAAGTTCACTTATGAGGGAACACAGGTCCAGTCAGTATTTGTTTCTCAGGTGACTGTGGGTCTATTTGTGAAATGGCCAAATGTGACTTGAGATACTGCTGGAGATAGGTGAGATTTTGCTGGGGAGAGTTTGGGGAATTAACAGCGTTTTACCATGTGGCGTGGCACAAGTCACCATCATGTGACACTATTGTACATCTCCTCATCTAGTTTAGGTCCTTATCTGTTCNGATTGTTGAAATATTCATTCCTTTTATATAAATGTGCCGTTCAAATTTCTCCCTGGCAAATTGCATATGCCAAGCAATACCTGTCTACAAGTTTTGCTTATGTAGTTTCACTGTCTTGGCTACTCCTAACCCAGACACTACAGCACTGTACAAAAGATGTTTGGTCATTTAAAATGCCAACTTTAGTGTTATACTGACAGACTATCTGCTCCAGATCCTGAGCTGGTGTGCTCTTAAGTAGCTGCATTTTGGAATGTTGATAGCATACACACTTATCCATGACGTTTGATTCTAGCAAAAGAAATATATTAATAATATTTTAAAAGTTTTNACAGCAATGCTGACAGTGTGGTTCACCACAAGCTGCTGCACTCCATGAAAGCTCGCTTCTTGCGCTTCGTCCCTCTGAAGTGGAATGTCGGTGGGCGGATAGGACTGAGAGTTGAGGTCTTTGGCTGCTCCTATAGTAAGTGGCTACATCTTAACACCCATTTTCTCAGAGAACTTTTTGTTGATGCTGGCTGTGCTGTAGGAAGAGTCTAGTGTTAAGTTTTATGCGTTAAGATGCAAAGTGAAATGCATTGCCATAATTAATTTTTTTGGTAGTTTTTCTTGCCCTTCTGCTTGGGGATGTGCTGCCCCACATATCTCAGGCCTATCACAGACCAATTTGCTGCATCTTGCGAGTGCAAGGCAGTCAGATCACAGATTGTTGCAAAACCTCCTGCCCCACTGGAGGGCTCAAAGCTAAGTGGGATCTTTGCAGGACTATATTTTCTTAAACAGGTCAATTTTTGTTTATAAGGCATTTAACTGGTTGTTGAGGGAAGTGCTGTGGATTATGCAGCTAGTTCTTATGTTTGAGACAGATGACTTTATAGCTTCAGAGTACAGGAATTTGTCTGGTGCTTTAACTGTTCTTACATGATGCTTTCTTGTGCCACCACGTGGTGATGAGCCTCTAAGACATGGTCTGTAACACTTTTTCACTTGGGATCTGGAGAAGCCTATAAATATTTCTGCCTTGGGGCATTTTGGAGCACAAACACCAAGATATGACCTATCACCATGGAAGAATGTGAATGTAAAGCAAAAGGACTGGTGTTGCTCCCTTGCACAGAACAAAAGTTCACTTATGAGGGAACACAGGTCCAGTCAGTATTTGTTTCTCAGGTGACTGTGGGTCTATTTGTGAAATGGCCAAATGTGACTTGAGATACTGCTGGAGATAGGTGAGATTTTGCTGGGGAGAGTTTGGGGAATTAACAGCGTTTTACCATGTGGCGTGGCACAAGTCACCATCATGTGACACTATTGTACATCTCCTCATCTAGTTTAGGTCCTTATCTGTTCCTCCCAGGTGCAGAAGAGGGATTGTTAGAGAATAAGCTTTTTTGGGAGACAAATTAATCTTAGCATCATCAAAGAGAGTAGTTTGTTAAGCAACTTTTTGATTCACATGATCCCACTGAACAGCTCTAGGATTCTTAGTGGCCACATCACTACACTCTTGTTTTAGGACTGATTTGTGTGGTTATGTTGTGTATGTAGGTCTATAAGATCCATTCAGGTTGCTCTAAATGCTGTTTCTCCACCTACTTTGATGCTCAGTACTGGGGACTATCATTTAAGTACAGGTCTGAAGCAACCTGGTCTGGATGAAAAGTCATTAAAGCAAGAGACTTTTTCTAGGCCTACCAATGAACATGTAAACTGAAACTTGTAATTCCAAATAAACTGCTCTTGATGGCATAATTTCAAAGCAGTCATCGAATCTGTTTTAAAGAGCTTTTTTCTGTTAATGATGCCCAAACCTCTTCAGTCAAGAGAATAGTCCAAACAGATATGGAACAAACAGAACTTGAACTGAAGGCTGAAACTTTTGTTGCTGAATTTGTTTTGGTGCTAGTCCATGGGATACACTACATGAGCATTACCTTTGTGTCAGATTATGGTTGTATTTTCTATGATACAAAGAAGATTTCAGAGCCACTCTCTGAGTTACCTTGTGCTATCATCTGGGTCTTTTGTCCTGTATTTTGCAGTTACTGGAAATAAAAGTGCTTCTGCAGAATTAAGGTATAGGATTAAAATTAAGCCGNAAAATTACAAAACCCAAATTACTAAAGACAGGCTATTGAACAAGCCAGGAAGGAAACTTGGGCTAGAAAAATAACAAATACCCTGTATGTGCACCATCTTCATCCAAGTGTGTATGTGTGTACGTATATGAAAGAAGGGATCTGAGATTGGGAATAGAAACAGTGTTATAGTCACCTGCCTGTACCAAAGGCTTCAGCTGATACGATTCCATGTGTAAGAGCCTAATTCTCCGTTATGCCCAATTCTATTTGAGTTGTTGGAATGACTTAAAAGCTTCTATAGGTAAACAAAAAGTATTTAAGTCCACTGAAGTTGAAAAAAGGATTTGCCACCAGCATCTTAGTTTGAGATCTATTCCTGAAGTGAAACACATGTGAATCAAGTCTTGTACAAATGTACATGTGTGACTGCACAGTCATTTCTGCCTCTCAGGCTGCTTGTACAAGCAGGGGTGAAATTCAGATGATGCTGGACTGTTGGCTGTCAATTCCACCTTACAGACCGGAGTTACCCCTGAGGCACAGCACCTGATCTGAAAGGAGAATTGTTTTTTATTGATATCTGGAGCAGAAAACTGTAGAAATAAAGTTTTCATTTACAGGTGCTGAAGATCATTTTTTTGAGTGCCAACATTCATTGGTTGGCTGAAACAGAAGTCCTGCGACATGGACAGCTTAGACCATATGAATTCCATGTGGTGGTGCGCATCTATTAAAACCATGGAACTACATCAAAACATGCAGCTGAGCACTTCACTGTGATACACAAGGGTGTGCAAATTAGTGTATGGTTCCTTAGGTTGCTCACATCAGCCACTTTTTAACCTTACATATCTGAGTAGAAACTGGCAGCTGTAGGAGAGGTTTGTGGTTTCACTAGCTCTTTTTTTAGGTGAATGTTACAGTCTCATGGCAGCAGAAGGCTCTGCTATCATTTTTGTGGTATGAAAGTCCTCTGCTCAAGAGGTCCCAGGAACACAATCTTGTGCCCAGCTTTTTCAAATGCAGCTCTCGATGATGACTTTTCAGTAGGGGGCATGTGGGAGGCATCAGGTCGTGTAGGTCACCGAATGTTTTGCCAGGACATAGCAACAATGGCACTTTCAGTTTTTTATTGTTCCTGCTAGAAATAATTTACTACAAATATATTCCCAAAGCCTCTCAAAAGAGCTGTCTTTTCTTGTATTTTTTCTTTTTTTTACCTTTTTTTTTTACTTTTTCCCTTTTTCTTTTTGCTCTCTAATTGCCTGCCAGTTGACATTGTTTCTTTTTTAACAGCAAAGCTATTTCAGATAACATGTGCTAATTGCTATATACACTTTCTTACACAGACAGTATGTATTTAAATGAAAATTCATCACATTATTTGAAATTCCTGTAAAGGTTCCATCCTACATCCTCAAAATAGGTACTGAAATAGGAAGGTGACAGTCTTGATCTGAAAATGTACCTTGATGTTTCCTGTGCAGAAAAGGATTTATGATGAGTTGAACGGAAAGTTCCATGCAGAAGTGTGTGTAAGCTCTTTGTCCCTTTGCGGCAGTGGCTTCAGCCATGTGATTGTAACAGATAAACAGAGCTGCAACAGAGAATGTGCTCAGACAAATGGCAAACCAATTGCTTTTGATACTGGAGGTGGCAAGGGGCGACAAGTATAACTTTATATTGGGGAAAAGTCTTGCTGGCTTGGCACAGGGAAAAAAATCTACTGACACAATTGCTTTTATATAGTAAGATACGTGGCTGTATTAAAGATGCTGTATTGAAGATCATATTCTATAACTGGTTAACAGCATCAGCAGAATTGGATGCATGTGCAGTTAACAGCTTGGGATACCAGAGGAGAAACAATAACAGGGTCTGAGACGTGATGTCTTCTACTTTTGAGAGCAGAGTTCTCCATTTGCAGTTCAGGACTCTGGTTTTGGATATTTTGCTGTTTTTACTTTAGGAAATATGGTCTAATATTGTGCTTTTTTGATTAAATGATATTTTTGACTAGGTCTTTTTTCTGTCTGGTCTCTCTTCTTCTTTCTTTCTTTCTTCCCCTGCGTCCCCCCCCTGCCCCCGCTGTCCCTTCCTCCATCTTCTTGATGGCTGATGGTGATTGACCAGTAGTGTTTGTAATCAAATGCATAAGGCAAATACCCGAACGATCCCTTACCAAGAAACACAGATTTTGACGAGGATCAAGCTGTATGGCTGAGCAGTCACTTCTGAAATGCTTGTCAACATTTACTTCTTGGGTTTCATATCTGAGAGCGGTTTGGAGAGGGAGCTGAGGATTGCTTTAGGGTCACTGAAGCCGGTAAGCCATGACTGGCCAGGGGACACATCTGTTCACATCAGGAGCAGTACTCTGTCCTTCTGCCAGGAGTTAAAGCTTCTGTCCATTTCTGCAAGCGCAAGACCAAAGTTCTCTCTCACGTGACAACTGTTCCTAGGGTTATTCCTATTGCAGAATATCTTTGCCATGTAAGTGTTTATGTTTTCCAAAAACACTTGGAGGACTGTCTCTTTGAGTATGAATGAATTATCCTGTCTGCTGCTGGGAGCGGATTGCTGCACAAGTAAACTCTGTGCTCTCATATTGCTCCCAGCCTATAAACAGCCTTATTGATGAGGACAGTGTAGAAAAGGACCCAGACTGAGCGAAGTCTGTCTTCAGGGAGCTTAAGTAAACCAGCAGGCGGTGGAGAATGAGGTCACACATTCTGATCCTCATTTTCTTGCTGCAAGTGGATTATGGACATACATGGCTAAAACAAACAGTAAGCAAACACTAAGCAGGTTTTCTGGAGTGGCTGTTTTTAACAGGAAATCAAAGATTCCTTGTCATGCAAACTGCCACTAATGACTTCTGGCTGCAGGGTTAGCATTTATTTGACATATTCCCGTTTTATTCAGGGCTATTTATTGGCCAAAGTGCTCACAACTGATAATTAGTGGAGCAGAACCTTTCAGAATCAGGTTTTCCTTTGTGTTACACTCTGTAAATGTCAGTTGTAGAGTGCTTCAAGAAATCATGTTATGCTGTGGCTTAGTGGAGAGTTAAGAAGGACTGAAATGTGAATTGAGACTGGTTGAAGCCTTGGATCTTAAGAAGAAGAATAAAGGGTTGCTCTTATGGCAATATTGAATCAGTTCATCCTTACTCTTACAGTGTCTTTGCTTTTGAGAACTAGGAGGAAAATCAACTTTTAGCTGCAAAATGCTCAGAAAGTCAAACAGTGTAAATTCTTTATAAACTATTTCCTAATTCCTGCCTGTGTTAAAATGAAAGCATTCCTATAGTACACTTGTGATGAATTTTAAACAAATAGAAGTAGTTAATGTAGTTAGGGAAAATTCATAAGAGCTAAACTACAAATCTGATTCCCTTTATAGAAACTGGCAGTCAAGGTGTCAATAGAGAGAAATCAGCAATTCTGAAGGAGCTGTTTCTGAACACCGAATTCAGAAGTTAAAAACAATAAAAGCAGATGGCATGAATATTCATGATACTTCTTAAACTAACAACTGTTCCACAAATGATGCTAAACCAGCATGTTACAATTCTGCCATCAGAGATAAGGAGCTGGTCTTAGTTTATTCTGGAGTGAATTTTCTCCAGGATTTAGTTTCATTGTAGCTTTATTCTCATAAAAAATAATCAGTTGCCTTCTGATTTGAAATCAAGTCAGTTTTGGAGTTACAGAATTTTGCATCAAATTTAAACATTGAGCTCCCTGAAAGAATGCAAGTATGTCATCAAACTTCTGTACGAACTGTGATACTGACAAGCACAAGGTTTTGATGGCGGTTTCTATGGTAACAAATCATTAACACATATTTTATTTTTTGAGCTTGTAATAGGTTTTAATTGCAATCCTCTTGAAATTTTGGTCAAGCTAAAAAAAAAAAAGAAAAAATTTAACCCGTCCATTTCTTATTCTTATTATTTTGAATTACTTTTCAGAAGGAAATGGAAATCTGGTAGCTTTGAGTTATCATTAACATTTGTGGTTTGCAAACAAAACCAGTCTGTGTTCTTTCTTTGTGCATGTATCACAGTAGTTAGGTAGCTTAGTAAGCTACATAAGTAGTAAGCTCTGTTCTGATTCTTCATTTTTTGGTATTCTTAATTTTTAATATTTTTCATAACAAGAAATACCACTTGACAAAGTTAATATTTACAGCTAGATACAGTGAACCCCTGGCTCTTTGCAGTTTTGATCTTTGCAAATTCAGTAAGTCAGGGGGAGGTTTTCCACGAAGATTCGCATCTGAGTTGGCTCCCGGCTGTGCAAGGGACCCTCGCTGGGGCTTGCTGTGGCACTTGGAGAAATACTCCAGGAAGCTGGCAGGACAGCCAGGGCGCTGTGTTTATTCCCTAGAGCACCCATGCCAGGTCTGTTGCCCCCCATCCTGTCCTGCCTCCAGTGCCATGCACGAACTTTCTTGCCCTGGCCCCACAGCTCTCAACCTGTGTGGGTGGAGCAGCATCTGCCGTGGCCAATGACATGTCTCAGTGGCGCTCCAGCATCCAATGGGAGATGCTGAGAGGCAGGACTGCAGCAGCCCTGGTGGGGGCAGTGGCCCCAGCAGCACAGGCTTGGCCCTGGGAGCACCTGGCCCCGCCTCACCCTGCACCACCCGGCCAAAGGTGCAGGGTCCAATGGGGCTTGTCCGCAACCAGCAGGGTCTGGGAGGGGCTGAGGCATCTGCGGAGATGGCCCAGCCTGAGGGTTCACACAGCTCCAAGTGAAAACAGCACTGCCCCAGGAGCCGTGGCCCTGCTGCTACAGACGGGGAGAGCCTAATCCCCCGGGACCTGTGCCGGGAGCTGCCCAGGGGCCCCAGGGAACATCACAGGGAGAAGTCAGAAGAAACCCCCGTCAATCTCCTGATATGTCACAGGGTGTGGGGCAGTCCCGGGAGTGCCCTGCAGAGCTCCAGGGCTGTAGGGGGCAGTGCAATGGGCGGGCCTTAATTGCATATTCATAAGCAACTTCATGGATCACGGGCTTCATGGGAGGCGGGGAGACGCAATGCCACGTGAAAGTTGGGGGTTCACTGTATTTTATACATGAATTATGCCAAATTGCATTTGGATAGAATTTGGAATTGAATTTACATATATCAGTCAGATATGTTTATGCAGCATATTAATTAGAAGTATTTAAAGCTACCTGAAATATTTAGTTTACGTATTAGATACACACACATATATATATATATTTTAGAAATTTCTTAAAAAATACATTTTGCTTAAAAGACTGCTTTATAAAGTGAAGAGAGTAATGCAGGCTGCTGTGCCAAAGAAAATATTAATTGCAAATGAGGAGCTGAAAGCTTGTTTCCTACCACGCTGATTGGGTTTTTAGAAGCTGTCTGAAGGGGAAAATATGTTTCTAATAGGATTTTCAAAGGTGTATAATCAATTTAGATGCCCAGTTCCCATGAAATCCCTTCAAAAGCTTTCTGAATTGATATTTTACTATTCCTGCCAGCCTACACAATTTGCATGCAGAAACATGTTTGATAAATGCCCATCACAAGCAAGCAGCCAACCCTCAGAGGCTGAGATGATGCTTATTTGAATGCAGAGGTGGATGCAGTCATGGCTGACATGCAGAAACAGCTCAGCAGACACTTGTGAAGCTACAAAAGTGGAGTGAGTACTGGAGTGTTCAAAGTAATGAATAACATCCTGAATGCAGTTGAGATGAACAGCAAATGTTGGAAGGGATGTTCTGGAGATCTGAATATGTGAGAAGGCACCTGTTCTGTTTGTAAAACATTAAGTGAGAGAGAAATCTTGCTTGCGGACAGCAAGCACAGGGGACTTCTGTTTCATCCTGGTGCTCCCTTTCTCCAGATAGAGGGAAAGGATAGGAAATGGATGAAATGTAGTTGCCCAAATGACCCATATGTCCTGTGGATGTATGCTTATGACAAGACCTGTCTCCAAGTTGTATTTTTAAAAAAAATGGAAAAAATAGTCCTTCTATTGTTCCCCCTTCTTGTCATTTTGCTATTTTCTTTTTTCCAGAGTCAGATATCGCAGACTTCGATGGCAGAAGTTCACTTCTGTACAGGTTCAATCAGAAGCTTATGAGCACATTCAAAGATGTGGTTTCCTTGAAGTTCAAGAGCATGCAGGGGGATGGAGTCTTATTTCATGGAGAAGGGCAGCGTGGAGACTACATTACCTTGGAACTGCAGAAAGGGAAACTCTCCTTGCACATCAACCTCGGTAATGGTAATTAGGATTATTGGTTTGCGTGTTTCTATAACAAGGATTGTCTTTGTTTATACTAGACATTGTCTGGAAATTCTAGCTGATATTAAGAGAACATGCTGTGTGCCTTATCTCACAGCTACTGTCTCAGGGTGATCATACCCCCCTCTTGCAACTGTATTGCAGAATCTTCACTAGCTTCCTCTGAGGGTGATGCATGGCAGTGGCCTCAGTAGTCCCTAGTGACTCATGATTCTCATGCTGAGGCGTTTGAGTTGGGCACTTTTCCCCTTGTGCTTAATTATGTTCATTTTACAAGTCAGTAACAATTTTCCACAGCTGTTGGATTTAATTTTTACATAAGCTCATTAATTGTTTGATCTCCAACTTGTGTTTTCTTTCTTTTTCATTGAAAAATAGAAATAATAATAATAATGATGATGATGATGCATTTTTCTAATTTGCTGTTTGGATGTTGCTTGGATCCAGTAGCTACATCCTGAACCTCTGAATATGGGAATCCTTGGGTCCACTGATTTGTCCTCCTCTTGAAAATATTTCATATTAGGATGAGAGTATAATGCAGTTAATTATACAGCAATCCCCTGTTACTCGTGGGTTGTTGGGTCTGGTCCGTCTCACACGAGTCGTGAAATCCACAAAGATAGCGAACCCACTACGTAGTCGAGTACGCCATGCCCGTAGCCATGCCCCCTCCCCTAATAAGGTCTGGAGCGGCGGGTGCGGCCCCTGGGCACACAATGGCACACACACAATGGCAGCCACGTCGCCCTGTCTTGTAGCCCGGCGGAGGACAAGTCCAGCCGTGCAAAAACACACATTTACACTAAATGCATCCCGGCTGCGCTGGCTCTGGGCTGGGACCAATTTACATAATCCTGAGCAGATTGGGTTCACAGTAGGGGGGCGAGCAGTGGGTGCCAGTGCCGTGAGAGCGGGGAGTCCTGGGTCCTGTGAGTGGCGGGGGAGGACCGGGGACGGGGCTGGCTGTGCTCGCCCTGTGAGGTCACGGTAGGTTCTGCGCAGGCGCCAGGTCCCACAACTCACTGGAAAATCAACAGCGAGTATGGGATCTCGCAAATTACGGACCACGACTATGTGGGGGATCACTGTATTATGTAACTACTTGCAGAGGAGATACTGTTGTAAATATGTATTCTGAGATGAAGTTTTTTCTTGAGCTGTAGCCTCAAATGGATTTTAGCCATTTCAAGTCCTCTGTGTGCATTCATATGTCATAGGTTTTGATGTCTGCTCTTGAGTCTGCTTCCATCTTGCCTGGCAGTTTTGAAGCATGTGTTATTTCTATTCTTCTGGAATATAAAAGAGGATACAGACTCCCTTTCAGTGAGATGCTCTGAAGTGTGCAGGCATGTAGCCAGCAGGAAAACAGAAGAGTGCTTGAAATGACTGGGTTAGGGTCTAAATATTTTTAATTTTGATCTATACTTTTGGAGATCTGGGCCAGGTTTAAAAATCTTTTTGTGATGGACAAAACATTTTGCATTTTTGATGCTTCACTGACTTCTGCCTTTTTCTTCTGTGAAAATGGACAGGTGCAATTTTCTTGTTAAAACACATAAAATACATGGTTGACATTCAGGTCTCAGGAGTGGTCTGTTAATGTGACTAGACAGGAGATTTTGGTACTATATGAAAGAAGCTCTTCAGCCACCAGGACCTGAAATGCATGGCAGAACTGAGGGTACAGGCAGAGCAGTTATCCCCTGTGTGTTGCAATGTGTGGGTGCAGCATCAGTACCACCTCCTGGTTCATCAAAAGGATTTCATGGGCAAAACAAAAGTGTGCATGTGGGTATACACAAATATATTTGAATAAGAGGCCCTAAGAATCTAAGACAATCCTTGGAAAGGGTTTGTTTCCAATGACCAGAGCTCCAGTTTGCATCTAGGAGCTCTGCTCTGTGCTCCCCTTGCATCCTCGTACTTTAGTTAAGGGCCTGGGAGTAACTCTGGTCTCTTCTGCCTGTCTGTGCCACTCCAGGGGACTCCAACCTGCACTTCAGTAACAGCCACACATCTGTCACCCTGGGCAGCCTCCTGGATGACCAGCACTGGCACTCAGTTCTCATAGAACGCTTCAACAAGCAAGTTAACTTCACAGTGGACAAGCACACCCAACATTTCCGAACGAAGGGGGATTCAGATCACTTGGATATTGATTATGAGGTGTGTGAAGCCCTTTAGGTTATAACCTGGGAGACGAGGTATGAATTTTGGTATAAAAATGAATATGATGGAAAGCAACGACTCTATGAGATATTTCTTTCCAGCAAATCTATTTATTTAATATTTCCTTCCCAGAAAACTCCTTTCATACTTAACAAGCATAAACTGTATCAGTGCAACTCTATATATGACAGTCTCAGAAAACGGCGAGTCTCCGTGCAAATATGCATTGGATTTTGCTTGTATTTCGAAGTACGACAGACTTTAAACTAAAAAAAAAAAGTTATAGCCTAAGTTCTAGTCAAATCTTCAGGGATCTGATGCCCTTATCTGTAGGGAGACCTGTTGTGTCATCATCTACAATATGATTTTGTTTGCACACTATTCACTATTCCTGAATTGGATTGCCATGACTGTGGGGATACCAGCCCTTAGTTGTTCTATCCATTCACCACTTGCTTGGAATACAATGCTCCAAATAGAGACGTGCAGGCAAAAGCCATTGTTTTCCCACTAGGAATAGAAGACCCTAAGAATGAAAGGAAGTTGTAGCAGGAGGGTTGGGGGTCAATATCTTCTCCCAGGTAAAAAGTGACTGGATGAGAGGAAATGGCCTCACATTGTGTCAGGGGAGTTTTGGATTGGACAGTAGGGAAAACTTATTTACTGAAAGGGTGGTCAGTCATTGGAATAGGCTGTCCAGGGAAGTGGTGGAATCATCATCCCTGGAAGTGTTCCAAAGGTATGTGGATGTGGCACTTGGGATATGGTTTAGTCATGAACACACTGGTCGTGAGTTGGACTTGATCTTGGAGGTTTTTTCCAGTCTTAGTGGTTCTATGATTCTGTAACTCTCACAACTAGCTCTGACCCAGATCCCTTCACAACCAGGGGTGTGATCCACAGCATCCTGATCTAGGGAGCCAGAGCAGCTCAGCCAGGGAAGGGCTGAGCAGAGGAAACATCCTGCCTGCCCCAAAACTCCGAGGCTGGTGTGCTCCCCTGTGATGACACCAAGGTATGGTGTGCAATTTATGTCACTCTAGCAGTCCAGTGCTTACGGCTGATAGTTTCTATTAAAAAAATAAATTAAAAACTGCTTATGTTTTATGTTTTTTATAGATATCATCATATCTATATGCAAAGCAGTTCCTCATCTGTTCCCCCCAACAATGCACACCTGCGTGCAAATTATCCATGTTCATTTTTATCCCCGTGTGGTTGTCTGCCAAGTCTTCCCAGCCCCCATGGCACAGGGTCATGCTTGCACAGTCAGTGCTGACACCCTGTATGGATGCATTGAGCTGACACGGTTCATTGCTTAAGAGAACACAAGTTTTCCCTCTGCACTTGGAATTAATTTCTCTGGAAAGGAGCATTTCCCAGCACACCAAAGGAAAAAAAGACAGCTTGGCAGCATCAGGTACCTGCTCTCTTCACCGTATCTTCCAGCTGAAATTCCCTTCTTTGCATTTCACAAAGCAAGGTGGAGAGAGTGGCACCTGTCCCCTGGCACTGCTGTACCAAATCATGAGCACATTTAGTAGGGACAGCACATTTGAGCATTGGATTTCTGCAACAGCTTCGGACTGAACTATCAGGGGCCAAAGCAGTAACTGCTTTTAAGATGGAGTTGAGAAAAGCCAAGCGATTGAGTCATCTGCTGTCCCAATTTCAAAGTAATAAAATTCCTTGCTTCCTGCTTGCTGCTGATTAGGGGAAGCTCAAGACACAATTTAATTTGCAGATGTTCCAAAATAGGGAGCATGGTAGAAAAGATCTTCAGCTAGTGTTAATAAGCATCACCACTGATCTCTGTTGCGCTCAGACCTGGTCCCTGGTGCTTAGTTTTTCACAGTGTGTGTTTTCTCCGTTTGCACTGAGACAATCTTTCAGTCAAACATTGCAGCAATACAGCGTACTGAAAGTTTATGTCATCACACTTCAGGGATTAAAGGTCTTACTGAGGGTAATAAAGCCATTACTTTAATAATTAAAATTATTACCAATCACAAAGGAAACCTTTTTCTTAATAGTGCAGTGGTGAAATTGATATTGATTTTGCTTTTGATTTTGAAACCCCAGTACAGAGTCCCCTAAGCAGGAGTCTTGAAGAATAGAACATGAAAGAAGCAAGTTTGATATTTCAGGAAGAACTAATGGTTCTCACTGGAAAATGCAACCACATAAGCCCTTATGCCAATAACAAATCTGCAAGTGACGTAAAGTAGCAGACTGTTCACTGTTTATTTCTCTGAAGTGATCAATTGATACAACTAAGGTGCAAGTTTATTAAGGAGTTGTTTTCAAATAAGTGCTTTCAAGGTTACCCAGAGAAGTTTCATTTGCTTATGTATCCCAGCTTATTAGGTGGAGTGGGAGGAAAAATAACACACAAAGTTCTCTTTGTTTTTGTAGTAGGGAACTGAGATAAGGCATTAGGGGTCATGGCAGAGGAAGAAGGCTGACCAGGTTCCATCAGCTGTCAGCAAGTAAGCAGTGCCACAGAGTGGCACTTGCTGCAATGGATGCAGCGGGACTGCAGCACCTCTTCTGATGTGCTGGCAGTACTTTGAAGTACGGTGGTTGTAGGATTCCCACCTGTGTTATATCATTCACAGTGCAGTTGGTTGTTATGGGAAAAATAAATGAAATCCCAGTTGTACCACCACTAAGGCTTTGCCAGAAAGGTCGGTAGAGTTAATTAAAAGTGAGCTCTGACATTTGGAAAGTGAAGGTAGGATTATCAGAAGGTTTTGGGGTTGTGGTGTTTGGAGATTGTATTTTCCTATTCGTTTTCCTTTTCCTCCTTTTTCTTTCCCTTTTCCTTTTTTTCTTTCCATTTCCTTTCCTCCTTTCCACTTTTCCCCCTTTTTTCCCCTTTCCAGTTTCCTTTTCCCATTTCTTTTTCCTTTCCCTTTCTCTTATGTCCTTTTCTTTTCCCCTTTTCTTTTTCATCTTAACAAATATGCTGGATTTTGGAAGCTTTATTTTCTAAGGCATTTTGTCGTCCCAGGGCTTTTGGCCCTCCAGCTGAGTGATGACTCGTAGCCTGCACAGTGCTAACATCTGCCAGTACTTGGACAACAGCACAGCAGAAGTTTTGTGTAAATATGTAACCTACAGAACTTCTCCATGACACTGCTTGATCCCAAATGCCACATGTGACTGTTCTAAAGACAAAGTCTTATTTAGGGAAAAGAACTGCAAGGTGCAAGGAGGATATTCTGTGTTTGTGATACTACTCCCTGCTGGCTGAAACCAGGACTGCTCCAGATATGTGTCTGGTGGAAGTAGGTGACCTCAGCTCACAGGCAAATCCAGTGCTCTGTGGGCAGGGAGAGTTTATTCTCCCATTGCTCCACGGCTCCTGAGCACCATGGACTGCGCCTGAGTGTCACCTTCCAGGCCAGTGGGGCTGGGAATTGGACATTGAGATCGGGGGTTCAATTCCTGCCGGGGAGGCAGTGGTGCCATTTAAGAGTTGGACTCGATGATCTTTGTGGTCCCTTCCAACTCAGAATATTCTGTGTGATTCTGTGTGATTGTATGAATGTTTCTTTGTGCATTGAGCGTTCCTGAAGGGGGGAACTGGGGACATTGAGTTGCTAAGTCAGGGACTTCAGAGCAGTTTCCAAATCAATGAGATGTCTGCAGCAGAATGTTTCTTCAGCAGCTGTAATCTCTCTGGGCTGTCATAGCCTCATGAGGGGGCCAGGCCCTGCTTCACACTCCCAAGTGCCACTGCTGATATGAATTGGTTCTTAGATAATATCCCAGCTGCATGCATGGAGTGGGGCTCTGGTTTCTTGCTTTTAGGATGATAATATAATATAAATATATCTAAATATCTATATAATTATATTATAAACAATGCTGTTCCTTTCTTTCCAAAAGCTCAGTTTCGGAGGGATTCCTGTACCGGGGAAACCAGGAACCTTTCAGAGGAAAAATTTCCATGGGTGCATTGAGAACCTTTATTACAACGGAGTCAATATAATTGACCTGGCAAAAAGGCGCAAACCTCAGATCTATACTGTGGTAAGAGGCAAAACTGCATGTTCTCCTTCTTTACTCCTATGCTACTGGTGCTCTCTTGGTGCTCCTGTCTGCACTGAATGATCAGAGTTCAGATTTAGATAGCTGTGGGCATAATTATCTTGTTAAAATGAGGCTAACACCAGCCAGCACCTACTCCTGTGGTGAGTTATTGAAAGACACATATGGAAATTAATGCACTTCTCTGATTTTCCAGGTGTATTAGAATTTGCTTGGGAAACTTTTTAATTAATTTTCCAAGAGTAAAATGTATGTTTTTGATGGCACAGTAGAAGTAATAGAGATTTTTTTTTTCCCTGGTTAACTCAGATCAAATCTTACTTTCTGATTCATTCTCTGTCACTGTTGGGAAGTACAGTGGTAGCAAAATTTTACTTTGATACTTTATTGCATATTATTGAGAAGAACAGATGCTTCTTTTATTATTAGAAGTGGTTTCCTTTGTGTTGCTCCTTCTATTCAGTATGTTGACAGTTCTGAAAACAATTGACCTGGTACTAGTGTCTTTAAATATGTGATGGTAGAGGTAAAGCAAGAAGAACTATGGTCTTATCCAGCTTGCTAATATAAAATACAAATGCAGCTTCACACCTAATAATGTCCAAAGTATATTTAAATATCTCATGAGCAAAACTGTGAACCTTTTATTTTCCAAGAAGAGGTAACCCATAGAGCCCTGACAAACTGTAAATAATTGAGCTGTTTGTTTAGCTCATTCCTCACTTCTGCACCATGCTTTGATATATGCCTTTTGGCTAATACTGTGTCTTTGGAAAATATCGAGATTAAACTCTGGCTCTCATGGCATCTTCTGGTTTGTGGTAATGTGTACAGACACATGGCACCTATAACAAAGCAAGCCGGAAGACCAAGGAAGATCTTTCTGCACTTTCTGTGCCTTGGGCAAGGCTGAATACACAGGGAACTGGAAAATGGAAAGGTGATGGGTGAGAAGTCCTGCACTGTGTTGCTGGCAGTCAAGACTGCCTCTGGGATGCTCCCTTGGGACTGAGAGTCTTTGCTTTAATAATCTAGAGTTTGATTGTTCTGACTGAGGACTCCAAGGCGCAAGTCTTATGAACTGTGCTAAATTGCTCTTCCCCTCAGCTTACTTTCTAAGAGGGGAGCAAAGAGCCCTGCTCTGCTTCTTAGGTCATTAAACAACTAGTCATTTTGCTGGATGGATAATGGAAAGGCCTTTCTAAAGGTGAAGAGAAAAAGTTTGCAGCACACTTTTTCTCTGAAGAGCATTTTCTGGCTATAAGTGGCCCCAGGCAATGAAACTCGGTTATCACAATGTTTGGTTCAGACAATGCTAGATGAAAGGTTTAGGAATCTAGTTACTTTCCTCATTTTAAGGTAGTGGGCATGAGCCTCCATCTTTCAATCTCCTTCATGTAATGCCAGAGTTTTCAAAGACTGGCTGCTGAATTGTATTTTTTAAGGTTTATGGGCTGCTATGTGCAGTGTCTGTGACACTTGTGTATGCATAGTGGAATTGGTTGCCACAGTTCTATTAGGTACGGAAAGGTTGCCACACTCACAGTGCCTCATAATCTTAGATGAGCACCCTTCTACTGGAAATAGTCCCTGTAAATCTGTTCTCAGTCTCTGCATCACAGCTATTTCTCTCTTCTTGCAATGCTCAGACGCTTCTAGGTTACACAAGCTGATCTCCCTTTCCCTTCTGCTTTTCTCCATTCCTTAGCAATTAACTTACTCAAATTAAAATGACTTGTTCTTGGTAAATGTAGTCTTTTGCCTGCCAGAATTACTCTGCACTTAATGCTTTTACTCAAAGTGCATTGAGGTTTTCAAGCAACAAGTCATATCCCCAGGGAGCTGCAAGCTTCTCTGCTTCATGTCTTTGTAGTTGCTAAGGTTGTCTGGAGTGAAAATGCGATGAAAGGAACAGACCAGAAGAGTAATTTAACGTATTAGGGACTTGGAATCTCTTCTTCCAAAATTGTGATGTATACTTGTGTTCTCTCCCCACAAGCTGGACATAACCAGAGATGGTTCCGCATTGTTAGCCCCCCAAATTACCTTTGTCTCCTAGCAGAAGATAATTGAGGGCAAACTAGTCAGTTTGGGATTAAAAAGCTATTAATTTTCAGAGACACCAGTTTTTTCCTCTGAAGGGAAGCAAGCTTCAAAACTTAGTCTCTGCTTCACTCTGTGCATTTGTGAATGTTGACACAGTCAGTGAGCCAAACCTGTGGGGTTTTTTGCACATCAACATCATTGGGTTTTTTTACTGTTGACGTCTTTCACACAAACAGGAGAATGATGCATCAGCTTTGGAGGTATAGATTTCCTCTTATGATGTAATTCCTCACCCATATAAATAATGGTCCCAAATCAGCTGCATTTAAAGTCAGAGGAAGAAACTACAGGTTGTCAATAAAAGATTGCTAGAGTATGTATTGTACTCTTGTGTGGTAACTGTGATTATCAGTCTGCCTGTTCTTTTCTGTAACTCATTTGCAGTTGTCAGACGTGCAATAAATCCCCTTGAGAAGACATCTCAAGATAACGAGGCAGCCTGTCTCTTTGAACTGGAACTTGCCTTCAGAATTCCATTTTTATATCGCCTGACACTTAACCTCTCTACATAGTCCTGTCCGTTTGGACAAGCTATCTATCTTCTCTCTAGGGTTTTTCCTGTCCCTGATGGCATGTTGTGGGATATTTTGTTTTCTTTTGGGTTTTTGGGGTGAGGTTAGGGGGGTTTTGTCTTTTTTTTTCTTCAGTTTGTTTATTTGGGGATTTTCCTTTTTTTGGTTTTTTCCTCTCCTAGGTCCATAAAAATAGAGGAATGATAGGGGGTCTTTTATGTGCTTTCCAGAGTAATGACTGGTTTTCATTGCAAGAGGTCGAATTTCTGTAATTACCACTGTCATAGTTGTAGGACTGGACCCTTGGGAAACCTCAGAAAATGCTCTAAGATAATAATCTGAAGATCTGACCTATATAATAGCTGTCTTCTCAGCACAAAAGAAGTAGAGACTGCTCATTATTGTACAGCAATTACTTGTGTTTCTTGGGCAGTTAGTTAGGGGGCAGGAAAACATGTAAGAGCCACATTTATAAGAAACCAATGGGGAATTGTTCTTCACAGAAGGAAATTTGACCTCTTGGTATCTGAGATGGAAAAGTCCTCATTGCAAGTTTTTTTGCTTGTTAAGAGTATTTGTGGATTCAGAAGGAGATAGGACAAGTTCTAGGAAGAGAAATCCATTGAGAATTGCTAAGTAGATCTGGTTGATGGAGTAAAGAGAAAAAATACTATAGCATCCTGAAAATATCTATAGGATCCTGGCCACCAGTGGTTACCTACCTTTAGAAACTGCTCAAATGTGGCCAGTGGACAGTCTTTTTCTACTTCACTGATTTGTGATGCCAAAGTAGGAAGTTGTATAGCTGATGAAAAAAATCAAGAGGTCACGAAAAGATGCTCTGTTTTCTCTTTGCAATGTTCCACCCCACCTGCTGAAATTGAGAAAGACACAATTTTTCCTTCTCTTCCATTACCTGTGGCTAATAGAAATTAGAGTTGTATTTTTATTTAGCAGAGGAAACCCTGTACTGACTTAAGAGAGGTGCAGGATATTTGTAAGGCAGAAGTTGTCAGCCCTCAGATACGCTTGAATTTTTACACTGGTCTGCCATGTTGAATCTGGGAGTGACAGTTCAGCACAGCAAGGGATGTGGTGACATGTTAACGTATCACTGTAGTGCCTGGGGGAAATAACCAATTGCCAGCATCAAAGAGCAAGGAAAAATACCTAGTGACAGGAGAATGTAAACTAATAATTCATTCCCTTTGTAGAGAATCCAAACATGTTATTTTATTAAGCTGATTTGAGATACCTTCATCTTGAGAAGAATTTACTTGTCTATGCATGTCTTGTTCTGCCAAAGTGCTATTGCAAGTGTTGATTTATTTGTGAATATTGGGCTTGTGATTTGTGAAGGCCCGTACTAGGGCTTGGGGAATCAAGAGTTAGATTTTTTTTCCCCTTAGTTTTAGTGCTGTAATCAGGCATCATAAACAAAAAAACGTTGGAAGTTTTTAGTGACATTTTTCACAGCTTCCCAAGGACTAAGTTGAACTTCTGGGGGAAAAAAAAATCAATTATTTCATTAAAGTGTTGAGTCACACAATTGAAAAAAGAACTGAATTTGCTGGGGTTTAGGTAAGGCAGGTGAACTCAGATTCAAGAAATATTTGGTTCCTGTAAAAATAGCACTTTATATTTTCTTACATCTTTCTGTCTGCTCTCAGGGTCGTCAGATGAGTCTCTTTCACATTCTACCTGCACTGTGGAATAACAAGAGAGTCTATATAAATAGCATTCAGGCTAAGGTCCCATTTTATTGTTGCTGAATGGTATAACAGGATTATTTTGAAAGAGATTAAGTGTGTCACCTTAATCAAGGTCTTGAAATAAGATCTTTTTAAATGACATTTTTCAAATTGATTTCAGTTGGCTTTGTCTACAGTTCTAAAAAGTTTCAGTGTGCAAATATATAATCCAGCATGTAGCTGCAATAATGAACTCTCATTGATATAAAAGAGGGAGTTTTTGTGTTAGAATTTTGATAGTTGTGATGACAAGTGAATCAAGTATTTCAGGGAGACCGTATTTTTAATAAGACTAGTTGATATGCAGAAAAAATGACATGTTTCTGAGCAAACAAGGCCTCTTTGAGAGTCATCAGCTTTCAGCAAATTACAGGTTAGAAACAATTGTTCAGAGTTTTATTTATTACATTATCTGGATAGTCAAATTGAAGGAATAGGGCAGTTAGAACCTGCTGAGAAGAGGAGGCTGTTTCAAGGTAGGAGGTGATAAGGCTGTTAGTCCCTGTAGGAGAGGAAGAGAGATGGCTAATTATTGTCATAGGAGTTAGCAGGGGATAAGGAAAATGGGAGAGAATGTAATTTGCTGCAAAGCCAAGGCTTTAATGTATTTCTTAAAGTCTTATTTCAATTGGTAGGACCTTGGAAACTGCTTGGTACTTGGCTGCCTGGCATAACAGAAGGGCGTAAACTGACTCCATCAAAGTCAGGAGCTTGGACTGTGTGCAGTTCACACCAACCATTGAGACTGGTGTGCTATGATACATAGATAATTGGAATTTAAAAGAGGAAAATCTATTAAAGTTAATATATAAAAAAGAAAAATACCTCATAAGAATTGCTTTCTATAATTTTTTCTATTTTAAGGTAGATGTGATTCTGTTTTCATAATAATAATTAAAATCCTTGCTGCTGTGTTTTGTTCCAGGCAGTAAAACCTAATAAGCTGTAGATCACTACCTTGAGCTGGAGCAAAAATTGGACTTGAATTGTAATAATTTGCCAGTTTAATCTAAGACATCTATTTTATTCAATTCTGGCAAGGTGAATTTGAAAGGCTAACTTTGTTCCTACTTGTGTTCAAGGGAGAGTGTCTGGCTGAGATGGAGTTAATTCCCCATTGCAGCCCTCACAGTGCTGTGCTTTATGTTGGTAGCTAGAGAGGTGTTGATAACACACCAGTGTTTTGACAGTGAGCACATAGCTGGGCAGTGCTGGCATCAAGGCCACCTCTCCAACACTCTTCCCTCACCAGGAGACTGGAGGTGGGTGAGATCTTGGGAGGCAACATAGGCAGGACAGCTGACCCAAGCTGACCAAAGGGATATCCATACTATATGAGCCTGTGCAACAATAAGAACCAAGCGAAAGAATGGGGAGGGAAGACATTACTGTGATGTTTGTCTTCTGGAGCAACTGCTACATGTGCTGAAACTATGCTTCCTAGGAAGTGGCAGGACATCACCTGCTGGTGGAAATTAGCAAATAAATATTTTGCTTTCTTTTTCTTTTGTGTGTGGCCTTTACTTTTACTTTGTTAAACTGCCTTTATCTTAACCTAGGAGAGTTTTATCCATCTTTATTTTCTTCTCCCACCCCATGAGCATCAGGTGATAGAGTAACTAGCAGGATCTGGTATCCAGTCAAGGTCAATCCACCACAGAGGGAAAGTATTTTTATTTATTTTTTTATTTTATTTTATTATTTTCCTCCCCCCTTTGTTTTTGTTTGTTTTGCCCCCTTCCCCCACCTTGTTACCTCTTGTTTTCTTTTTACTGTCTCTCTAAGAGAAACAAATTATCTCTCTATTTGCTCCCATCTTTTGTCATCAGCTCTTAACTATTCCATCAATTAATGAAACAATAGTGTACAGTTACTATGGGCATAAAAATGGTAAAATCCTTTGTTCTGCTTCTGGCCAGTGATGTAGCTTAGGAGTCTGAGATAAAGAACAAACATCTAATTCTCTCACAGTCATAGCACTTCTGTTTTTGCAAAGCCTTCTTTTATTTTTTGTTAAATGCTATTTTTTTCCATATTAAGTGTGTTATCTTAATGTAAACAATTTAAATCAATGTGATAAACAGTTAGCATTTTATTGGCATTTATGATGCCTGGAGTACACAGAGATAAAGCATTTCTCTATCATGAGATTGATTATCATAGGGTTATATTAGTTTCAATAAAGTCTGGATCAGGAAAGCTTTCAGATTTTCATGATGGTATTTTTCTCAGAGGAAAAGGAACCTACCTCAGTATAGAAGTTCTCTCTAAGTATGGGCCCCTGCTCCTGAGATGGAGTGGTTGATCACTCAGGGGACTAGTCTTAAGTAACACTGTGCGCTTTGGTGCTCGCATATCCTGTTTGAAGACAGTTTGCAGCAGTATTTCAGAAGGCTGTAGCTGGTATTTCTCTTTGATTTGCTTTTCATTCAGTGCCTAGCAAGGTCTTGAAACATATTTGAAATCTATGTGGGACTCCTGACATCTCTTCTGCTTGAGATAGTTAATTTAAAAACAGGATTTGAAGAGACCTTCCTCATTCTCAAAATCCAGTTGCTCAGAGTTGAATGACAGTTTTTCATCTTATCCTTTTAAAACTGCATCAGAGGTCACCTTTTTCTTCTCTTACTCTCCTTGCAAATTCATCTGCAAACTCAGTCTCTTCACAGCTAGAAACAGTCCTCCAATTTCCAAGCTGGAGATATTCTTGCCAGTTTACCACATTTGTATCTCAGCCAGGCCTGGGATTTTAGTCCCCTTACCTGTCATACGAAATCTTCCTTTCTAATCCTCTGCAGAAAGCCAGATATCCTTTTTATTGGACAATACCCATAGAGTGATTAATGAGGAAAGTTAAGTGCCCATTTGATGCTCTAACCCGCAGGTAAAATGAGAGCTCAGAAATACTCATTTATTGCTCCGTCTTTTCAAGCTGTGATCTTGGCCTGTGTCCTCCGGTAGGCTAAGTGCTGAGGATTTCAGTGCAGCTGTCAGTTTGAATAGTTTCCCAAGTGCATATTATATTTGATTAGTATTCTGTGAGAACAAGGAGGATGTGTGAGAAACTTGGTACCAATTGCCCAGACTATGATGTTGTCTTCCCTCTTCATTGAACAGTATATAATACTACAGGAAGAAAGGCCAGAAAAGACTGAAATGGCTCATTAAAGTTATACAGGTTTTACTGAAGTCCCATAGAAGTCACTGGAAATGCTCCAGTCAGTTTTGGATGAGGTTTATGCCTCAGAGAAGATCCTCTAGGTAATCCACTTTTATCCTCATCACTAAGCAACTGTATTCTTCCATTCTCTCTTAAATAAGAAGGGCTCTGGTTCTTCCTTAAAAGGCTGTAAGATGCTGTTGTCCATTCATCCAACATCTTACTTGAACAAGAACAACCATCTGAGGGGCACCCTTGGGGTTGGCATGCATGCCGGGCAGTCATCACCAGAGCTTAGACTAGCGCCAGCAGCAGCAGCCGGCATGGGGGGGCCACTTTGAACCTGAGAGACTTCCCACCTGTGGGTACTTAAACCATTACCTCTCCTGGGAGCACGGCGAACCGCATCACAACGAACAGGGGCAAGGCAAACAGGGACATTAACTGTGGGGGGTTGGGCAACTGCGGGGGGGCTTGTAAATAAGCAATTAAGAGGCAGTTGGTGCGGCAGTTGGCACGGGCGGGGGAAGTGGGCAGGGTAGCAGACGCTGTCTTGGCGGGTGCTGCCTCTCCTTCCTCCCCCTGTCAGTCATGGCCAGAACCAGACGGATGAAAGTCAGGGCTAAGGCTACGGGAAGCTCAGACTCAAACTATCCCTGTGTCAGTGGATGTGGCTGT
>WEKX01008707.1:0-22150 GCA_013390025.1 Pitta sordida
GAGCTGCTTGAGAGGGTCCAGAGAAGTTCGACAAGGATGGTGAATGACTGGAGAATAAAAAGGGCGACCAGGATGGTGAAGGGACTGGAGGACAAGCCCTATGGGGAGTGACTACGGGAACTGCGGTTGTTCAGCCTGGAGAAGAGGAGGCTCAGAGGTGACCTCATTGCTGTGTACAACTACCTGAAGGGAGGTTGCCGCCAGGTGGGTGTGGACCTCTTCTTTCAGGCTGACGACACCAGAACGAGAGGACATGGCCTCAAGCTACGCCAGGGGAGGTTTAGACTGAATGTTAGGAAGAAGTTTTTCACAGAGAGGGTGATCACTCATTGGAATGGACTGCCCAGGGAGGTTGTGGAGTCGCAGTCCCTGGAGATGTTACTGGATGAGGAGCTTGGAGACATGGTCTAGCTGGGGGTGTTGGGCTGGATGGTCCCGTGGGTTCCTCCTGGCTCGGAGTGGCCTGTGCGCCTGTGAGGGAACTAAGTTTATGTTCACCACCCTGGGGTGTGCGTTCAATCTCTGTACGGGCGTTAGATGGTGAGTTGGACTAGATGATCCTTGTGGGTCCCTTCCAACTCATAGTATTCTGTGATTCTGTGATATTGACAGCAGTCCAAAAGTCTTGGAGAGAGCAAATTAAAAGGTAATTTTAGTTCCATAGTGTATTTCACAGACACAAAAGTGTCCTAGCTGGCTGTTCTGATGAATTGTCACTATGGTGTTTATGTTGTTGTTGTTGTCTTTAAAAAACATTTCTACCATCTTTCCCCTGTACAAATTTAGCAATTATTAAGAAAATAGTCACCCTTGCTCAAGACTCAACAGTCGCTCAAATTTTCAACCATTTACTTTGCTATTCTTTCTGGTTTTACTTTGCCCTTACAATGTAATTTTGGATTATGGAATCTATTGCTTCTACTTTAGAAATTGTAATTTATGACAAACTGCTTAAGGCAACAAGTGTGTTTCCATCAGAAGTCTTTTACTGTCTTTGCTTGGAATTAGCTTGAATTTTTTTTTCCCACATAACTGGGAGTTGTAAGTTTTGACTACAAGACTCAGGTATATGTGTTGTCTTAAGAATTCTCAGCATCTAGAACTTGTAATTAGCATAAAAACATAAAAATATAATAAAATTGTTTAACTGCCTTTAATATAATTCCTTCAAAATATGAATCTAGGTGTTAATTCTGTACATTCTGTACATAATGCGATAGAACAGAATCTAGCTCATTATCTCCTCTGGCTCTACAATGCAAAGAGAAGTGAAAACTCTGTTCTGGAAAGAAAAACAATCAGAAAAATCGTGCAGACAGACCTGTTATTGAAAATGCATGAAATCTGAGTCTGCCTCATCCTCAAAAACTGTACTGTGAGACTTCACTATGCTTAAATCTTAGGTAGAGTGCTTAGCAGAAACCAGTTCAAGACATATAAAAATATAGATTCAATGGTGACTTATGTGCCAAGGAGTCATGCTCAGTTTTTAGCTTTTTGGTTCTCAGAAACAAATATAAAGATAAAGGCTCTCTCTGTAGATTTGGGAAGAGTGGTAGCTTAGAATGATGATTAAAAATAGAGGACACATTAAGCAATGAACTGCCTGGGAGCTGGACATATTGCAAAATTCGTGGAGTTAAGCAGAAAACAAGTGCAGGGTGTGTGTTTAGGTCACACTTAGTGGCATACTTAGTTTTGGTTGTCCACTACAAAGTCATTCGTCTTTTCTGTGTAAAGGTGATTGTCACAACTGCAGAGTTGTAAAGGGAACACGAGCAGATATGGACTCGAAAGCAACCTAGTGGCACTCGTGGAGAGCTTACCATGAACTGTGAAGCATCATCTCTATTAGTCAGTAGGGCTTATTTACAATAGGGAAGTACCATAGAAATAATTTGAGAAAGCTGGAGCTGAGTAATACAGTCTTTTCACCAGGGATTGCATTAAATCTTGATCCAGGACATATCCTTAGTACATTTTGTTATGAAAGTATCTTCTGTTTCAAAGACATATCTCAATAACCAACAAGAAACCATACCTACATACATATAATACATAATACATATAATTGAATAGACTATAGATTCTTCCTTCTTCCCTCTGTAAACCGATAAACCAGAAATTGGCTGGATTTGTGCAATGTCCTTCACATCAAAAAGAAGCAACAGAGAGGATAATAAAACTCATCATAGAGAGGACACCAATTAGAGGTCCCAACTAAAAGTCTTATGAAAAACATCACTACTTATTTTATTTTTTAAAAATAAATAGTCAAAATCTTCTGTTTTATTTGGACTGATTTACAGTTAGTGGATATGCTCCAAAGAGTCCCTCTTGTTCATGACATCACAGGTTAACAGGTTCCTCCAAGTTGGAAGAGACACAGAGGATCATCAAGTCCAACTCCCAAACAGCCTCCCGCCAACTAGACCATGTCACTGAGCTCCTCATCGAGTCTTCTCTTAAACACCTCCAGGGGTGGCGACTCCACCACCTCCCTGGACAGACTATTCCAATGAGAGATCACTCCCTCTGTGAAAAACCTCTTCCTAACATTCAGTCTAAACCTCCCCTGGCGTAGCTTAAGGCCATGTCCTCTCGTTCTGGCGTCATCAGCCTGAGATTCATACACAGCTGGTTGTAACCCTCCCTCAGCTAGTTGTACACAGCAATGAGGTCACCTCTGAACCTCCTCTTCTCCAGGCTGAGCAACCCCAGTTCCCGGAGCCGCTCCCCATAACGCTTGTCCTCCAGTCCTTTCACCATCCTTGTCGCCCTTCTCTGGACCCTCTCAAGCAGCTCAACATCCTTCTTAAACTGGGGAGCTGAGAACTGCACACAGTACTCAAGATGTGGTCTGACCAGCGCAAAGTACAGGGGAAGGATATCTTCCCTAGTCCAACTAATCACACTGTTCCTGTCGTGGTTTGACCTTGGCTGGATGCCAGAGACTCACCCACAACCACTCCTGGAGGAGAAAACACTGGAAAATAAAACTGGAAAATAAAATAAAACTGGTCACAGGCAAAAAAAAGCAAGGCAACTACAAGTAAAGAACATAAAGGATTTATTTTCTAACTAACAAGATCAGAACTGCGAAGGAAGCATCATTTAGAAGGCAACCATTTCCCCCCCACCCCTCCTTCCCTTGCAACAGATCTCATATTGTCTTTTTTCACCAGGAGACAAAGGGGGAGAAAGGTGTTGCAGTTATCTTTGAGAGAGATTCTCATACTGTCATTAATTAGCATGGTATTAGGTGTAAGTTTGCATTCAGTTGTGGTCTCTGTGTCCCTGCATCATAGGTAGTGAAAAGTAAGTAATTCTAGTTCCTGCACTAAGATTTCACCTTTGAAAGAACATGAAGGAAAAGTTTAGAAAAATAAATTGCTTTACTATAAAGTTTTGATGTAGCAGCAGTGATGGGAGCAGAGGCTTTGTGGAAAAAAAGCATGTGATGTATTGAAGCTGCTAATGGTGAGCCATGAAGCAGTGGCGGATTAATGTACAAGGCTCTTAATAAACTAATCCTGTATTTTTATCTGCCTCTAATTCAAATTTTTCAATTATTCCCTAGGATTTGCATAGACATGAAAAAAGAATATTGTCTTAGTGTGTAACTCTTGAATATTTCCATCCTAGTATTTTACCCATTTGGAAGTCAGTTTAAAGAAAATAAGGGAAGAGGTTTTAAAATTATGTGGAGAACAGAATATTTACCTGTAATGGGAGGATAAAAAAAAAAATAAAATCATTCCTTTAAACTCTGTCATCAAATCAAGCTGGTTCCAAAGCATTTCTAGAGACAATTACAATTTCAGATAACCAGATTCACATACAAATGATTCAGCTCATAATATTGTTCCCCTTCTCCCTGTAATAGTATTTTTCTGGTCCTGTACCCATCTAAAAATAAGAAATTCACTCAGTGGAAGGCAATGAAGCCATAGTTGTGATTTCGTCTTCTCATCTGCTGTCACGTCAAATGCAGACCTGAGGTCAGAAAATATTCTCTGTTTTTTGAAAGGAAAATTAACACAAAGTCTCAAAAGAATCTGGTACTTTCTGCAAAAAGTTATTAAGCGAAGTAGAGTCAGGGTATTTGAAATGAAAATTGCAATGGAATTAGTAGTTCCCACAAATGCTTCAATTTGTAACCAAAATAGCAGCTCAAGGTTTAGTGAGTGAATTCAAAGTAGATCGTCTGTGCAGTCTTCATAATTTTTCACTCCTTTGTTTTATTTAGGAGCTAATAATAAAATGTGATTTGAAATGGTACGTAATACAGTATGCTTAGAAGTAGTTCATGATTCTTAACAGGTATAATTAGATCTTCTGATATTATTTGAAACCACACCGCCATGACCTCTATTAAACTTAGGGGGGGGGAAAGGAAAAATAAAGAAGAAGAGAAAGATGAAACTGTCTGTTTTATTGGAAATCAGAATGAAACGCTCTTTAAAGAGATACGTTCTATTTTTATTGCTTTAGTTGTCTGGGGAAATCTTTTTACGTTTCCTCTACTTTTCACTAAAATAAGATTTGCTAAAGAAAGATCTTCCAATGGCAGTTTCAGTGACAAAAATGTAATGTGAAAATTAAATCTCTGGGAACTGAAGGAAACTGACAGGGCCCTCAAGTAACTTGGAATGGAAATGTAAGATTAGCAGCAGGACGTCTGAATCACTTCTAGCGCCACAGCACAACTGAACAATTAAAGCAACTCCAAAACTCTCTTGAGTGCATTGCTATTACTGTTCTTCAGATGCTGGAGTTCATTGATACAGAGGAGGAAAGGAGGAAAGACCTGCTGGCAGCAGATCTGCGTGGCTGCCAGCTGTTACTCTCTGAAAGCAATGGTTGGCCATGTGCACAATGGCAGCAGTTCTGTATGTTGCCTGATATTTTATTAAACATAAAAAGGAAGAAAGTAGAAAGGAACACAGGAAACTATATTAATACATAAATATATGGTTTAAAATAAACCCTACACAGTTTCTCTAGGTTAATTAGTATTGAAACAAACAATAACCCATATCCTCTGTTAAAATTCTGATTTCTTCATAGACAGGACTTGTATGAAGATATCTTTTTCTTCTAATTTTCATGATAACATCATGCTCTTTGAAAATTTTACTGAAGCTCTCATATCTTTTTCTTAAAAAAAAAGCTCTGAGTTATTGAATGATAAGAAGGATCACACTGAGAAAGAGACACTGCTATTAAGACTTTTGGAATGAAAAGTAAGAGGCCTTGAAAGTGATCTTTCTAAATCATGCTGCTAAATTGAGGATTAGCCTTCAAACTTTTTCTATTTCTAATTCTTTCTTTCAGTTGCCGTGTATTCTAAAGAATATAAAACCAGTTAGAGCTGGTCTTTTTAATAATGAAAAGAAATACTTTTACTAAGTCCTTCTATTCTCAGATAAAGAGTGACTCCAGTATATCTTTCCACAAGAAAACAAGGCAGATTGACAGAAAGGTGTGCAATGCATATGGTTTTGTTGTAAAAATAAGGAAATCTTAAAATATAAATGCTTAAAAGCAACAAGACAAACATATCTTCAGGATACACTCTTTGTTTCACTCCAGAAAGGAACAAAACAAAGAACATTGATGTACACTACTGTCATGGTTTGATCCTGGCTGGATNAAACTCAGCTCCGGCTCTGTGTTCCTGGGCTCTTAAAACATCTGCAGCTGTTGCAGCATGATTCTCCATCTTCAGTCGTGGCCTCAGGTGGATTCTGCATCACTGGTTCCTCTCTCTCTGTTCCATAGGTTTGTACCATGGTCCTTTCCATTAGCAGCAGCGAGACGCCTGCAAGAACATTCCTACCCCTTCTCTGTTTGGCCTGGCATGCACTCCATAGCTTTCAGCTTCTCCACATAGGCCCTGCTCTGGCAATCTACATCTTGTTACTAACTTTTTTTTTACTTTCTCAAATATATTGTTCACAGAGATGTCTCTGTCTCCTTCTGTTCATGACCATGGTCTCCATAGCAGTGAGGGAGGCCCAGGCAGAAGCCATTAACCCCCTCACTGCCAGAGGAAGAACTGAGTTGTCTGCAACCTGTTTATTACATCAGTCTGGTGACTTTTGCACATGTAATTTGGTACTGCAAGTTCAAAGATAACTAAACAGTTCCATAGGTACATGTGGAGACAATGCAGTTGAACTAAACCAACATAGCCATCTGGTAACTAAGGCTGGAAAATCCAGTGTAGGAATGTATATACAGATCTTTTAAAGTAGGTTCAAAGTGGATTTTTCAAAGCTGGGCATAGTATTTTGACCAGAGAGGTCTCTGTTGAAACTCATCAATTATTTAAGACTAGTCCTGCCTTCAAAACTTGCTCTTACAGGTCTTAAACATAAGCAAATGTCCTCTAGGACAAGGCATCAGTCTTTCCTCTGAGCCTTTGACTTATGTCAGTGAAAACATTTTGACATTATTTGAGGAGAATTCTTTGTTAATCTCCAGTGGAAGAATAAATGCAGACAGATCAGTAAATAAGTTTTTAGGCAGTATTTAAATTACATATTTATCATGTTCCCTGGAGATCGAAATAGAGTACTTGGAGCTGTTTCAGTGTGTTATGAAAATTTATTTTTAATGTATTTCATGTAATAGCAGAACAATAGGACTCAGAGATGGGAAAGACCTATTAGGTCATCCTATCTATTTCTCTGCCTAGGCAAGATTGTTTCTATAAATGTTCACAGTCACAGGTCAAGGAAATCAAAGTATATTCAAATAATTTGTTTTCCGAGTGCACTTGGTTCTGCACAATGCCTCTGCTTAAGGTTAAGCCTGGAGAAGGGGAGGCTCATTGCTGTTTACAAGAACCTGAAGGGAGGTTGCAGTTGGGCGTCTGGCCAGTATTTGTGGATTTAATGGTCTGCGGGGACTTCCACAAGTCCCAAAACCGCTGAATCTGGAGGAATGACTGTACTAGAACATATTCAGAGAAGGGCAACAAGGATAGTGAAGGGGCTGAAGCACAAGTCCTGTGAGGAGTGGTTGAGGGAGCTGGGGTTGTTTAGTCTGGAGAAGAGGAGGTTCAGGGATGACCTTATTCCTCTCTATAACTACCTGAAAGGGGGTTGTATTCAGGAGGGGGTCCATCTCTTCTCTCAGGCAACTGGCAACAGAAGAAGAGGATACAATTTCAAGCTCCATCAGGGGAGGTTTAGATTTAATATTAGGAAGAAATTCTTTACTGAGATGGTGATCTACTATTGGAATCGACTGCCCAGGGTGGTGGTAGAGTCACTGTCCCTGGAGGTGTTTAAGAATAGTCTAGATGAGGCACTTAGCATCATGGTTTAGTTGACGGGTGTTGGATAGGTTGGACTTGATGATCTCTAAGGTCTCTTCCAACCTCATTGATGCTGTGACACTGTGAAATTAGGTGGTGATACCATAGATTGGGACCACTGATTTCCTAACTTATTTTTACTTTTGTATTTGATTTGTTAAGTTTTAAAAATCTTAGCCAAAACTCACGGTTACTAACGATATTTATAACACCACTAAGAACACACACATTTGAAAGGAGTCACCTCATGACTGACTTCAATTTTAATTCTATTCAGTTTCATGATTAGGTTTTCCTGGCATAGAACAATGTATTTTTTTGGCCCTTCCACAATGTTGTATTTTGCAACAGAATATGAAAAAACGGGATTCCACTAACATTTATTTATAAAAATGGCAAAGATGATTTAGTTTGTGCACTTAGTAAGTCAAGTTGGATAACGTTGTATAACACAAACCTATTTAGACTATAAACAAATACAGAACAAATTATTTTATCATATTAAAAATGAGTTTAAATGCTTACATATTTGAACCATAAACTTTTTATTGTCTTAGATCATTCAGAATATGAATTTAGACTAGAAAATAACCACTTGTGAGATATCTTTTGCTATAAAGCAGGTAATTGGAAATTACAAGTGCTTCATTCCCATTGACTCTTGCCACTCCAAACAATTTATGGTACTTAAATTCAGTGTGATGAGGAAAATTGTTATGGTTATTTCATAGACAATTAGTGATGGGTTGACCTTGGCTAGACAGCAGGTGCCCACCAAGATGCTTGTATCCACCCATCTCATGAGGGTGAGAGAGGAAAAAATTACCAAAGGGTTATGGTTAGACAAAGACAGGGAGATCACTCATCAAGTACCATCATGACAAAAGAGACTCAACTTGGGGAAAATAATTTATTACCAATCATAACTCAAATGAGGGTAATGAGAAATACCAAATTTACCCCTTACTTCTCCCTTCTTCCTTGGATTTCCCAGGATCAACTTCACCCCTAGTTTCTCTACCTTCTCTCCCCTTGAGATTTTTTTTAATATAAATATTTATATTAATATTTATATTAATATATTTATACTAAATAGAAAAATAACTCTTCTTTGAGCTCCATTCTAGTGGCTATTTCAATTCTTTTCCCAATTATATAATCCTAATAGGACTTTTCTTGTGTCTTTTTATTTTCTCAGAAATAACACTCTTGAACTGCCTCTAAATGATCCAGGACATTCCCTATATATAAATATAGGATATTAAAACTCTGAATCTCAGAGGCTATATCCAAACTACTAAATTAAGCCCAAAATTGTCACCAGACCAACTGTCACAGAACAGACCACTAAACTCTTAGTCTTAGATGGCTATACACACAATGCTTACTGCAGTACTCTGCATAAGGTTCTGCCTTTTCCTAGCAAGAATCTCCAAACCTAACTTCTGCTCATTGGAATTAATTCTAGAACTCTTTTCCTCTTCCTGAAGCCCTTTTTTCTCATATCAGCATTTAAGCAGTCTCCTTCCATAATTAGATAGTACAACAGCTAATGAATTGTAATGTACCATACTCTATTTACTTATTATCCATTAAGATACCTTTCACTCATCCACCAAATACATACAAAAGCCCTGCAAAGAAAGCTACATCATCAAAATGTATTTGAAAGGCCCCAATGACTACTGTAACAAAAATAGCACAAAAGCATATGAAAAAATGCATGCAGCACAACTGTTGTTATGCACCAAGTGTGGGCACAAGGGCTTTATGGGTCAAATTATCACAGTATCACAGTATTAGCAAGGCTGGAAGAGACCTTGGAGATCATCAAATTATGCCTTTCTTAAAAGTAAATGATGAATTTTATGGTATAATTGGCTATTATATTGTTTGAGTAATATTTAAAAAGGGAAGCTTATTTGAAAAAGGAACTTTTTCCTGAGGAATGGATTCCCTGAGATATGCATAGCTAAAAGGAACATGTGAAAAGCAAAACTGGCTAAAATTGTCACCTATTCACTAACAGAGTGAATATCTCCAAGTCAAAGCATATTTTTGTTTGTGAAAAAATATAGAACCTTAACCACCAGCACTATATTCAGCATCTCCCTATTATGCAGTTCTCCCTGAATTAAAATTACTTTATCTTCCAACTGAGGGCTTTTTTTGAGTCTTACTGCTTCTACCAGAGGTGAATACAATAAATGCTCTTCAAAGTTATTTGTCAGAAGTATGTAGTGTTGTTCTTATTTTTCTCCTTCCAGCTTCACAACATTAAAATATTTCATATCTCATTAAAGTTGTTAATATTTCCCCTTTCATATCCACATTCATTCCAATTTTTTGTGTATCACACTCTATAAGCTGGAGGTGGTACTCTTTCATATTTCATTATTTCACTACTTCTAATTCCTACCAAAAACTCTGACTTTTTATAGCCAAAAGAGTTCAGCCTCTAAAGATGTGCAAGAGAAATAGAAAAGATAGTAATTTTCAAAAACATTTACGCAGGAAGTTTAGAAAACCACTGTCATTTTCTGGACAGACACCAGTCTTTAAGGAATTGAATGCATTCAGGAATGAAGCATTTAATTCCTGTTATGTTCATGAAAATTTGGCTTTGTCCTTCCTCCTTCAGTTTCCAATAGTCTTTGAACCAATAGAAAAAGTGTAAAAAATTAAGTACCCCACTGCAGACTGGCTACACAAGCATTCATTGCACAGGAGACATCTCCCTCTGGAACTGGAAGTCTTACTTAAATAAACAAATCCCATTAAAATTGTTCTTAATTATATTTGAATTGATTGTTTTATCTTACATGATGGAGATCTGATACTATAATAGAGATGTAATTCTTCATATCATAATGATTATACATACTAGTGCTTAATTGATATTATGGAGATGTAGCCTTTAACCTTGCTCTGTCAGAGTTAAGATTTACAAACACCATCACTGCATCTTGATCAAAGGAACACTAATGTAACAACTGTGTCATTCTGTTTAAAGGTTAAAAAAGTAGTTTTTATTTTTTTCAGCAGCTGTGTTCAACATTGCATCTGACCCATTTTCGTGTTTGCTTCATTTTTCCTATGATGAAGTTATTTTGAGTATTGATCTTCAGGAACATAAAGATCCAACTAACTTTTTTGGAACTGCTCTATGTACACACAGTCACATGCAGATTTTATTACAATGTGAATACTTAGTCCAGGTGATGTGACACTGGTTATTCAAGGGCTACAACAGTTCCGATCCACTTTACACAATAATGTGTAATAAATCATACAAAAAACTTGGCTTTATTCATATGATTATTTCTAAAATATATCAACTTAGTGAAATTTGATGATGTCTTTGTGGTGCACCACTAAAACCTGTCCATAGTACATTACTCTTGCAAGTTTTCGTATCTAAATTTTATTTTGGCATATGACATAAGAGCAGTGTTGGTTGTCACTGATTTGTAAATTATCTCTCTGAAGTATTTTTCACATTTTGTGAAATTTTAATAGAGTCCAAAGACTTCTGCTTCAAGTGCTGGTATCTACAACCTTTTGATTTTTAGTCTGTTTCCAATTTACTTACATGTATCCTTTTACAAAAAATTTAGTAACATTAAGTTAACAGGGGCCTTGCATTGGATATTATTTTGAGTTTGTGATCCGCAGAGATAGAACTGTATCTTGATATCAATACTTTAAAGTGCTAGTTACATGCAATGTCTTTATGGTCGTTATTTACTATCCACTGTTACATAGGATTCTCTTTTATTTTATTCTTGTAGGCATTGGAAGCAATTACATGGTTGTTAACAACAGAAAAAAGAGTATTTGTATCAATGGCCATTTTGCATACCAATTATTTCCGTAAAAGGTTACATATCTGGTTTTACATTTGATGCTTCCAATACCAGCCAACGACACTTTGTTCTCTTACTGCATGGAACTTAAGAGGAAAAGGTCTTTCACAGAAGACAGTAAGCATGTCATTCCTAAGTCAGTATGCACACCCAGGGTTGTGTGTCCTAAGTTCAGAATCTGGCACTTGTCTTTGTTAAACTTCATACAATTGATGATTGTCTAGCCCCCTAATTTGACTAGATCTCACTGCAGAGCCTCTCTACCTTCAAGGAAGTCAACATCTCCTCTCAATTTAGCATCCTATAAGTTTAAAATTGTGCAAAAAGTAAGTTGTTGTAACTAGAAATTTTATTACATATTGAAAAGAAACTTCCTAAACTATCCCTCCTTTCTCCCCCCACTTTCATTGTTACAGAATGAACATCCCACACAAAATTTGGTACTTCCTGGGGATGCTTTACATTCTTAATCTTGCTGCTCATAAATGAGAGTGGTGTAATACATAGCAATCCCACTTAGAGCTTGAGTTAATAATAATGTTAGTGACTTCAGTGTTTACGTATAGTCCCCAGTAATATTTTAGACCTCTAAGAAGAGTCAGGATGGACAAATATCTGTTAATAACTTGTATAAATACACACTTTCAACATATAAATATAGGAGTCATCGTCCCTGGAGGTGTTTAAGAGAAGACTTGATGAGAAGCTTAGTGACATGGTCTAGCTGAAGGGTGTAGGACTGGATGATCCTGGGTCCCTTCCGGCTCGGAGTGGCCTGCTAGACTGTGAGGGAACTAGGTTTGTGTTACCGCTCTGGGATGTGCTTTCGGTCTCTGTACGGGTGTTAGATGGTGAGTTGGACTAGATGATCTTTGTGGGTCCCTTCCAACTCATAATATTCTATGATTCTGTGATTCTGTGATATATGTATTATGCATTAAAGTTATTCAAACATTTGTATGTGACTCAGACAGAATCATTTTGGTCCCTCAACTGACATGCCAAAATGTTTTATATAATATATAGAAAATGGAAAGTACTACATAAAGGCAGCTCAGAAAATGTAAAACATTTCAGAAGAACTGACCAATAAGAAGCAGCATAGAGGCATAGAGGGGACCAAAGGAAAAGAACATAAGGTCTGTCCTTGTTTTCTTCCTGTCTAGGAATTAAGATTTCTTCCAGATTTATGACCCAAATCATAATCTCCTCTTCACAAATGTATTTTTTCTTTAACAAAAAGTAGAAAGAATCATGGCACATCAATTTCATCTGAGTTTCCATCAGACAAATAGAAAGTCTAGACTTGATTACTTTTTTCCCCACAGAGTGCTTTAAGGCACCATGTACCATTAAAAAAAAAAAAATACTACTTTGCAGGACATTTTAGACAAAGGTATCATAGGAACTTCCCAGTGAATCTGGGCTATGGTATAAACGAACTCAAATCACAGGGATAAAAGAAGGCAAAATAAATTATACTTCTATTGCAAAAGCACTGATGTGGGAAGGGACATTTTTTTCTGTGTAACGTTGTAGAGTTTAAAAAATGCAGAGGTAGAAAAAGGTTTAGATGGAAACCCAAACATGAAAAATTTAGTTCTTCTTGGAAGCTGGGTACTTTTTACTGCATATCTGAGTGAAAGGTTTGAAATGCCTTGCACTTTAAAGAACTTCAAAATTTAAGCATTCCATATTTTGTAAGAAATAAGTATCTCCAGTTAAGTTGATTGCTGATCTTGTTTAGAATTAGGTGTTTATACCTGTTTCATAAAGTTTCTACATTGCACTGTCACTGACCTTGGGCACTTAATTCTCTAACTTGGCAAGATTCTGTCATTGTGTAGGCGTATCAGAAAGTGAATCATTGCTGTTCTTATATCATTGCTTCAAGGAAAGGATTCAGATTTAAGAATGCGAGGTAGCTTGGGCTAGGATTACGTAAGAGGCAGAAATGGGGACTTTATAATGACTAAGGGAAAACATTTGGCTGTAGTCGCTCAAGCATGTAACTACTGGTGAGATGTGCTAGAACAGCCCATTTGCAGAGATACTATTCACAGGTTATTGCTTTGCTGACTCAGCAATGTCCTCACCACAAAGTGACAGCAATACATTTCTTGGAGGTATGTAGAATGAAAGAAAACTGGTGAATAAAGCTAAAGCCACCAGGTGTCAAATTTCTCACAATTAAGGAAAACTGAACTAATACATTGCCAAAAAAGGATATCAGATTGTATAGATTTAGAATATTTGATAAAGAAAAAAGTCTCAAACATCTAAAAAGTCAACACAGGCATACTCGTAATATTGCTCTGTGTAGCTACCACACAGCATATTTCACACAATTTCCTTTTGTGTCTTTTTAATTTAGGCAGGGTGCATCTGTATCATGCAAATGGAAAAGTACCTTAAAATTTACCTGCAGTTTTGTTTTCTGCAAAGAACAGTTATAAAACAACATTTTGAAAAGAGTATTTCTGTCTGGCAGTGAAAATGTTAACTTTTATATATATACAAAGTAAAAAAGGGAAAATTTGTGGATCATCAGAACAGATGCAAAGCACAACATAGTGACTAGATTTGGATTTTCTATTTATTTAAGAGACACACTGGTACGATATATTATTAGACACACAGTAAGGTATTTGGTAATTAGGTTTCTGAAAAGAGAGCTTGAGTATAAATAAAAATTGAGGAGGGACAACACATAACGCATAAAACATACAATACATAAAATAGATTTTAGATTTAGCTCACTTAAGTATTTAAAGAAGAAACATAAGACTGTATTTAAATGTGCATATTCTTCTTCCTGTTTAACTGTCTTTGCTTTAATATTTGGATATATTTGAATAGTGCAATAAAAATATGATTAACATTTAGTGTGCATTTCCTTTCTCATTCTTTTTTCCCAAGGGGAAAATAGTGTATGGTGGGGTTTTGTTTCACACAGTTGTTTTGTTTTATTTCTTAGTAAATACATAATCACAATATAAAATGAATATACATATAGTGTATACATAAAAAATAAATTTTCTGACTTTAAAAAACAATCATAAGACTAAGCTATTAAAATCAAAATCTACTTTGACTTTATTAATAAGATGTCACTAAGCAATTTCACCTTTCAATGCATAGTATCACTGATTTAAGAGTTTCACTGGGTGCAACTGATAAATGGATTAAAGTTAGGTTATAAGCATTTTATTAGGGGAGATGAAAGTTCAAATATGAGGAATGTTCTATTTTCAGACCTTGGCACACAACAGTTTCCTTAGGCAGATGAAATTTTATGAATCAGATGGTCAATGATTTTATTTAGACCATTATCAGCATGGAAATTCTGGTGTGTACAACTCAGCACCATTGTTAACCAGTTTGAGAGCACTAATTCAGAATGGGAAAATTTTAGGGGAGTTCTGTTATCTAGTCTATTGGTATAAACTAACTCCAAGTAAAAAAGATGCTGCACAACCTAAAATTATGATGTCCTGCTTCTTACCACATGACATCTGCAATTTTTCCTGTTCACCAGAGAGAAAAATATGGTAATGATAGCATTATTAAAGTTGGGGAGGAAGGGGGTGGGTGTGCGGTTTTGTGCTTGATATACAACAGATAACTCAGGAAAGAAAAATTCATTATGTTTTCTTCTTCAGTGCTTATCAAAGTTCAAGAATGAATTGGACAAAGACAATACTTTAACTAACAACGGAGCAAAAATGTTTTCTCAAATAAGACAAAATTTGCAATTATAAATGACTGATTATGATGTGTTAGACAAAAGCCCATTTGAGTAAATAGATTATCAATATAAATCCCTTTTCAAGATAGGAGGCGAGATGACAATGCAAACATACATTGGTAAGAAAGATGAAAAAACAAGAAAATCCCAGGCCACAGTGTTGTAACATGAGAAATTGGAAGCTCTCCACCAGCATTTCTTATCATGTAGATGTAAAACCTTGATTATAAACTATTACTACTCCAGTACGAATTCAGGTATTTTATGTCATGGAGAAACCATAATAAATTGCTTCAGATATCACAATGAATTCAGCCAATAAAACCTGATATCCTTATGAATATCAGTCGAGAGATGCAGGAACAGGTATTTTGAGCTTCACATCTTAACAAATGAACATTTAACATTCACAGGTTCAGATTCACAGGTTATTCCATGTTGGAAGGGACACTCAGGATCATCTAGTCCAACTTCCAAGCAAACGCCCACCCAGGGATCAGGCCCACAAGCGTGGAGCCGCGGGCACCACACACCATCCATGCAAGCCTCCCACCAACTAGACCATGTCACTGAGCTCCTCATCGAGTCTTCTCTTAAACACCTCCAGGGATGGTAACTCCACCACCTCCCTGGGCACACCATTCCAATGAGAGATCACTCTCTCTGTGAAAAACCTCTTCCTAACATTCAGTCTAAACCTCCCGTGGCGTAGCTTAAGGCCATGTCCTCTTGTTCTGGTGTCGCCAGCCTGAGAGAAGAGATTCACACCCACCCGACTGCAACCTCCCTTCAGGTAGTTGTACACAGCAATGAGGTCACCTCTGAGCCTCCTCTTCTCCAGGCTGAACAACCCTAGTTCCCGTAGCTGCTCGCCATAGGGCTTATCCTCCAGTCCTTTCACCATCCTTGTCACTCTTCTCTGGACCCTCTCAAGCAGCTCAACATCCTTCCTAAACTGGGGAGCCCAGAACAGGACACAATACTTAAGATGTGGTCTGACCAGCAGCCGGCAGCTAAAGATGGAATGCAGAGTGGGACTCCAGCTCTGCTCTCTAACATGAGAATTGTATAAATCTTCATGCTCTAACATGAAGATTTGCAAAATCATCACAAGCATATGTCATGTGAACAGTACATTGTTGTCATCTGTTTCAGGCCAAAGGATGTTATCCTGTATTGTTTCTAAACTGATAAAATTATACACCATTTCAGTACATCCTCCCACAATTATTTCCATAGATGCATGAATACTAAATCTGTTTACATTTAGAAAAATATTAGTAGTGCTTTAGTACCTTGAAATGACCTGGGAATCCTGTAAGTAGTCACATCTGTTTTTGTGATTTCAATATTGTAGTAAAGTGTGATCCCCTTCTTATGCATATTGGAAAATCAGCAGGAAAGGAACAATTTAATTGCCTACACATGGACAATTAGACTCTATTTCCAGAAAGACTCATCTATTCGATGCTTTCCTTAAAACAGAGAACTATCATAAATAACTTGACTGTTCAGTGTTGCCATTATGCATCATTGCATATGACAATTGACCACTATTGATTTACTATCAATTCGTTTCTTTTCAGCTCAGATGAGGCAGAGAAATTGCTGAGAGATTGTAGACCTGCCAGAGTGTTTGTTGATGGTTGAGGTCCTTAATCTACTTTGCTGCGTGGCCTAAAACTGTAAAAGATAAATTGACATTGACACACAGGGTTGCAGCTTGCCATCAGTCTACACTGTCCTCTTGCAAAATGCTTCATACAGTCTTATAGGTATTTCTACAGCTTGTGAACAAATTTTCTTCAATATGAAAGACACTGTTAATAATATACCTGCAGAAAATCACCACTTTTGTGAATTTCAATTTTTTTCCCTTATCCATACATTCCCCCTTCTGTAGTTGGCCAAAAACTTCTAGGCAGTATGGAAGCTGAGGGATGGGAGCACAGGATACCTGAAGGAAGAAGCACAGAAAGCTGAAGTAGAACAAGAAGGCAGGGAAGGGTTAAATAACAGCAGAGGTTATTGCTGCTGAAGAATACTGGGAAGGAAATTTATTTGTTGCTAACATAACGAACACACATGAATCTTGTGGCAATCAAAACCAAATAGAAAATGTTAACACTAGTTAGATGCTTTATAATCAGAATTATCTGAAAAAGTTCATAATTAGGATTCAACAGCCATTGCTTTAATTTAAATTTGATCAATCTGAACGTATTTTATATTTACACTCATTTTTAAAGTCAGTGACATTTTACTTTCACAAAATCATTGAGAAATACTTCACCAGATTTCAGTATATTACCAACATTATTAATGATCCACATTTGAGTTTTTCCCTTTAGAGGAAACTTTTATTATCTACCCTAGAAACTACATTTCATCACCTACGTGAGCTGAAAGAGAACATAAATCGGACAGATTATTTTCACCTCTGAAATGGATAATGATAATTAATGAATGGCATTAGGCCACATTACCCATATGATTCTAAAATGTGAATTATTTATAGATATTATGTTTAAATATGAGCAGGATACTTCCCATGTATTTACACACAGAATTTGTTTTACTTCGTAAGTAAATTCTGAGAACAGCATTTTGTGTAACTGCAATTTTATAGGTAATTTAAGACTTTGCAGTGGAATAAAGAAGTTTGTCAATGCACCTTTAGTCTCAGCACTATTCTGTAAACTTGCGAACGGATGTGATAAAACAAGTTTTACAGTAACTAAAATCTAGCTACCCCAGGATCAATCCATAAAGTACTGTAAGGTAGCATGAATAAATTTGGTTCTAGTCCTCCCTAGGTTTATTCATGTAATTCACTTTTTACCTTGTAAGTAATACCACTGACTTCAAGGCAAAAACCTAGACACTGACAAAGCTTCCATTGATTATAGTACAGAGAGAATTTAACGACTACATAAAAACTAAATACATGTGTAAATCTTTCTTGGATAAGCATCTTGAACATACTGTGCTCACTACTGGTGTCAGGTACTGGCATAAGAGTAGGACACACCAGCACCTCACATCCAGGGGGCAGCACATTCCCACTGGAGCTCTGTCTGGGCAGCTGCCCCAATCATGGGAAGGGCAGCGCGTAGAGAGACCCTGGCTTTCCACTGGGTGGGTAGCATTTCTCCCTGATTGAGCTGGCAGAACTACAGTGTCGTTGCTTTCCTGCCCACCCTGTTCACACACTGTTATTGTTCCCTAGAGACTTCTTTTATATTAGGGAAAAGGGAAGAAAAAGGAGACTGTTGCATGATTTGTGGACTCCTGGCAGCTCTCTCAGCTTTCCTTGAGGTTTTCCTGGTGCAGGAAATGTCTCTATACACTGACTTACCTTGGGAACCCCAGTGATGGGAAAGGGACAGGAAAGACTTCATCTCTTGTGAGAGAGAGAGGACTTTATGAAAGGCAGATTATTTCCTACCCTAAAACTGGTCAGAAAATACCAACTTGCCTGGCTTTTCCCCTACCCCTGTTCCCCCTTTTGTCTCCTGGAGGAAAAAAGGAAATATAGTACCTGTTGTAAGAAGAAGGAGGGGTGGGGGCAGAATATTGCCTTTAATATGATGGTTCTCACATTAAGCTCTGATCTTGTTAGAAATAAATAAATCCTTCATATTTCCCACTTGTAGCTTGTCTTGTTTTGTCTGTGATAAACCTTTTCATTTTTTTTTCCTTTTTTTTTTTTCTCCCTCCTCCTGTCTAAAGGTGAGGAGGGGGAGAAAATGAAGTGAGGGAGAGGTTGTGGGTGAATCTCTGGCATCCAGCCAGGGTCAAACCATGACAGTTTTATACTCTATATTCAACTCAGATCCATTCACAACTACACTGATGAGGTAACGTGGAGCTAGAGGTTGGGGTCAGTGCATAGTGACTGGCAGAATTTCATTATCACTTCCTGACTCTTATGGTTTTTCTCTACTGCTACTCTACTTCTAATTCTCAGTACTGTTCCCTTTCTCCAGCATAGGTTCCTATATGGGTTACAGGCCCTGCAGGGCAGTGTCTGTTCCAGCGCATCTCATCTACAGGTCACAGCCCCTTTGCAGGGAGAGTCCCTGCTCTAGCGTGGCTTATCTACAGGGCTTTGACATAGGTCACCATTGGGCCGAAGTCCTCTCAGGGACATATGCCTCTGTCATGAAACACCTCTTTCTAAGAGTGCCACTCCACCTGTGTCCCAATTCTATGTCTCCTTTGCTTTCTCCTTCTTCTTCTAATGCAACTTCAGATCTCTCTGTATGTCTTCATATCTTTCATTTTTTAATGTCTTCTGCTTTTAGCAGCTACTGCCTTTTCTTAAACCTTTGAGCATCTCCATGTGTTCTTCTGACTGGAAGAAACTTTGGCTGTTTTCATTTATTTCATGTTGCAACAAGCTGTGGCTAGTTCAGGGTGTTTCACAGTCTTTCTCCCTCACAGGGCAACTTACAGAAACCTTGAAACAGATTATTCAAGAACAAGTCAAATATCTATCCATTTTAAATTACTTTAACTTCATCACAGTCTTAGTGTATATGCATTACCAAATTTTCTCTTCTAAGATAATAATTGACATCAGTAATACGTGAACATGCTGGCAGCTGAATTCTGCTCATTTCCCCAGTAAACAGGTTATCAGGAGTTACTCTATTGTATTTACTCACCAGGAATTTAAGCTGCTCAGACTCAGGCTATAAGGGTTAACACTGTAACAAGACAAAAAATGGTACAACAGTGGAAACACATCAGTTCTCCATTCCTTATCTCTAGATTCTAGCTTGTTAGTTCAACTTCAGAGTAATTAGAACACTTATTATAGAGTTCATCTTTGTGATTGACGGTGGAGGAGTAAGGAACTGCCTAGCAGTTATAGTCCAGTTTCCACAGATCTGCTGAACCACCGGTACTGGGCAGCTTGCATGAGCTGTTTGGCCTTCTGCGAGGCTGGGGAGGTCTGGTCCAGCCCCAGGCAACTCTTCAGAGCTTGCAGGCTGCCCCCACAGCACTCAGGGCAATTGCCTGGACAAGGGTCCACAGCTTGACCCTGCTCTACTGGGAGGTTCCTCTCCCTCCAGCTGCTCACTCAAGGCATGGTGAGCCCACAAAAGGACAACATGGGCTAACAGGGGCCTCAGAGCCCCATGCCACTTCTTTGCCTGCGGTGAGGGACAGGGCTCTGAGACACTGGGCAGACAGTATGACAAAGATCAGTCACAGCTCTTTCTAAGCACCTCCCTGCCCTGTCAGCACCTTCATAGATTCCTTTGGGCTCCCCAGTTCTCTCCTGTCTGCATGTTGTGTGCACCTTCCCTCATGCAGAGCTAGAAAACTGCCACAGCCATGTGACCCCCAGCACCATGATAATGCTCCCATTGAATTCTTCAGGCCATCCTAGCTATTCCCATCTCAGGACATGCTCAGTCTGGCCATCACTGACACTGTTTATCTGATGTTGGCGTGAGCCTCCCCCAGCAGTATCTCTCCAGGGCATTCTGGACCAATGCTTCCAGCATGTTACTCCATTAATGGCCCTCACATGGCAATTACCATGTTTTTTTATATAAGCTCACATGAGGTACCATGCACTCCTCCAACTGACTGAAGCATTACTCAAAGCCTATCATTTATCCTTGGTGCAGAACATAACTGGGGCCACATCTTCAGGGGAACAAGGGTCAGGGCTGAAGTGAAAGATCCATCTTCTTGGGTCCCACTACTTGGTTCTTCACCAGTTAGCTCAGGACAAAATCCTAGCAGGTTATGCACGTCTGAGAGCCTGTTGCTGTTCCTGCTATGTGACCTGTCCTACACTGTGTCAGGGCTTTTCTGTACAGTATAGAGCTTTTATATAGCACTGAGGTATAGCCATTTATTTTTTAACATTAATTTAAGTAATAAATATCAACATTTCATCTGTATTTCTCAGAGTCAGTCATTTCTAGATTTTTTTTCACAGAATCACACAGAATCACAGAATATTATGAGTTGGAAGGGACCCACAAGGATCATCTAGTCCAACTCACCACCTAACACCCGTACAGAGACCGAGTGCACATCCCAGAGCATAACACCAACCTAGATCCCTCACAGTCTAGCAGGCCACTCCGAGCCGGAAGGGGCCCAGTGTCATCCAGCCCTACACCCCCCAGCTAGACCATGTCACTAAGCTCCTCGTCCAGTCTTCTCTTAAACACCTCCAGGGAGGGCGACTCCACCACCTCCCTGGGCAGCCCATTCCAATACGCAATTACTCTCTCTGTGAAAAACCGCTTCCTAACGTTGCTTTGTGCTAGGTGTTACATGTTATTAAATATTTTACAGTCACTTTGCAATCAAAAGTAGATGTTTTGCTGAGCAGTGTCTTACCCCAAAACATATGCACATCTATTACTGATAATCTAGGAGGAAAGATGTCAGCGAAATATTTGATCTGAAGTTATTTTCTTCCCATTTTAATCTCCTCAACTGGCTGCCACTCAGGTTTACCTAAATGCAAGGGAGAAAAGTGAAAAAATAGAGAAACATGTTTCAATTTTTTTAGGAAGCAGAAAGAAAAATCTTTGGGATGTTACACAAGGCTAGAGAAGAAAAAAGGGAAAAAATTACACCACTATAATTTTTGAAGAAGAATCCCAGTGAAAATGCAGCATCTTTGTAAACAGAGTTCATAGCTTAGAGATTTGAAAGGTGTTCTGTTATCAGTGGAGTGCCAAGACCAATACACATAAGCATTTGTTATGTTTTAGAGTGAGATTTTTCTACCCTCCCACCAATTCCAATTAAGTTGATTCTCCCCCTCAAAGGGAAGTGAGGCATAAGAAAAAAAAATTGACTGAGCTACACAGATTGGAACACAAAAAACAATCCTCCTCCAGCAAGCCAAGGAAAAATTAGCAAGGGAGGGAAAAGCTGGTGTTGCTAAACCGTCAGCAGTCCAGCAGTCCAGCAGTCCAGCTCTTCCGAGTCTCTGTTCCCCTCTTGGGGTGGGGGGAGGAGGGGAAAAGGGAGGAAATAAACTGGAAATCCACAGATCCAGTCAGTCAAGCTCCTCTGGCTCAGTTCCAAAGACAAACACAGTTCAAAGACAAACACAGTTCCTCAGAGCTCCAAGGGAAAATAAAAACTGCAAAGAAAAAAAAAAAAAAACCAGAAGAAGAAGAAGAAGGAGAAGCCGACCTCTCTCAGCTGCCGCTTCCCTGCTGC
>WEKX01008708.1:3743-32361 GCA_013390025.1 Pitta sordida
GGGTCCAGAGAAGGGCGACAAGGATGGTGAAGGGACTGGAGGGCAAGCCCTATGAGGAGCGACTACGGGAAATGGGGTTGTTCAGCCTGGAGAAGAGGAGGCTCAGAGGTGACCTCATTGCTGTTTACAACTACCTGCAGGGAGGTTGCCGCCAGGTGGGTGTGGACCTCTTCCTTCAGGCTTATGACACCAGAACTAGAGGGCACAGCCTCAAGCTGCGCCAGGGGAGGTTTAAACTTAATGTTAGGAAGCGGTTTTTCACAGAGAGAGTGATCTCTCATTGGAATGGTCTGCCCAGGGAGGTGGTCATCCCTGGAGGTGTTTAAGAGAAGACTCGATGAGGAGCTCAGTGACATAGTCCAGATGGTGGGAGGCTTGGACAGATGGAGCGTGGTGCCTGTGGTTCCACGCTTGTGGGCCTGATCCCTGGGTGGGCATTCGCTTGGGAGTTGGACTTGATGATCCTTGTGGGTCCCTTCCAACTCAGAATAACCTGTGAACCTTCAGGAATCAGGCATCCACAGCTTCTTTGGGCAGCCTGTTTAAGTGCCTCACCACCTGCACAGTAAAGAATTTTTTCTTAGTATGTAGTCTAAACCTACTCTTTTATTTTGAGTATATTCCTCCTTGTTCTATAAATCCTCTTGTAAAAAAATCCCTCAGTCTTCCTTCTAGGATCCCTTTGGGTACTGGAAGGTTACAGTCAGGTCACTCCTAAGCCATCTCTTTTCCAGGAGGAACAAACACATTTCTCTCAGCCTTTCCTTATTGGAGAAATGCCCTGTTCCTCTCACCATCTTGGATTGCTGTTGGGAGCCAGCTACAGATGCTTCATAGCTACCAGCCCCTTGTCTCAAAGCGCACTAAATCATATTTGCCTCAGATTTTCAGATTAGGGACACTAATTCTGAATATGCTTTGCTACGAGCTGGATTAACAATAGCACAAATGTGGTGTTTATGGCAGTTTCTGGGGTCAGTAAATTATCAGAGTTTGTTAATAACCTGCAGCTTATCACCCCAAGGTGCATCTGACTTAATAACATTTCTCAACCTTATGTTCTCAGGAAGAATACCCTAAGCAAGGACTATGAAAGTATTTAGTTATGTCTGAGACAGTAACAGTGTTTTATATTGTATTATGGGAGAAAATTGAGTTCTTAGGCTGCAGCTGAGGATAGAACACCAATGCTCTGGAAAGTCCTGGACCCACAGATACTTAGTTTTTTTAGGAAACTAGAATAAAACCCAAAAAATAATTTGTTTATCTTTCTTTAAAATGGAAATAATTTTGCCTTAGCTTTCATAGCTCTAGATGACAAAAATAAAATCTGATACTCCTACCAAAGAAACCATTTTTGCCAAAATAGTATTAAAAAAACAGGTACATATTTGGTCCTTGTTGTTCACAGTATTTACTGTTATACTATGAGTTAGTTTTCTGTATGAGACTGAAAAAGAGTTTGATTCATGAAGCGGAGGTATGTATGTACTAAAAAGTATGAGCATGTTTCCTATAGACAATTTCGTAGACATTTCAGGCTGGAGGTATGTAATACTTTATTAAGTATTACATTGAAACTATTAGCCAAAATCTCTAGGAAAGCTTTCCTAGAGAATTTAGGGAAAAAAAGGGATTCAAAACCAAGATTCTAACTTGCTTGCTTGGATGACTTCAGTTCATTTCAGGAGAACCTGGAATCCCAGAGTAGTTACTTGATTTCACAAGTTTAATATCACTGGTTTTAATTACAATTTTATGCTTGGATTTGTTATAGAGGGAGGGTAGATTTGAGAAAATGAAGAAGATTTTTGGTGGATTTTACAACTATGTGAACTTTTGGAGGTTTTGCTCTGTTTCACATAATATTGTTCTTTTCTAGAAACCTTCTCATGGCTTTCAGAAAAACATGAAACTTGAAGTGGTTGACAAGAGAAATCCAGTATTTATCAGAGTGGCAACTATTGTAGATACTGATGACTATAGAATAAAAGTAAGTTTCTCTGTCTTCATGTACTATCCTGGTTAAGTGACTGATGAGGACTTTGTAAAAGCCAAGTCTTGTAATTGTAAAATTAACCATGGGAAGATATAAGTCACGTTGCTCTCTCCTGCTAAGCTTTGCTCATGCATTTCACTGTATAATATATGTATAATGCCTTCAGAAAGGGTTTTATCACCCTTTTAGTTGCTTGTGCTGAGGTAGGTAATTAGAGAGTAGAGTTGAATATATAGGAAAATTGCTGTGGGAAAGTTGATAGAAGACAATTGTCTATTCTATCAAGAAATGTGATTATTTAGTATCAAGTGTCAGAGTGCTGCTTTGATATTTGTATTAGGAACCATAAAATAGTTGGTCTAGGTTAATTGAATATGTTTCCATAAACTTACAAAGGGAGAAGAGAGATACATCTGTGAGCTGTAAAAGAAATAGTCCTGATCTCTTGTGCTTTGTCAGTGATTTTTGAAATTCTGAAGTTTCTACTAATTATGGACTTTGGATTAATTGTTAATGTATTTTTAATGTATTTTGCAGAAGTTGTATCCTTAATTTTCTTTTATTGTACAAAACCAGTTTACACTCTAGAAGGGGCAGTGTATACCAGATATCCAATTAGATAGGAATGAAGGATATATGTTTTTGCAGGTCGTGTGGACTTATTGGGCATGCCTGTTACTTCACGTAGGAAATGCAGCTGATATTTTGAGTTACTTGAATTAACTGGCGACATAGCATGTTCAGAACTAATATCTTCCCACTGCACTTTTTGTACCATAAATTGGTGATGCAAAAAAATCCCAAACAATCCCACCAAAACAAACAAAAAGCCCACTCTCATGTGCAATTTATTAAATGACAGAATTTGTAACTTCTAGGGTAATAATTTGACTCTGTAGCGTAGGTTGAAAGAGGTCTGTTTGTATGTATGTGTGTACATGCATCCACATGTGTGCATGAGAGATCTGAGCTAGTTATTATTACAGAGGTCATGTAAGATTTGAAGATACGTAGCTTTCATGTGGAAAAAATATTTGTATAACACATACTAGTGTTTTTCTAGGAAGTCATATCCTTTGTTTTCTCTTCAGTTTCAACTCTTTATGTATGATCTGACATTAGTAAAATTGTTACTTCTATGATGGGGGGTTGGTTTGGTTTTTATGGCTAAATGCCATTTTTTTAGTCCTTGGCTTGCTGCTTTGCTGTTCTTAAAATCTGTTCAAATAGGATATTAAAAAATGTTCGGGTTTTTGTTCAGAGTTTTTGAGAGATGAAAAGGGAAGAAATTCATATTTAATTTAAGTATTGATGTAGGAACTAATGTGACAATTGCTTTATTCCTGAGATTTGAGCCTGATAATTCTCTTTACTTTGACAAAAGTATGCCTGGGTCCAATATGTAAAGTACATGTCTTTTCTGTTTAACTTAAATATGTAATTGTCTGAAAGTGTTTTCTCTAATGGATGGGTCATTTCTATAGATTACTTAGGCAGACTGATTTCATGAAGAATTTTCCTTATCTAAAATGTATTATTCTCCTTTTTGCATTTTAGGTTCATTTTGATGGCTGGGATCATATTTATGATTATTGGACTGATGTAGATAGCCCTGATATCCATCCTGCAGGCTGGTGCACAAAAACTGGACACCCTCTTCAGCCCCCACTTAGTAAGAGAAACCACACAACATTGTAATGGTGTTCAAAGATGTGTATATTGTGCTGTCTTGTTCCCTGACAGTGCTGTCCAAGGAAGAGAAGCAATTAGAATATGCAAAATAATGTAAATATGACATTAAGTTAAAAATCAACAGTCAGTAATTAATCACTTTTTAGTAGATAACTTCATTGGCCCTTACTGTAATGGAAATACAGTGCTTCTTGGTATGTGTAAGAGCCACAGTCAAAACCCGAAGTAATGTTAAAGATATGTTGCATGAAATCCTGGCCCTCTCAAAGTCAGTGAGGAAACTGCTGTGGCAGTCAGTAGGATAGGGTATACAGTTGGGTCTCCTATATCACAGACCCATAGTCTTAATCAGATGCCCTGAAGCCCTGCTTCCATATTGAATGGCAGCTCATTAATATGCAAATTTGCCCCACACACCCACGCAGCCCCGGTGCTGTTTTGGCACTATGTTGCTGTGTATCAGTGTTTGTGTTGGCCTTTCCCGGCGCCTGCACCCACCCCACGCTGGGAAAGACCCCTTTTCGGCTCGACCAGGGACACAGTTTCATAACTGCACGGTGAAGTGGGGCCTCCTTCATCACTAAAAAATCATGCTGCTAAGATTTGAAGCCCCAGTATGAGGGGCGTGAAGTGTTAGAGGGCCGATTGTAACTCTTTAAGATCCTTTGTTTCCTTTGCTCACATCCTCTTGATGGTTATTGTGCTTTTGGGCTCAGGGGAGTCCAGACTCCACTCAGAAGGCATTCCTTTCAAATGCTGTGGTAAATCCTCAAAACCAGCTAACTTATTTTCTTCTTCAGCTCAGCAAAGAGGGATTAACAGTGCCTGTGTTGAAAACAAATCTAACAGGAGCACAGTACCAAAAATAACACTGTGTTTACCAGCTTGACCTCTTTGGGGATTTTGTTTACTTGTTGAAGAAGTGGGAGGTATATGATAAATGAGACTGAAGGTTTCAGGGACAAGAGACTTCTGTGGTAAATATATCCGTGCATATTCCACTGTATGTCTAGATAACAGCAGTGAAATCGCTTTTAGCTAAACTTTGAACAGATGATTTTTTAAGTGAGTGCTCTTCTCCGAGATTGTTTTATGTAGTGACTCTGAGGTATGGTTTGCACAGGTGCTGAGCCTTCACAGCTGTAACAACATCAGAAAGAACTGTGCTTGGAAAATAAGAAATGCTGAGCAATGCCAAGTACTCTGAAAAAATTAAATGTAAAATAGCTGGGATCAGTCACGCACAGACTGTGCTACCTGAAAATCACAGTACCTCAATTCAGTGTCTCTAAAATGTCAAGAAGAAATGATTCCTATCCAGAGCTTGATCAGAGTATATTCATTATTTTTCTGAGCACTCCAACAGTGATGACTGCCTGTTAGGAAGTTAATAATTCTGCTTTTAGAGTCTGAATAGAGTGCCATAAATTCCAAAGCACAATGTGAATAATGAGAAGAAGGATGCTGCATATCTGTTTATTAATCTGAGATGTGTGTCCTGTGTGCTGAATGAGCGGCCCAGTGAGAAAAGTATTCTGTGGCCACATAAATAAAAATTGTATCATATGACAAAACAGCTGAATAAAGTTGCAGCATTTTTATTACCTAAGGCTGGAAAAATGAAAATCTTAGCCTAGGTGGGAATATAAAATATGTAAATTGATTTTTTGGAAGACATTAAAAGAAAAAAGCCTCAGATGCCCATCACATATGTCATCTGCTCTAAGTGGTGGCTTAGGAGGCAGTGTTCATCTCTTAGGGTGTGACTGGTAGAAGTGACTTTTTGCAAAGCTACAAAAATGAAGATTGACAATGTGACTGGAGAGAAAGTTGACCCCTCATTAAATAAAAAAGAATAATTAGCTACACAAATACTATTAAAATGGAATTATTACTAAATAATATATTCTTCCAACAATATGACTTTGTATTATTACTATATAGAATACTATAAATAGAATACTAAAGTATTATTACTGTTTTCAAGTGTATTACCAGACTCATGAAAGGGTTTCATAAGGAGGAAGAAAATAGTTTGCAAGACTCTGTTTTGGCTTCAGTTGGTATGATAGTCCTTGTAACAATGAGGTCCAGATCCATCTCAAACACCAGAAACTTTGTGTGAATGCTGTGCAATGTAAGCAACATTAGTCTAGGGCAATTACCAGTATTTATGTATTCATAGTGTTTTCAGCTGTAGTGGAACTAATGACAGATCATGACGTTTTAGATAGCAGTTAGGGAATCAGGAGCCAACACCTGTATTGGTGTTGATTTTAATATCATAGTGATGCAAACAGCAGCTTCTCTCATAAATATGGACAGCCAGTTTTAGCACTTTTAAATTACATTTTTTAAGAATTTCAGTTTTTTAAGTGAAGAGAGAACATTTATAGGGAGCTAGTTTTTGCAAAACTAGAACATCAGTGAGGCAGGACTTCCCTTTACAAAATCATCTCCAGTCAGGTAACTAACTGCTCCTACGAGTTCCCTTCCTTGTTCCATTTTAAGCATCAATTTTTTCATAAAGGTGGACGAGCTAAAATCTCTATTCTGTCATCCATTTAACTACTTAAAGGCTATAGAAGTCTTTGGACTTTGCTGTAGTCATAGTGTTGTAATATTTGTATATTTGGAACATCTGATAAAAAAACCTTTTGGACTGTTCTAATTATACATAATAATTCCCTCATCTGTCTGTGAGCAAGAATCTGTATTTCATATAGAAAAATATATGTCACTAGACCTTTTCACGTCTGTATTGTTAGGTGTAGAGAGATACAAGTTCATGTACTTTTTTAGTAAAACCACTACTAGAGGCACAGTGCGTGCAGATGTGCAGCAGATGTTCTCAGGGTCATATACTGGAGTATGTTTGTCTCGCTTGCTATGAAGCTCTGGGTTGTGTACCATGTTTGCTTGAGTGTCAGAGTTAATTTTTACAGTTACGTGATTTAATGTCTGCAGGCATCATTGTTACAGATTGATGAAAATCAGATAGGCACATAAAGTCAGATAAGTGGAAATGCAAGAAATCTCTTGACAGTTTGTTCTTTTTAGTAGTACAGTGAATCCCCACTGCATCGCGACTTCTCCATTATGACCCCACCCATTTGCAAAGCAAATTTTTCACTATTATGATTCAGCGGTCTGCGAGCTGACAGCTGCCTTACACATGCGCAGTCAGTCTGCTCTGCCGAGGGGCGGTGCCGCAGTGCCTGTGGGGCGGGACTCACCCCGCCCTGCAGGGAGGGGGCTTGCAATGGCAGCACCGTGCCCCGTCCCTGACCCAAGAAACTGCCCCACGAAAGTGAGGCAAGCTGTGTGCTGGGAGGGCGCAGGTGTCGCTGCGCCAGGAGGAGGCTTCTGTCTGGGACCGTATGGGCGGCGCTGCCCCTCTGTCACAGGACTGGTGGATGTTAAAGGGAAAGAAACCCAACCTCCTCACCTCCGCCACCCTGTGGGCTTCTCCACGCTGCTGCGGTCGCTCCCACAGCCTAAATCCCGCGCCACTCCCCCCCCCAACCCCGGTGATTGTGCCCACGCCGGCAGCCCCACGGCAGGGGCTGGAGCGCGTGGTGTGGTGGGGGCTGGCGCGCGCAGCAGGGGCTGGCGCACGCAATTTACTGCAGCTCACAGTGGCACTTAGAGCCCTGCCCTGGTCCTGTGTGCTCCGCTGAGACCCAGCGCAGCACCACCACAAGACGTGCCATTCCTTGTTAGTCAAAGCCCAGTCAAAGCCCGGGCAGCGCTGCCTCTGCCAGGATTGGTGGATGTTAAAGGGAAAGAAACTCCCATACCAACGCCTCCCCCCCGCCATAAGTGCATGGGGTGTTGCAGTGTTGCAAAGTTAAGGTTTGCGGGGCGGCGCGGGGCCCCCAGGGCCGGTGTGAGCACTGGGGCCAGGCCGGGCCGGGGGGCTGGGCAGGAAACGGCACGGGGTTTGGGCTGCGAGCACACACGGTCACAGCAACCGGTCAGAAACGGTTCCCTTTGCTCGCCTATGCCGAGACAGACTACGGGAAGGAGCATAGAATTGTCTGCAGCGCTTCGGAGTGCCAGGGGGGTGGAGCAATGGGCGTGGCCTGCATGCATATTAACGACCTGCAGTTCTTTGCGAGTTTAGTGTTTTGCGACGGCCTTGGCCTGTTCCTTTCCTCACGAAGGAGGGGATATAACTGTATTTTCAGCCTTTGCTTTCACATCTTGTTCACTGGAAAACTTGAGCTAAAAAATGTATTAGGTCAGTACCCGTTACAAACACATTCCTGTCTTCAGGAACAGGCGTAGGGTAATTTACTACTTCTGTGCGCTAGCAAAACAATCAGGCTCCAATTAAACGTATTAGTAGAAGAGAAATTTGATGTCATGCAGTTCTTCCAAGATTTGTCTTCTTTATATACATAGATGTAGTTCTCTTGTAGTGATTTACTCACACAGAACGAAATCATTTTTCTAGTGGATTAGGTTGAGTCTCCATCATGCTTTTACATTATTAAATTACTTCTGTTTACTTAATTCTTCATGTTTCCTAAAATGTGCTGGTATTCCTGCATGTTTATGTAGCTTTTAAATATATGATAATTTTTTTTTAATCTCATTTGTAATTTCACCTGACATGCAGGTCCCTTGGAATTGGTGGAAGCTTTAGAGCATGGAGGATGTCCCACAGCAGGATGTAAGGGAGTCGGACACATTAAAAGAGCAAGACATATTGGCCATCATAGGTATGTTCAGTGAAACGAATTTTATTCTTTCAGTCAAAGGATGTGTGCAGATGGGTTTTTTAAATTGTTGTTCACAAGGAAACAGATCCAAGCTGGAAAGAAAAAGGAAAACTTGTAAACCTAAATATGCAATAATTTCAGTTGCTATGGTGAGCATGCTGAAATAAACATTAGCAATCTGTAACTTCATTTCACCAGGGTGTGCTGAGATAAGAATTGTCGTACATTACTTTTCATCAGAAATGGTAGATTCAATTATTCTGTATTTTGTTCTTAGGAGGATTCTTTGGCTTGCTGTCTAGATTGCAAATATACAGATATTAATAAAGCAATAACTTTTGAACTTCTTTAAATGAGGCCAAATGATTTTATTAAGGCTTGGATGGTTTTGTCCTACCTGGTTTGTAGTGGAAAGGATTTGCTTGTTGGCTTGGAAAAATGCTAGAAAAGACATTCCAATTGACATATTCCCAAATGACAGCTTGCTTCTTGTACCTAGTGTTTCTGAAGATGCTTTGTTGAAAACCTTCTGAAGTATAATACAGAAATGTGGACATCTCATCCTAGAGTGGAGTTGACATAGGAAGAGCAGTAGCATAGTTTCCAAGGCAAAAGTCTATTAACTACTGTGATCTGAGAGTTAGCTCTAAAGTATTTTCGTATTTTTGATGAGACAATTATGCCCTGTTGACTGGAATTATAGTACAGGTTTTTGATGGTGTATCAGCACTGGCTGAAGTCCTGATTAATCCTTAGCAAAGATAGCTGGCCAGCAAATCTCACTGTATTGTTACATGTTTGGTGTGGAAAAGGCATTTTGTGTTGTGAGTTCTTCCCTATCTGTAGCAGAAGCATTGTATTTATGCTGTTAGAAGGCAAAAAGGCTCCTGATTCTAGGACAGGCTTTATCCCAGGAAGGGACATAGCTAAGTTCGCTCCTGTGACAAAACTTCTTGAAGTATGAACTGTGGCAGAGTTGTCATGATACAAGCAGCCACATCACTGTCTTTCAGACTGTGTTCACCCTATTCTTACTGTCTTTTTCTGTCCATGTTATTTTTCTTCTAGTTTTCCCCCAGTTTTTCTACTTTCGCTATTCTACCGTCCCTTTGTTGCAAACAATAACTAGGATAACTCCTTACAGTCAGGTCAGTCCTTAAGAGGTTACCAACGCTCAGTTATCACATGGTAACCTACCCTATGATGCATTCATGTTCTTAGTCCGTTGCAAATGTGGTACAAACTAGATATGCCTGAAAAAAGCTTCCTGGCTGCGTATCCGAAACCCATTTTATTTCATATTCTAGTAAACTTTAGTCTTGTGTGATTTATTAATGAACATGGTCTGTAAGGCAGTCAATTTCAATACCTTACCATGTTCTATGTCAATTTCTTAGAATCAAGTCAAGTCAACATACCCATTAGGCTGAAACTTTAAAAAAAAAATGTCTGAAAAGTTTTTAATTTTATGATCTCTCTCTATAAACATTGCCACTAAAAGTTCTGATGCTTAAGGGGGAAGGGATGAGTAAAAGATGTATGTCTATTTACTTTGTGTAGCCTTTCTTTTATAGCTACATTTCCAGTGCTATTTATAGTGGTTATACTTGCTCATCCTGAATATTATGAAAAGAAATAAACTCATGGCAATCTATTGTGTTTCATTTTTACTGTGGTCTTAGCAAACCTATTATTTGCACATTAACTGATAGTTCCAGGGTGAAAAAATAGAAGCAGAGAGATTTTGTTCATCATAAGATGTGTATTTGATGTTTCATAGCAAAGAAATTAACAGCAGTAAGTATCTTATTCACTAAATTGATTTGCTCTCTGTACTTATATTCTGCTTTTGTTCTTGAGCATTTCTGAGGAAAATAAAAAGATTTGTTATTCGCCTGGAGTCTACAAACTCAAGGGTCCAGGTCACCCCAAAAATTCTGACATTGTACCATCACATCTTTCCTGAATTAACAAAGACTTTGAAACTGATCTAATTATCCACATCAGGTAGCATTCCCTTGACTCTTCTGTCTTGGCAACCTTGAAATGTGTTTAACCATGCTTATCTTTTTTTCATGATGAGGTACAACGTCTGTCTACAGCATGAGTGCCTGTGTGCAGAAAAGATGATAATTTAAAATGCTAAGTAGTTCTGAAATAATTTTGAGAGCTTGTTCCTTAGGAATCAGATGAAAGCCTTGTTGATTAGTTATGTAGTGGGGCTAAAGCATTTACTCTTTGGAAAAGTTGATGTTAATAAGGACTTGGTATCTATCAACAGTTGATCTAGGGTTATGTGATGTGCAGGCTGTTAGTATTATGCAGATCATCTACATATTCATGATTGTGAATTGTATACTCTGATGATTAATGCATGCAATAATTCTCTAGTTCAAGCAGTAATGCAAAGAGGTCAGCTGTAAATACTTCATTAGTGATTTGAGTCCCCATAAATAAAGATTTTTGCCAGAAACTTTGCATGTATTAGCTGGGGAAGTTGAAGTGAACTGAATGTGCCGTGGTAGTGTCTGTGTTGTAAGAGAACTGCAGAACAGAAATATGGGAAACCTCAGCTCAGCGGGATGTTGCATCTATTTGTTCAGTGCCTGATGAAGTAATTCTCATTTGATTTTGGTACCAGTCTCAAAGGTTTTTTCAGGTTTTATGCAAGGTCAATGGCCCCAACAAAATCCTTTCTAAATTACTCTTCACTCAGGTTTAGACTGTTGAAGCAGCTTTCGCCTCAAAAAAAGAATACTTTGATGATAAACATTTTTGTGAAAAGAATTTGTATTGCTTGTTTCCAGACTAGTTAAAAATGTTTTCATAAAACAGCTAAAATAAAGAGATCACTTAATAAAATGCATCAGTAAAAGAAAAAACTAACATCCTGCAGATATTGTCATATCTTTTTTCTGGAGGTTTCTTGCTAATCATGTACTTCTACAAGCATATGTGGTCATCTGGATATAGGCTGCTCTATATATAGTCTAATCTATCAATTCGTCCTATCTGTTTGCTTAACCTATCAACAGGGATAGTTCTAGCAAACCCAGGTAATTTTTTCTGAAGCTGGCATACAACCTTATTACCAAGCACTGCCAAGAGATAACTTGCACCTGAAAGGCACTGAGGAGCTAGGGTTGGTAACGTTTCCAACCAGTACAGCTGAACCAGGAGACATGTCTGTGACTTGATACAGGTTTGCAAAATATTCCAAGCACTCATAAAGACTAATAATCTCTATTTAAAAGTACTTCACTATTAAAGTTCTTGGACTGAACAGAGAGCTACCTTACTCTTCTTTAGTTTAAGAGAGAATACTGGCTTAAGTTCCCTTCTGATGTTAGGTGTAGCTGAGATTGAGTTGGCCATCTGGACTCTGTGCTTCAGAAAATTTGCATACTTCTGCAAGGTAGGAGCGTCTTCAAATGTCTGGAGAAGACTAAGGTTCATGCCTACCTATCAGTAGCCCAGTTTTATCCTTCTACCCTTGCAGAGATATGTGTGTAACTCTACCTAGACATAGATCTTGAGTGTGATGGAAGGGCAGTTGCAAAATACAGGTGGAATATGCTACCTCAACACTTCTGTTCATCTGACGGCTCTGGAAAGGACTGGTTATGTAAAACCTCTGTTGACTTAAAAATCCCAAGCCTGTGATCAGAATGGTACACAAGAAGTAGTGATCTGTACATTGGCTTTTTCATTATTTAGTAGAAACAGAAACTTGTTTTAATGCTCAGTTTTTACTCAATGTTTGCAGTCTCTCCTCAGAAAACTGTCATGGACACACATTGCCAGTCTGCTGCCACTTCAGTAGTGTACTGTAGACAGCTAATTGCTGTGCTATGTTTCTTCAACATTTAGAGATAGCTGATTACTCTCCTGTGTGGGGGAGGGTGTGCGTGAGGTGATACTAATGTGAATGTTTACTGAAGCAGCTCGGACAATAATTGAGATGTTCGTGTTGGACTGGTTTCAGAGCTGTGAAGCAGTGCTGGAGGGTGTACAGCCCTGTCAGATAAGTAGTAGAGGTTTCACAGCGAGTACCTGCTGCTGCTTTTGCTTCATGCCATTATTTCTGAGCTTCTGGCAGACCTCGGTACCTCCAAGCCAGGGACATCTGATCATTTTGGAGACTGCCTTCTGCTGTTTTCAAAATGGTGTGCTAAAAAAACTGTAGCAGAAATCTGGGTTTAAGGTGACAGAAGAGTTAAAGTCCTGATTTAGTATTAAATAACCTGAACATCAAGATTTTTGAGACCCTGAGATGAGTTGTCCTAAAAACTGAGTCCTGTGTAATTCAAATACTTCCATTATGTAGAAATAACAAGAGAAATTTTTTTAATCTTTATAGTAGACAAGATAACTGAAACTTGGAGTCATTGAGATTCAGGAGGATTTACTGATTGATCTGAAGCCGTGTAACTCATAAACAGGTTCATTGAAGCTGTGTTTTGTTGTAGTAGCAAAGCTAACCTTGGAAACCGGGAGGGCTCTTTTTGTTGCTTCAAGTAACAGTAAGAGCTATCAAGAAGGTTTTTAAAAACTTGAATATGATCAATTACAAAAAAACCTCCACTCATATGAATCTAGTGTTCTAAAGCATTGTTAATATTATAACTATTGTTGACTGAAATTGTCATTCATTCTCCATTTTTCCATAAAATACTAAAGGAAAAGGTAGTATATAAGCAGGTAAGTTATTATGAAGGGCTGAGTTTTGAGGATTTTTCTTTTTTTCTTTTTTTCTTTTTTTTTTCAGTTTAAAATGTATTAGTGGTGTTGATAAAGCGAAAACCTGCTGGAGTCTGACAACCCTATTGTCTGATTTCATTGTGTTGTATGGCTGGCTTAATAACACGCAACTGAAGTTAAATATGTACCACGTTTGTAGTGTTCACTCTTTCTTTGTGACAACCTTTTAATGACTAGGAACACTGTCTCAAAGCATCCCTGTGAGCATAGGAAGCCAGAAGATGATTACATGCTTTGCCTTATAACAGTGGCAGAAGTGAGGTTAGCCAGTACAGTCAGGTCTCCTATAACACGGACCTGCAGTCTTAACTGGGATCTGCGTAGCCCGACTTCCGCGTTGAATGGCGGCCATGCCCCTGCTGCCATCACCCGTGCCACCGCCGCCGCCCGTGCTGCCCCCACTGCTGCCCGAGCCACCACTGCCGCTGTTGTCTGTGCCGCTACTTTTTACGCAAAAACAATTTTTCTGACTTTGAGTTGTACAGCTTTCACATTTGTTGGAGTAATATTTACAAGTCGTTATATCAATGCACAGTGTCAAATTCTTTCCCTGGGTGGAGTGCAATGTAGGGAGTTGAATGTCAAGGAAGACTCTGAAAATACCACAATCTTATAATGGCATTTGCAAAGGTGAGGTACTCACTGCAGTAACAGGATGTGCACTATTCCTCATTTGTACCTTTGCAATTCAGTTTCTGTGTAGACATTACATAATAGAAAAAAAAATCACAGAAGAAATAGCCCCATGGTAATACGACTTTATTTTGAGAGAGACTGGTGTAGTTAAAGGCACCCCGTATTTTATATATAAATACCATTAAAATTATGAGAGAGCAGGCTCAACATTCATCAAGCAATTTTCGAAAATGAATGTTATAATATAAGTTAATACCCTTTGTGTTACACAAGTTAGTCTCAAAAGAAAATTGAAAGTCATTCGGGTTGGGGATTTTAATTGCTGGATTTATTAACATTTAGAAGTATGAGTACTTACTGAATTTTTTTCCGAATCTTTATATTAACTTATTGTATCTGCTTCTAGAAAACTGATGTAATTTTATTTAAAATAAATAAAGTCAGTAAAGTGTCTGAGAATAAGGAGTCCTTTTTCCTCTTCTACTTCTAGTGCAGTCAGCTGCCCGTATTCAGAGCTGAACTTAAACAAAGAAAGCCTGTTACCTGACCGGTTAAGTGGGGAGATGCCTGCAGCCAGTCCTGTCCCCAGGAACAGAAAAGTGGAATCAAGTGAAAGATCCACCTCTCCTGTAATCAAGTAATTATGATTGAAGCAATGTCCATGACTAACAGCTGTACTTTATTCCTATGTTCTGCAATGCAGTTTATACTTGTGAAATGGCTGAATGGTTTCAGAAGGGCCTGCCTATCTATCTACATTTTCATTTACAGGGAATAAAAATGGTTTTATCAGTGCTTATGAGAAAGGTCACCAAGCTGTCAAAGACTGATACTGATTTTACTGTCTATGATTTAACAAGAGTTAAGTGTCATCTTCAGTGTAACAGTCTAAACCACTGGTTGGTTTATTAGAATTGAAAATTGAGTGTTTCCCCATTGGTTTCACTTAAGAAAATTGTTTATTTGTGGGGGTTTTGTTGCTGGAGTGGCCTTACAGACATGAAACTAAATTCATGGTGCTCTTTGAAGAGCAGCCTCTATTCTGTCATTATTGTGGGAGTGAGGAATGAAGTTAGTGAGACTGAGTTTTGCAGGAACAATGCTAAAAGTCTGTAGCTGAAGGTTTTAAGCAGGAGCACGGGGAAAAAAGGAGCGCAATACCAAGATGATGATTTTCAGGTGATGATTTTATCTTGGAAATTGTGGATACCAGTTCCTGTGCTTATTTTGGGCTATGGGGATACACGGAGAATTTAAGAAGGAAAGGAGAATCAGAGAGGCTTTCCATTCTTTTCAAGGGCTACATTAACATAAATGTAAAAATGTGAATGTTTGTAGTGGAGATTTCCAGTTCCCGTTGTAATGACCACATATTTTCAGTAGAGGGTATTTTAAATTGCATTCTTTGAGACAGTGTCAGCTTCATCCTTTAAAAACCAAAATGTTCCACTGTCAAAGAGTGCTGCTTGATTCGATTGTTCTTGTAAAAGGTAGGATTTTTGAAATCTGAAGTGACTTAATTACTCACTGACAAGTAGCCTGGGTACGATCCCAGTGAATCCAGTAGCAGTTTGAGCAGTGATCTCTGTAGCAGGGGCAGTGTCAAGTGCTACTTTTTCGTTGTCCCAGTTGAGAGGCTGCATTTAACATTTTAAAGGCTGCAAGGTCTTACATTGTGAGGATTGGTGGAAAGTGATACTTCAGAGTGTTCTTCTGTTACAAATATTGGAAGTGAATAGCTTACTGTCAATAATAATATTGGAAAAAAAATCTGTTCCTATTGAATTGCCTGGTCATTTTACCACTGAGTTAATGGAGAAGAGCATTCTGTATTTTGATGTCTGAAAATCCCAGGTATGCAGTTTTGTTGGTGACAAGCAAAAAATCTTCTTTATATTTCTTGAAACAAATACCTTGTATGTCTTCCCTTACACTAATGACTCTTTGTCCATGAAGAAAATAAGTTAAGAAACAGCTTAGCTGCTTCCACTTTTAAACATTTTGTTAATTTGTTTTAAACAGTGACCGAAAATGCCCCAGCCCTGGTCATGTAGCTATGAAATCTTCAGCTCACAATCAACCATCTGGGAAAAATGGACCGGAAACAACAAAGCTGGAAGATGCAGAAAGCAGATCTCCTAGCAAGAAGCCCCTGTTATGCACTGTGAAAGAAAAGAAGGCACTTGGGTAACTCTCAGTTATATTCAAAGTATTGGTTGTTTGGAGTCAGTTTAAAATGCAACATACCAGGCAATGCAGTCCAGTAATTTGTCTGTGGAATTCTTCGAAGCAGTAGGAAAGGCGATGGAAGTTCTTTAGGTGTCTTTATATTAGAAACAGGGGGAGTATCACAACGTATGTAAGGAACGCTTATCAGAGGAGAGCGAAAATACTGCAATACAGATCACTTATTGGAATTTGAGGTCCTTCTTCCTAGGTCTCTGTTAAATAGGTTATTGTATATATGCAAATGTGTACAAAAGTGGGAAAATTAAAAGTAGTTCCTTTCAGCATCTGGAAAACATTTTTGACAGAAAATAACATGAGACAGTTTCCAAGCTTGCACTGGAAAATAATATTTATGGTGTAAAAAAAGCCATTTTTGAAGCTAAAAAGATATAATTCAGTGTTTCCTTGGGGATATGTGAGGCAATAGGATTCCCTGTGGTTTTGATTGGTTACAGTATCACTGCATTATTTTACTGACTCTTTTCATACAGAAATAAATGACAGCCTGGAATAAGATCTGTCATTTCTTATGTATTTACATGAGCTACATTATTTTGCGTTCAGGATATATGAACTGTGTTAGCAATAATAGTGCCTTGAGAGACAGACTTTGGAGAGTTGATATTATATAGTAAATATCCCACAATAAGTCTGATGATAGAAACGTAACTCTTTTGTTAAGACTTGGACTTTGAAAATCCTTAATAGGTCCCATCCAACTCAGATTAATCTGTGAATTAAATGCCCTGAAAACACTGCAAGATCTTTTTTAAACCTTTTTTTTTTTTTAATTGGGTTAAACACATCTGGCAATGTTTTATGATTTCCCTTCCTTTTTCCACTAGATTTTTTTCTTCTCTGAGCTATTATTAATGGTTTCCTTTATTGCAAAAACGCTAAATTTAGTGTGTAGATATTTGCATCTCTTTAGGCTTGGCCAACTTTTCTTTAAAACTTTCTTTCATGTTATTTTAATCAGGTTATATTGTTCAAGTTATATTGGGAAACATCTAGTAGGAGCATCACGTAGTGTTGATAAAATCTCCCTGCTACAAATAAACAGCATTTACTAGTCATCCTGAAATGAATGTAAAAAAACAAAAATAAATAAGACAGTTTTAAGTGTAATTTTGAAATAACCCGTTTTAACAAATAGTTGTCATTCATCATTGTAACCATAGTTATAGTAAATTCACATTTTTTTTTTTAGAAATACGCATTGGCTTTAGTATCTCTTAAGATTAGTTGAAGAAAATTTTCTTTGTCTTTGATTTTTTAGAGGGTGTTACCTTTGGAAGACCTAAGATAACCAATACATATATTGTCTGTGTTCAGTCGTTTGCATTATGAGAATAACAGTCTCATGCCAACTTTGAACTACCCAGAGACTTTGCAGTTTGTATTTGAACTGTTTGAGTACACTGATGACTCTCTGCATGTTATCATCTGGCTTTCCACATTTTTTATGTATCCAGCGTAGTCATGGAGGACTTTGATTTGAATAGTCTTCTTCTGAAAAAGGCATAAAGAACAATGTTAACTACATGATGTATATATGAACTGCTAGGGTTATAAAATATTGACCATCTGGTTATTGCGATACCCAGTGGATCTTTTTAGATGTATATTCAAAGTACATATGCATAACTGAAGACATAGATACAGACACTTGTGTGCTCTTTAGCTGCTGAGCTCATAGTGTGGATTTAATTATGTTTGACTTTAGTCCAGTTCTGTGTACCTTCATATTCCAGGTAATCTCTTGTTTCAGGGAAGTCCTTCATTGAGGAACCAACCGCATAGAAACCCAAACTAGAGTTTTACTTTGTTGTATTAAGTCTAAGTCATACTCAGCTAATCTCCAGTTCCACTTACTCCTTTTCTTTTGTCCTTTTTTTTTTTAAAGTCTTCTATGCATCAAACAATTATACTAGAAAATTTTAGTGTGAAAAGATATGTATGTAAATACTGTAACCTGTCCATCCAGAATGTTCCTGAGATCAAAATTCAAGATAAAAATCACATGCCTAGAGCATATTCAATTTTAATTTGAAAGTATTTTCCGAGTAGCAAAAGAATTTCACTATAATAGGAATTCACTCTGGAAATCATTACAGTGAAGGAAGGTGAACACTCAGGCTTGCATTGCTCCCACGATGGGGAAGCTGGCCCCCGGGCTGCAGCAGGGCAGGGGCTCAGCAGTCCCCACTCACAGTCCACAGGTGCTCCCCAGAGGGGTCCTGGTGGGGACAAACACATTAGAGCACCTCACGCCAGGACACTCGGGAGAAGAAGCGGTGGGACACCCCGGTTCTGGCACGCATGGGCAGGCGGGCCAGACGGGGAAGGGGAGGCTAGCTCTTTCTGCAGTACCTGTGGAGGAGGCTGCAGCACTGCAGGAGTGCTTTCCCTGGGGTAATGTATATCACCTGGTGCGCCAGGCACACAGCCCCCGGAGACGCAGAACTCTTAGCACTGGGATTCTGCTGCAGTTAGCACACCTGTCAGCATCACCTCCCCCACCTGTAGCCATGGAAACAGTATCACAGGCATACACATACAGACAGTCCCCGCTTGCACTCTGCAGGCGCTCCCTGGAAAGGCGCTGGTGGGGACAAACTCTTAAGAGCACTTCACACCGGGACACCCAGGGGGAGTAGCGGCAGGACACCCCACTCTTGGCACAGGCAGCACTGCAGGAGTATACGCTTTGTGTTATAAACCTTCCTCACCATGTAACCTGTGCAACACTCATAAGGGAGCTAACTGTGGCTGTCCTCAGCGAGTGAGAGGTGTCGCCCTCCTGCCCTGCAGGGGCGTGCTCCACTAATAGCCAATTAATATTCCACGAATCTGTGAAGACATGAATCAGTAGGCACAAATATCTGAAGTATTACTGTACTCATGTACTTAATATCTCTGAGAGCTCTGCATCTGTGATGATTTAGTAAAATTTGGCCATATGTGGGTTTTACTCTTCCTGTCTTCTCCTGTGGACACGTCCTGCCTTCATTTGTGTATTTTCCAGTTTCAGCTATTAAGTTAAATATGTTGATGTGATTTACACAATCTTAGTTTACGCTATTTTTGAGCCTTCAATGCAAAATTCATGTCAGTAGTCATACCAGAAATAAAGTCAAAAATTACATTCTCTCTGTTTATTTTGTAATGATGCAGCATCCTTTGTGTGGGAATCCTGGTGTGTTAATAGCATTGTTAGCAAGAGATACCATCATGCTTAGTGATTTTTATGATGTATTAATAAAAATTGAACATCTTGTTTTCCTCAGTGGAGTACTACAAACAAAGGAAACCATAAAGAACGAAGAGTGTGAAGATGTGGACAAAGAAAACAATCTGCTCATTTCAAATGAAATTAAAGGTAAATTGGCAGTACTTAATTTGTTTCATATTCAAATCTGCATAGCTGAAGAAGTGTGATGTTCCTTGAAATTCTGATGAAACTTATTCATGAGAATTCTCATTTCAGCTTATTTTCCACATTCACTATTTGTGTCCAAAAATTTCTTGACAGCACCACTTTCAACACTCTTTATCTTCTAATCTTGTTTTGCCAAGAACTTCATCATAGTTGTAAAGATGAGTGAAAAATGAATACTAGTATAAAAACTTTCAATTTAAGAATGTTTTTCCACTGACTTTTAAAAAAGGTGATTAAACCAATTCAAGATGTAAATTTATAACATACACTTATTGCTTTGAAAGTGTATTCAAAGTTAAACCATTTACAGATTACAGGCGTAATGCAAAGTTAAGATGACTTAACCAACCTGAGTCTTGTGGAGGGTGACTGTCAGAACGCCTCCTGGTTGGTTTCCTTTACAGTCTCTTGTGCAGTCTGATACTTTCCAGCAGCTCATATGCAGAGCGGACTCTTACAGAAGGCCGGCTAAAATTTTTACAGTCCAGTGGAGGACAACCAAGGTGACTGAAGGACTTGACATGTGAAGAAGGGTTGAAAGAATTTGGGAAGGGAAGGCTTGGAGGAATCTAATCACAGTCCTCTGGTAACTAAAAGGTAGTCACAGAGAAAATGGAAATAAGCTGTTTTACAGGATATTCAGTGGTGGGAAAAAGGGAATGGACCAAAGTTGCTTCAGGAAAATTCTGTATGAATATAGGGAAGAAACTTCTCACCCTGAGAACAATTGGAATAGGCTGCTCAGAAAAGAAATGGAATCTTTCTTGTGGGAAATGGTCAGGATTTGGTTTGACAGGACCCTGGATAACTTGTGTAATACCCTGTTCTTAACAAACATTGCATGCTTCAAAGGCCCCTTCCAATATGGGCCTTTCTTTTGTTCCGTGTTTCTATGTATGTTATATGTACTGCCGTATCGAAATTCTTGACTGTTTGCAGATTCTAGTTGGACAGATTGAGGTAGCTGTTCATTATTCATTTTTATCCTCATTGCTTAGAAAGAACACAGCACAAATCCAGAACATCACAGTCTTACTTTTGATATTTATTTTACATGTTTGAAACTTAATTTGTCAGGTTAGTTATTGAACTGAGTCAGTGCATTGTTTCAGTGCAACTTTTGCTGCAGTAGTTTTATTAACTCATGTAACGTCAATGCAAAGCTGAATGTCTTAATTTCCTAATCTTAATTCCTTACGTTTTTAGGTTTCACACAATAAGCTTCAGGAGAAACTTGTGAAACTTGGGCTGGAAAGGAGCATCTTATGCTGGGTTACAAACTGGTTAGAAGGGCGAGCTCAGAGGGTGGTGGTGAATGGTGCAACATCGGACTGGCGGCCAGTCACCAGTGGAGTCCCACAGGGGTCAGTGTTGGGCCCAGTACTGTTCAACATCTTTATCGATGACATGGACGAGGGAATTCAATCCATCATCAGCAAGTTTGCAGATGATACTAAGCTGGGGGCAGATGTTGAACAGCCGGAGGGTAGGAAGGCCCTCCAGAGGGACCTTGACAGGCTGGAGAGATGGGCAGGCTCCAACAGTATGAGGTTTAACAAGACTAAGTGCCGGGTTCTTCACTTTGGCCACNACACTAAGTTTGTAAGGTTTCCATGAGAATTCACAGGACATGAGTAACTGTGGTTCTTTAAGAGCTATGTATCTTAACCTTTTAAGTAATCTCATTTTTGTAAAACCCAGGAAATTCTTTGAGAATAATAGAACATTGCATAAAGATAAAATTAAGGTAGTAGTTTGCTTTTAATTATTGACCTCTGATGCATTTTTTTAATCTTAAAATGTCATTTATCTGCCAGCAGTTTTCAGTAGATCTAAAGCACTCTAAAGAATGGTAAAGTGTGAGAGATTCTACCTATTTGAGAGATGTCAAAAAGGTGTTATGGTGTTTTGAAACGTGAGGTAGTTCAAAATTCTAGAAAGAACAAAACATTAAAAGAAGAAAGTTGCTAAAGGAAATAAGGAGAGGTTTTGGTCATTTTAATCATTTTGTTTTGGCAGAAAGGAAGCATGCAGTTTTGATGTTGACTTTGCATTGTATAAAAGGAAAAAAATTCAAATACAGTAATGCCTCGAATATTGCGGGGTGGGGGGTGTCAATTCCAGAAAGATGCTACAATAAGTGAAATCTGCAAAGTAGCAGTAAAAATAGTAAAGATAGTAAATTTTTCTGTGGTAACATACTAAGGAGGCAGAGGTGAATTAAGAAAAATAAGGTTCAGAGAGAAGAATAACAGGGTGACATAAGGTATGAAGAGGAATGTAAAAGCAGGTGGGCTGATGCTGCCGCAAAATGTAAGCGGATGACATGGATCAGGTTTGAAAGTGTGAACTTACTGCATCGCATCAGACTGCTATTTCACATGGAACTGGCAAGCAGATTTTGTTTCTTCAGTCACTTAAGTGGTTCAAGAAGCTGTTTGTGGCTCTGTAATGAAACTGGCTAATCTCAGGTGAACCTCAAGTTACTCTTCTCCTTAATGTCCCAAATGAGACATAAATTGGAGTACATCTCTTCTGATCCAGAAACAGGTTATTTCTCAATGAAAAGCAGGGCATGCAGAACGAGGAATAACAGAATGTGGGAGTAGGTAGAACTTTCAGAAGTCTGGTTTTATGGACATAGGGTGTAGCCAAAATTCTGTAGTTTGGACTTTCTGTTAAAAGAAGGTTACCCACACTAAACCTTAATTTAATTTTGTCAGTAATGTGGTTATACCTACTGCAGGGTTAGGGACTTCTATTTTTTTCTTTTCTCCATGTGGTTGGGTAAATTGGCACTTTACATGGCCATTTTGTGCTCTTCATCTTACATGTGAGACAGGTACTACACAGGCTGAGGAGCAGAGGTGTTTATTTATACCCTCATCCTCAAAGGCATTAGGCACTGCATTCCTTTCCATGTCAGTAAATAGAGCTCTCGAATCTGAGTAAATGAAGTACATGTTCAGCATTATGTAGTGTCATATTGGTTAACTTATTTTCTGCTGAACTCATTCATAAACAGCTGACCTGTGTTTGCTTGAAGTTTAAAAAATCCTCACAGCATGGACAGATGCCCAGCATAGATTTTTCATCTGGAACTGTTAGGATTTGACACAGCTGTAAAGTATTGAAAATAGAGACATACGAGCTATGAGATGTATCACTAACCTTAGCTGTCATTGTTGCTATGCATGTACCTTTATGCTGTTATGTATATGTCTAAATGTGTGAGTATGGGGTGTAATTTGTGTGATATTTATGCTCTTTATGTGGCAGTATCAATGTATTGCATGGGTTTTGAATGAAAGACAAAAAATAGCTAAACACAACTCTTAAGAAACCTTTTATAGAAAGAAAAAATCAGAGGATAAGGATGGGGAGGAGATTCAAGGGAACAATTAAAAAGATACTATTCAGTAAAATAGGCTTTACATTCAGCAAGCTCGCTGCCTTACAAAACTCATTCCTTCATATCACCCTATTTGTTTGATTTGGGTCTTGTGAGGATCCCACAGAACATTAAATCCGTGAATTCGGGTCAGACATTCATATGTCGAATTATTGCCATAAATATGGCAACTTTGCAACCCTGCAAAATCCTAAGGCCCCTTATGGCTAGGAGTAGGAGTGTTTTCCCTTTAACTGCAGCGGCTAGCACAGGCAGGAGTGCTTTGTCTAAGGCTATGCATATCTGCATATACACATATGCCCTGGCAAGTCCAGGCTGACTGCTGCAGCCAGAACTGCGGCCGGAACTGCCGAACATGGGGCCCGCAATGTGCCATATGTTACAGATTAAGGCTTCCTCACTCCTGACAGGGACAGGCAGCTGGTCGGGGCTGGTGACATGGCCCAGGCCCATGTCAGGTGACAGGCACTCATGACCAGGCAGTCATCATGAGTCTGAGGTCCTGGGCAGCCAGAGGACCCCAGCCAGGCATAGACGGACATGTCCCTGTCTGTGAGCCCATCTGTGGGTGTCTGTGGAAGGTTTTTATACAGACTTTCTCAACGGTTTAATGTTATCCAACTGCTGTGAGTGCCTCTGGAGTGCCCACGGTGGCCACACTGCCAGCAGTGGTGGCGAGGGGCTGTAGGGCTGTGGTGCTGGGACAGCCACTGGAGAAGACAAGAGCAGGGCCCCATGTGTGCTCAGACAGTGCCCAGTGGGTGTCAGTGCCTCGTCTAGGCTTAAAGTGACAGGGGAGGGCTTGACTTCTGTGGAGCCATGCTGGGTCTCAGTGCCCATCCGCAGCTCCAGGCAGACTGGGGGCAGCTGGCACTGAAGGATTCTCGCGCGGGGTCCTGTGTGCCCTGAGGCATGCCGTAGCACCGTGTGTTAAAGTACATGTAAGCCTTTCCCGATTGGGACCAGTCACGAGACACACAGGACCAGGGAAGGGACTGTACCGTCTCACGGCACTGCGGAACTTATAAACACCATGTAACCTCCGCAGCACTTGTAAGGGAGTGATCTGTGGCTGTCCCCAGTGAGCGAGNACTGCTGCAGCCAGAACTGCGGCCGGAACTGCCGAACATGGGGCCCGCAATGTGCCATATGTTACAGATTAAGGCTTCCTCACTCCTGACAGGGACAGGCAGCTGGTCGGGGCTGGTGACATGGCCCAGGCCCATGTCAGGTGACAGGCACTCATGACCAGGCAGTCATCATGAGTCTGAGGTCCTGGGCAGCCAGAGGACCCCAGCCAGGCATAGACGGACATGTCCCTGTCTGTGAGCCCATCTGTGGGTGTCTGTGGAAGGTTTTTATACAGACTTTCTCAACGGTTTAATGTTATCCAACTGCTGTGAGTGCCTCTGGAGTGCCCACGGTGGCCACACTGCCAGCAGTGGTGGCGAGGGGCTGTAGGGCTGTGGTGCTGGGACAGCCACTGGAGAAGACAAGAGCAGGGCCCCATGTGTGCTCAGACAGTGCCCAGTGGGTGTCAGTGCCTCGTCTAGGCTTAAAGTGACAGGGGAGGGCTTGACTTCTGTGGAGCCATGCTGGGTCTCAGTGCCCATCCGCAGCTCCAGGCAGACTGGGGGCAGCTGGCACTGAAGGATTCTCGCGCGGGGTCCTGTGTGCCCTGAGGCATGCCGTAGCACCATGTGTTAAAGTACATGTAAGCCTTTCCCGATTGGGACCAGTCACGAGACACACAGGACCAGGGAAGGGACTGTACCGTCTCACGGCACTGCGGAACTTATAAACACCATGTAACCTCCGCAGCACTTGTAAGGGAGTGATCTGTGGCTGTCCCCAGTGAGCAAGCGCCACTGCATGCCCACCCTGCAGGGGGCATGCTAGTTCCGCCCCACGGGGAGCATCAGCACCACCCCTCGGCAAAGCAGAGGCATTGTGCATGCATTGACCAGAAATCGTGAATCACTGAGGCAGATTCGTGGAAAAAAAAAACGCAAGTCAGTGAGGTCGCGAATATGACAGCACAAATTAGCAAGGTATGACTGTATTAGGGGCTCTAAGGAGCATTTGAAGAACATTGAAGAACAGCAGTGAAATGTAAACAGCCAGTAAGGGAACTCACTTCCAAGAGTGAGAGTGTGATCACAACAAAAAATAAGAGAGTATGTTGACAAAAATGAGGGGGCCAACAATGCTGACTAAGTGACTTAAGAGTCAACGTCTGAATAAGAGATATGGATATAAAATGAGGATAAGTCTTGAAAGTCACAAAAAAATTAGCTAGAGGAGCAGAACAATTCAAGTAAACATAATAACATCCTATATTGGCCATATTATATATTCTAGACCAGCCCCACTGAGCTGAGTGGGGCTGTAGTGGGAATTTTTGCCTTAGATGTTGGGCACAAATGTGTGAAAACCAGGACAGTAAGGATAGGGAGAACTGCAGTTAATAACAACTTCCCAAAAATCAAAGTGGAATAGAACTGCAAATGGGCAATCTAAACAAAAATAGTATAGGGATTCATCAGTAAGTGCATGAAGCTATGCTAGTAAGGAATATTAGACATAACTTCTTTGTTGGCTCTTTCATTCAGAAGTGAATTTCAGAGGTCTTCCACAATTTCAGTTGGCAGTTGGGATCCATTTGGGCTTGAGCTCAAACAGCAGGCATGTTGCTTTTGCATTTCCAGTGGGTCTAAATGAACATAGATATCTTACGCAGTTTGACATCATTCAAGGCATGCCTCCTCACTCTTTCCTCCTACACACATCTGCAATTGCTGCTTTTCTCCAGACAACAGCAGAAACAGCAGCATGTGGCTGAAGACACCCTTCCATCAGTTCATTACCTTTGAGGCCAATGAGGTGGGAAATCATTCCTTCCATTATAGATGAGTGAGATACAAAGCAGCATGGAGGAGTTAAATGTTATTTTCCAAATACAACATTCACTTAGAATGCAAGTAAAGAATTTGCAGACATTTGTGTTTTTTCCTCAGAAGAACTGAGAAACTTTTTGTTGTGGATGAGCCATAAATGTGTGGGCTGGAACTGTATAACTGATTCACTTGGAATTCTGTAGCAGTGCAGTGCTGCTTTTGATAAATTTGTAACAGTTCAGCCCTGAAATTAAGGTAGTTCTTGTGTTGCTGTACAGCTATTAAATGTGAGTGTGATTACTTGTACCAAAATACTTAAAATTATTTGACCTATGGCGTAGTATGCTAACAGTTGTGTTGGTGAAGAATTGTGTTGTCTTGATAGGCTTTTTCCATATAAGAGTAGTTATATGGAGCCAATATGATGATAGTCATACTAGTGGAAGAGCAGTAATGGTACTCTAATTCTGGTGTAGGCAAAACTGTACAGCTTTTGTAGGGAGGCTCATATATATCAATAGAAATAAGCATGATTTAGTGTGATTGGTCTTGTCATTGAGGGATCTAATACTTATTTATTGCTTCTTGTTGTTGAAGATGTTGAAGAACCCAACACGCAGAGGCTTCTTCCTCAGCCAATTATTGTGTCTTCTAAATTGCAAATCCCTGGTGTACCCTTGCGCTGGGAACAGCAGAGTAAGCTCCTTCCAAGTGTGGCTGGGATCCCGGCCAGTAAAGTTTCAAAGTGGAGTACTGATGAGGTAGGTTCTGCCTTTATCTTCTGTCTTACTACCACTGCGCTTGAAGATTGATTTAGACCTTTGTTATCCCTGTAGATTAACAATAATACATTACTACTCAGAGGATTAGCAGTCCTAATGTAACTGATACCCAAAATGCCCGTTCTGCTGCTGTGCAGCCTGGGGGAAAAAATATTAATTCATATGTGTGTAGATACAGATGAATATGTATATATATATTTAGTCGACCCTTGATTGTCGCAGCACTGTGGGTCTTTCCCCCTCCCCCCACAAAGCCTTCAGTCCATGAAGATAGTCTGCTCATTAATATGCAAATTAGCCCCTGTTGCACCACCCACCTCCGCCCCAGAGTGGCTGCAGGGCATTCCTGGAAGTTCCGCATGCCCTGCAGCTGGTCAGAGGAGTGAAGGGAGTCTTCTATGCCTGGTCCCTGCACAGGGAGTCCCCAGGAAGCGGGAGAGAGGCTCCCTGCACCCATGCCACTGCCACAGCGAGTCCCAAGTGGTGCTGTAGTTCTGACCACCTCCCTGGCGTGAGTGGCCACACCACTGTGGCAGGGAATGCACCAGAGAGAGCCATGGTCCCAGCCAGGCTGTGTCCAGTAATTGGGAGGGAAGCTCCCTGCGCCCATGCTGCCACCATGGCGAGTCGCGGGCGGTGTTGTACTTCTGACTCCTCCCTGTTGTGTTTCCTCCGTGGCATGGGGGACCATGGTACTGCAACAAGGAACAAGTGCTGGGATGCCTGCTGACTTGCTAGCATTGCCATGGCAGCAGTAAAGGTATCTAGCCCTTCCTCAGCTGGCACTGCCCTGAGTGCGGCCATGCCAAAAAGAGTTCAAGGTTCCCATGCTTGAACACATTTTTTTTTATCTGGAGCCCCATGGCAAGTGCCAGCTGAGGAAGGGCTGGATACCGTTCCTGTTGCTGTGGCAACGCTAGCTAGCCACTGGGCATCCCAGCACAGCTTGTTCCCTGCCACAGCACTGTGGCTGCTCATGCCAGGGAGGGTACATGGCAGGGAGGGGTCAGAAGTACAGCACCGCCTGCCACTCACTGCCGCAGTGGTGTGGGTACAGGGAGCTTCCCTCCCAATTCCTGGGGACTGCCCGGCTGGGACTGAGGCTCTCTCGTCTGCATTTCCTGCTGCAGTGACACAGCAGCCCATGTGGGGCAGGCAGCACGGGCAGCACACTGCCTCTGCTCTGGGGAGCACAGGGAAGGCAGCGCAGGCAGACCAGTGCCCTGGTGGTCCATGCGGTGCAGTGATCGGGGCTAGTTTTAATATTCATGACTGTCTACTTTGAATATTCATGACTGTCAGCACAGGCACAGTCCCACGAAACAGACCTCTACTATTGCGGGAAAATCAGGCTGCGAAAAAGTGAAGCCATGAGAGAGGAACTGCAAAGTAGTGAGGGATGACTGTATATATATATATACACATATATATATATACAGTGATCCTCTGCATATTCGTGATCCGTGATTTCCTGAATCCGAATAGTTGCGGGTGATTTTTCAGCGGGTGGCGTGACCTCGGCACGTGCGTAGAACGTACCGTGAATACATCAGCTTGTGAATATATAATGAGTTTATGAATACATAATTGGTCGCCCCCGCTGTCACTGCCCACCAGACTTGCCGTACACGCTTCATTCTCACCATTTAGAAGAAAGGGGAGCCAGTCCCATCTCTGTGAAACTGGGACCGCTGGGCAACGGGGCCATGCTGGCACTTCCAGGCATGGCGGTGTGGCCTGGCTGCGAACCAGGGGATGGCAGGGGACGGTTGCCACTCTCAGTGCCGACCTCGGGGTGGCAGTGGACGGGAGATTTAAACTCTAGGTGGCCAGGAGCAGAGCCACCAACTCGGCATTGTGTTTCAGCTCTGCCGGCACCAGCGGAACATGGGTGGCATAGCTCGGTGTGTCCCGATGCCAGCGACGCGGAATCCTGATGTCAGAGTCCTGGCACCAGAACCCCCCTCACTGCCCAAAATACAAAGTTCACTTGTAGAATGTGTGGGGCAGAGGAGGGGCAGAGGGAGGGTAGGAGAGGGAA
>WEKX01008708.1:32575-59223 GCA_013390025.1 Pitta sordida
CACCAGCTCTTTCACCCTGCACAGCCACTGCTGGCCCGCGCTTCCACAGACAGCCCCAGCGGGAGGCAGACCCCAGCTGCTACCCACCCGTGATGGGGCAGCTGGATCAGCTCTGCCTGATGGCACCCACTCTTGCCAGAAAAGCTTTGGTTGGGGCTGTTACATTCCTGAAAAAGGAAACCCCAAACAAAGCAGCCCCTTTGAACAGCAGGGACTGTCCCAGCCTGTTCAGCTGTCGCTCCTGTCACACAGTGCCACAGTACGCACGATGCTGCGCCAGCCAGCACCGAACTCATTCCCCAAGCCTCCCCCAGAGTCCTGCTGTGGAGAGGCGTGCCGTCTCTGCTGTGTTTGAGCACAAGAGACACACACCAGCAACCAGAAACCCAAATGAAACCAAGCACAGACACGGCAGGGAAAGGACAGTGGCAGGATCCTATGTGCCCGCTCAGATCTGGGGGGGGTTCTGTGCTCGGAAAAGCAGCCCTCTTCCTGGAGCTGGGATGTGGCAAAAAGTTTCCACCACTTTAATGAGGCATTTCAGAGAGAGTCGAGCACTCAAGACCGTCCTCCAGACCTTATTAGTGGAGGAGGCGTGGCTTGAATACTTAGTGGGTTCGCTATCTTTGTGGATTCCAGGTCTCACGTGAAGAGAGCCAGACCCAACAGCCCGCGAGTAACGGGGGACTACTGTGTAGAGATATATATATATACGTGTATATGTACTAGAGTGTATATATATATTTAAACATATTCACTGGCATTAAAAAGAGAAAATAAAGTGCTAAATGTACAACCCACCATACCAGGTGCTCAAAGTCTACACTACTAATATCTCGTGCCCACACTAATAATTCTGGGTTTCAGGGTCATCGTAAACCAAGATGTTATTCCTGCAGCATAGTTTGCATGTGGCACACTGCTTTGAAGGGTGAGAATATAATGCAGAGGGGAACGGTATGTATATGATCAGACCATAACACTTAATTTTGACATTAGAACCCTGCCTGTGTTCAAATGTGTAAAAATACTTGGACAGAGCCTTGTTACTGCTTTACTTGCAGAACTACTTGTGACTAAGGCAGTTTTCTTCACGTGAGGAAGTCTGATTTCTCATCAGCGAAAAAAAGAAGCATGAGCTTTGAAAAAAAGTCCTCCGGACTAGAGTGAGATATGCTCCTTTAGTTTGCTGATTTGGTGAATCCTGTCCTTAAAACACCCATGTGTATGACTCCACATGCTTACAGAAGAAGGTGGAGCACCTAATAAGAGGCTGTAAAAACAGTAGCTAAAAGACTGTCATGATTGTCAACAGTAAAGATATTTTGAGAAAACACAGTTATTAATAAATCTTTTGTTGTATACTTTGGTGGCAGGTCTCTGAATTTATACGGAGTTTGCCAGGATGTGAAGAACATGGCAAAGTGTTTAAAGATGAGGTGGGTTAATTTTACTTCAAAAAGACAAAGAATAAAAAGCTTGGTGGAAATATTGACTTTATGTCATGATGAAATTAGTAGAATGAAGTGTATAGAACCCTAGATTCCTCACGTTTAGAAGAGACCTTTAAATTAAACCAGCACTCTCACTGTAACCCTTAAGCCATATCACTCAGCAAACAGATTCAGATGCCTCTTAAACATATGCAGGAGTGGTGACTCCACCACCTCCCTGGGCAACCAATTCCACCAATGCTGTGGTTTACAATCAGGTGCCAATGTTTGGAAGATTAGATTGATTTGCAGGTGAAGTGGGAAGAAAGATAAAACTAGCTAAGTATCTGCTAGGTCTCTGGTACTTTTCTATCTTTGTTCCTGCCAATTGAAATTACTCAAGGACTTTATGATTGACTACTATTCTCTCTTAATCTGGTTTAAAGAAATTTATAAGCGTTATAAATGTTATTTTAGTTCTGCTGGATGTTAATAAAGATACTAATAAAAGAGTGTAACATCAGTTAAAGATAACCACCTCCTAAAACTCCTTGCATCTTGTCTGATCACACTTAGTTCTTGATGCTCTTCCTCCTGATACAACCAGTTTATGAATGTGATTTGCGTGAGCAGGGAATGAGAAGATGTGAAGGTTCTGATGAGGTTCAGAAGGATGTGTTCGTACTTCGTGAGCATGCCAGGCTTGAGTTTCTGGTATCTAAGAAGATTATTGTTCCAAAGTTGTCATTAGGAATGTATAGGGCTTTTAGGTACAATAGGTCATTATAAACTAGGTTGGATTTTTTATTTTCTGCTCAGAGGTTTGTTATTCCTGTTAAAGCTCTCTTTCAAGCAGGTAGTTTGCTTACGGATGCCAGAGTGAATAGTTAGGTGCTTATCCCAGCCAGACCACCTGAATGGGCGGAGTCAGACAGCCTTTCAAGTGAAGAATAATTGTGGTATTTAGACTTGAGAAGGCCCCTCCTGAGAAAAATGCATACAGAGGCCCTGCTAATCTCCTGCAACAGAAGTTTTTAGGCTGTGCTGGAATTGTAGTGACTATTACAGCTGCATATCAAAGGAATGACAGGCTGTGTCTCTGGGCATTTTGCACTTGTTCAAATGTCAATGATTTTATGGTTGCAGCAGGTATGCAAGCCTGTGTGACTAAGGATGCCTCATCAATGAGTTTAAGAATAAAAATGCATATTGCTAATCTAGTCAGCAAGTAGCAAGTGGCAGGGAGATGGATGAATCTTTACCACTTTCTTTCTTAGAGGTGCAAGAAAATACTTCCTGTCTTTAGGATTCAGGCTCAGACATTGTGACTAGTAAATCAAACCAATGCCACTGAGGTCAACTGACATGGACTGGGTGACATCAGTAAGTCTTTCAGTTAGTAGAAGATGCTGGTTCAAACTTCTACTGTGGAAATGAACCCTCATCTTGCTGATATGTATTAAGATGCTGCAGCTTTTTATCTGGGCACCTCCAGGTTCACACACTTCAGGTTATGAGTCCACCAAGTCTGGCTTTGTGCACAAAATGAGTGGAAAGTAATTGTGGAGACCACATAATGCTGTTCTGACTGTAGTGTTTCTCAATTTACAGTGCTGGGGTGTACCTTGAAGGTTTCCTTTGCAGCATGTCTAATTCAGAAAGCTTGTTTTCTAGTCCTATAGAAATGTAACACTTTCTAGCTCGTCAGTATTTTTAAGCCTAAGCAGTGCTCCTGATTTAAGCACAGTTGCTTTTTATGCATAGCTATCCAGCTTAGGTTTCTCTTAAAATTTCCCTTTAGGTACCTAAGTGATTCGAAGTTGACACAGGAAATGTTGGCCCCATTGAAAGCCTTGGAAGTACAAACCTTGAGGCTCTTCATTTTTGTATTTAGACTGGCTGACAGAGTGATTTGCTTACAGGAGAATGTTTACTTACAGTGTTTACTAAAATAGCAACACTACAAAGCTGGCAGAAAAAATATTTCACATTTTGGGAAGTTCCATTATGTTTGTGTCAAAGAGGCAATTTTATGTAGCCTTGCCCCTGTTTTCATCTGAGATCAAGTTCATTTTAATTTATTAAATTAAATTAATTAAATTGATTTTATTTAATGAACAGAAAGTGGTGGCCTGAAGGGGATTCCAACTCTGTAGGTGGGAGTGAAATCTAGAAGCTTTCTCCGTAGAGGCTTGCATAAAAGGAATAGCTAAGAGGTTAAAAAGTATTGCTGTGCAATACTTGTACAGTTGAATTATACTTCATTTAGCTATTTTACTTTTCAATGGCTTTTACACTGTCAGTATGAAAATAAGAACTGTTTTGCTAAAAATTAGACAGTTGTTTTCAAGCAGAAAGAAGATCATCCTGTTCTTTTGGGCTAACTGATCTGTTTGAAAGGTTGGAATGAAACCTCTCTTGAAAGCATTTGAAAGTGTTTGTATTCAGTCAGTCCTTTACAGTATCTGAAATTGCTAGGACTTTTCTTCTCATGCTTTCCGAAGCATCTGTACTGCGGCACTGTCAGATGTATTAATAGCTTTGTATGTTTTTCTTTTATAGCAAATTGATGGAGAAGCATTTCTGCTAATGACCCAATCAGACATAGTCAAAATAATGAGCATTAAACTGGGACCAGCCCTAAAAATCTTTAATTCCATTCTGATGTTCAAAGCTGCAGAAAAAAACTCACACAATGAACTTTGAAGATAATGGAAATTGTGCACAAGCCATCTTTCTCCACTGGAGCTCATGTTTTATTCAAAGCACAAAGGCTCGCTAGAACTGTTGAGTAAGGACTCTCAGAAAGGAAGAAAACAGGCTTTTGGCACTGGTGGACTATTTATATTCTCCTGGAGCCAGTACACATCTGAATCCTTCTGGGAAGTGTTTAAGCTTTTGAGAAGGTACTGTGTAACAACAGAGTCAGCTGGTCTTATTTACCAAACTAATGGCGCTAATTCTCCATGGATGGTTAGGATCCCTAACTTTCTCTGGACATCAAGAAAATCTTCATTAATTATTTATGCTGTATTATATAAGGGAATGTTAATATTTTCTAAGGATTCTTCATGTACCCATTTTACTTTTCAGAAGCTTTTACTTCATCCTATCAAAATAAAAACTGATTAGCCAAAAATTAGGCTACAGGTAGCCAGATGAGACTGTTATGGCTAATGCATATTTGTGCCATAGTCAAAAAATGAAACACTTAATGTTACCTATGTGACACTTTATGCTACAGCATATAATTTTACAGATTATAAAACTGTCTTTTTGCTTGTCATAAAACAAACCTTGTTGGGGTTGAAATGATAATGCTTTTTTAATAACTGAATGTTTTTACTTTTGCACGATTACAAAAATGTTACGTGAGTTTTGTCACCAGCATCTTTAATGTATTTTATCAAAAGACCAGTATAGAGAAGGCTGCAACTGAAAAATAAAGTTTGACTTCATAGAAGGCTTTTTGTTTATGCCACACAGTAGAGTCCCACCCTTTTACATGGGAGCCTGCTACAGTCCTTCAGCACATGAAGGAAAATCCGTGTATTTTGAGGCAAGAAGATGAGCAAAACAGAAATTACATTCAATCGTGTCTGCACTTCTCAGTCTCCGGTATAGTTACCACAAGAGTGGAGAAATTCTGTGCTACTCTGGCTTCATATTCAATATAGACTTGTTTCCCCAGTGGTGAGAGAATTACTTCACCCGCCACTGCCTAGCTGAAAAGTCTGATTTGTAAATGAATAAGGCATAAGGGGAAAGACAAAGTGCAGAGGAAAAGGATACTTACATGCAAATGGTGCACCAGCACATCTAAGTGTAAAATGCATGCGTTTTACTGGATCATTAGCAGGCTGCAGATGTCACCAGAAGGTACTTAGGTAAGGCAACATCCTTTCTTGGAGGATTACGTATAAGGATTTGTCAGGGAAGGTCGTTGCACTTGGTGTTTATACATAAGATGTAAACCAGATGCACTTTATATGAGAGAAAGCCTAGCTACCTGTATACTGAGGACTGTTCCTGAATGTTTTGCAACAAAAAAGAGAAGAGTTTGATTAAGATTTTTGGCAGCTCTCTTCTTAATGCTGTAGTTGATAGGCACTTGCCTCAGTAGCAGGCAGTTGCCTCAGCCTTTAGAGCTGAGAACAAACAGAGCATTTCCGTTGCACAGAGCTGGGAGAATTCTACATCTTCCCACAGATTTTACTAGGCTGTTCTTTGGCTGGAGTTTTTAAGTTTTCAGGAACTCTCTGTGCCCCTTCCAGACTGTGAAGGTGACTGGTACCTGCCATAATATGAGGTGAAACAGGGTCAGTATGAAGTAAGTTGTATTGCTCTTTTAATTTCCTTCCATAGCATTGCATAAATAATATTTTTACATTTTGTTCAGTATTTGTACATTCAAATTGCACTCTTACTGTTCTACAATACCAATAAAACCTGAACTTGAGCCATCTGTTACCTTTGTCTGTGCCCAAGATTCTCAGATGAACCCCAGCTGTTTCTGATGGTGCTGTGGAGTAATTTTTCACTGTTGCTCCATGTTGCTGTGTTTTAAAGAGCAGCTCGGCTACTGCTGTTTGCCGTCTCCCTTTACACTTACTCTTAAGGCTTATAGGCCCCTTGCTGTCAAAATCAGAATCCATTTATAGACCTGGATTTTGTCATTGGCAGCACAAGCAGATCAGTAAAATGCCAGATTCTTCTGTTTTCTTTCAGTCTGTCTTTCCATGCAGTTTATTTTTCTTTACCCTTTGTGCCAGGTCTGTAGCCTGCAGTGATAACCAATTTAAATATTTGCAGCTCAACAGAGATTACTTGGGGATGTTAACAGCTCCCTGAATTTTTATATACACCTATTTACAAAGTACTGTTATTTAAGAAATAGGTTTGAATGAAGAGTGTTTACAAATGTAGAATAAATCTCACTTAAATGATACTGAGCCAATTTTTTTTATCATATGCTACAGTGAGGACATATATAATCCTTACTTTTTTGTCCTATGGGGTGAGATGGCAGGTTGTAGCCATTTTGTAACCTCTGTTAAAAAACTGCACCCAAAACATGTGATTTAGAAACTGAAGACACTCAGGAAACCTACTGAATCTTTAAAATATCAGTTAGTATTGTTTTGTGTGTTGTATTGGCTGTCAGACCAGTAACCAAGTTGTCCCCTAATTTCCATAGGATCCATCCTAAGGGAGAAATCCTAAGACTTTAGCAAGAGAGGTGGGTCACTAAATGCAGCCATCTCCTCTCATACTGAAGGATCTCCCACTATAATCTCTCCCTTGAAGTCACCCCCATGCAAGAAAGCCTTAACTGTGGTCTTCCAAGCTCTGTGTTTGAGTGTTTAAAGGATCATGGTGACCACAAGTGCTGCTTTGCCTACGCTAGCATTTTTAGAACCGGTGGGAGATTGGTCTCTAATAGAATGCAGGCTTTTAATAAAAAGCTTTTTTAAATTTTCTGATTAATGCAGTGGGTCATGGCTGCTGCCGTTGCTATCACCAAGTACTTGTCCAAAGCTGTGAACTGCAAGGCAGTATCCCTTGGGCTTTCTATCCATGCAGGAGTTAAGTGGAGTGTTAGGGAAGAAAGGAGGCTGTGGAAGAAGAGAGAAGTGGGGTCCACTCTGTGTGGGCAGAGAGAGACTCACCATGTATAGAAGGCCAATGTGTTCTGTGGAACAAATTCTGAAAGAAAATGGGGCATTCTGTCTCCAGCACTAAAGCTATGGTTACAAATGCACGTGACAGCATGCCAGATAAGTCATTCTTTCTATTTTGAGACCTCATCTTAGAATCCCTATTTAGCAAATTCAGGATTAATGTTAAAACATAGGAAAACAATGTTTCATGCAAGGAGAAAATAGTGAAAACGTCATACTGCAAATTAAAGACCAGGCCAACCATTTTAAACTACAGATTCATTGTATTAGTCTTTCAGTGATCATAATGTTATGAAGTGATGGCTGTAAGTAAATCTTTCATTTGTGCCACTTCAAAACATTAACTGTATTAGCCTCTGAAACAGTGAAGTGTTTACTTTGGTTCACAGTGGGGGTTTTTAATTCTGATAGTCAAAATATCTGAATTTGTGCTCCATATAGAAGAATAATTCATGACACATGAAGTAATCTAGAAAATTTTATTACCTCTAAAATCTACATTTTCAATAATGAAACTGCTTAAAGTTTAATTTTTAAACTAGCCAGTACAATTAAAATAAAAAGGCATTATTAGACATGATTGTTTTAAATGTACATACACTTTCACTAGAAATAATGACATTAATTTATCTTTACAATGAAAAGATTTATTTTGACAAAATATCAAATGCTCTCCAGAGCACCATCAGGTATTGGATACTTGGGTGCCTCCAGCCCTGTCTTTACCTGGGTGTGCAGGGATGCTGGGTTCCTCACCTCAAAGACCAGGGACTCTAGGAAGTTCAGTGTCCTGTGGATTCTCTCTGGGCACGGGATATCGAATACATGAAATGCAGCCACCAGCGCCGCCAGGGCCATGGTGCAGTCATCAAGCTGGGCTACCTCTTCCCTTTCTATGTACAGCGCAAACTTACATGCATTCGCATTGAAGGGATTCTTTATTTCCAACACTGGTGTCAGTGCCTTTACCTAAATTAAAAAAAGGGTATTTGAAATGATGCCGCAGCACGCTACAGCAAACAGGTCAGAGAATTAATTAAGCCTGCTTTGAATTTAGCCAGTATTTCTATGAGTATTTGCCTTCTACTTGAATGGCAGGCTAATGTCATTTTTTTCCAGGAACTAAGGTTGAGCCACCAAAAGACCAAGTGATGTGCCCAGGCAGCTGATAGAAGGAAGAGAGACCAAGACTGCTGGTGCTCTGTCTCCTACCTCCTCGTTTACTGCAGCAAACAGACTGGAATCATCTCCAAAGACATGTGGCAGGAGTAAACATGCAGCAGTCATTTTCATATCTGTCAAAGACAAGGATTTTTACTACATTACAAATGAAAAGATTCTGGAACTGCAGTATCATCCTAGAAGAGCAGATTGCAACCTATGTAATAGTTAACAGCTCAGCAGTGGAGCTGTTGTTCAGTCCATTTGGAAAAGTAGTTTCCACCACAGAGAATATTAGGTGCCTCAGCTGGTAATGGGCATTAGTGTTCAAATCATTCATGGAACTCTGCTACTCAATATTATGATTTAATTTTTCTTACAATAAGTAAGTTGATCTTTGGGTTACTTCTAGTGGAGTTTGCGGGCTAAGTGGTCCTCCTGCCCCCACCACCCATCCCCAGATTCCTCTCTTCCCAGTAAACTTGATGTCACTGAGGAGTCCTGTTGCCAGAGGACTCTCCTTGCAAGATGGTGCTGTAGAACCTCCTGAGACCTGCTACTCCTCTGGTTTAGCTGTTACTGACTATAGTATCTTTTTTGCAGGTCAGGCTTCAGATTTATGTATTCCACTGTACTTGCCTTGCCAGGCATTTACTACCTATGTGCCAGGTCACGTTGTTTGTGAGAGAAAAACAGAAAAGTACGGGCCTTTGGACTTCACTATGAGTTAGAATCTCTGTGGACATACTGTATAAGAAAAGGGGAAATTACTTACAATATCCATAGTTTCCTAAGACCAAAGCTATGCGTAAAACATCCATGAAGCCTTTCTCTGGATTAGGCTATTCCTTAATAATCCTTTCTAATCTATCACGAGTTACCAAGTACTTGTGTTTTTAAGCTTCATGAAAGAAACCCCTAGTATTTTAACCTACGCTGCTTGCTTCTTTAAGAAATGACCTGGCAATAAATGGACTGAAACTGCTATAGGAAATACACGTGTATTATTGTGTGACTTTTGACTTGAACATTGTGGCTTTAGGCCTGTTTCATTGAAAATGAGTCTAAGGAGCGCTTCTCACAGAGCTAAGCTTGGTCATAGGCAGTGACAGCTGGGGAAGAGTAAGCATTCTGAGTAACTGTTTCAAAGGTTTTGTCCCTGCATTATCACGCCCCCCAGATTTCTCAGACTGAAAGAAGTTGAGTGACAGCAGGTGCTTGCTCCCCTGCAGGTAGGGAGCCAAACACTTTGAGGTACATGGACCTCTGTGATTGATTCTGGTATCTGCTCACCAGAAGTACCAGTATTTCCCCTTTTTCCTGCAATGTGTCTCTGCAGAGATGAGGTACTTGAAATGGTTGGTGGGAATTACTTCTTTAATATCATTGAGTTAAAGATCTTAACCATAGAAATAGTACCTTACTTTCTTTCTAAAGGAAAATGTGTCTTTTATGGGACTATTTCTAAAGCAAAAAATTAGTTTTCTGTGGGCATTTTTAGAAAATAATAAGCACCCTTTTACAGGTCTAGAAATACATACTTCTGCTTATTGCTTGAGCAATACTTATTTTAAGGTAGTTACTTTATCAAGCCTACAGTCTTTTATTCAATAGAAAAACAAGTTTCAGTACTTGACTGATTTAATTTTCCTATTAATTTACTAGTTTGTATGCTTAATGTTTCCCCATCACAATACATTTACAAATACAAAACATCTTTTAAATGTTTTACAGTAAAATTGAAATTAGTTGCATAAGAACAATTAGCTACAACAAAACTCTGATATTCAGAGCATAGGAGATTTGTACTGACATTTCAGAATGTCTTCCTCTCTGTGCTGCTTCAGAGTTTCTTGCAGCATAATGTTAATTGGATTATTCCTCACCACATACAAAGACAATATGTTTTCTGAATAAACCTCCAAAATCTCGACTGTTTTCTTATAAATGTCCACATGTGTGAGAAGCTGGAACTCCCTAAAAAGCTAAAAGAAAAACAAATATTTGGTATTGCAAAAATTCAAAGCCACAACTGTAAACAATGCACGCACTTTGAAAACAGGATAAAACTAGCTTGCTTAAATAACATTATGAACTGGAGAGGACAATTTTGTTTCTTTTCAAAGCAGAGAAGATATACATCAAGTAACACCAAAACACTTCAAATAATCCACTGGTGGTGTGTGTGGCACATTTAACATGGAACTGGTGAACTTTCCAAAGAGGGATTAGTAGCAAAATTATGAGTTAAAGGGAACAATGCTGATGGATACTTTGCTGGAAGCAAAAAAAAAAAAATGCTAGGAGACATGCCTACAGTTGTATTGCATCTAAAACATAGAATTCAATGTCACTATTAAAATAGCTCTGTTACCTGATAAGGACATCTTAAGAAAGGAAATAACCTAAGGATATCTTTTAAAGGTGCCTTATTGCTGATCATCTTTCTCCGTATTTCTATTGTCACATTCATTCTGTTATCCACTTCTTTCCAGTTTCTCTGAGTTTTCATGTATTCTTGCTTAAGCCACTTAATATGTAAATCCATTTTACTGCCTTTAAGATAAGCAGGTTCCTCCTATCAAGAAATGAAGGACAGAATTGTAACAAATAATATGTAAATCCATTGTACAGCTTTCAAGATGCATATTCTTCATATCAAGAAATGAAGGACAGAATTGTAACAAATCAGCCTTTTTATCTGATCTAGCTGGTGTCATTTGATGTGACCTCTGTGATTTGAATGTAGTCAAGCTCAGCAGAAAGTATCTGCCATGTGGTCTCAGGATCAGCCCTGTGAGCTCACTCTTGTATTCTGATAGTGGTTAAGGTCTGTTTTCGTATAAAACTATATATCAGTCAAGTCTCCCAAGCTCAAATTACATCTTTGAGGGTATTCATGAAATTCCTGTGCCTGTGTCTGGTTTGCCTCGTTACACTTTACAGTCTAATGGTGACTCATTGTTTAGCAATATTAACTCTGTACTACCAAAAGAAGTACAGTAATCCCTCATCTCTTTGTGCCTCAAATTTCATGGCTTCACCTCTTTGAGGTCTTTTTCCCAGCAAAGAAACCATAGACTTCCCTTGATTCTTTGCGGTGTTTTTCCATGTCACGCCAGCACAGGAGGACTGTGCATGCACAGAGTGCATTTGCCGCGCCAGGGGATGGGACTGCCATGCCCTGTGGAGGGGGACAGATGTGCCTTTGCTCCCCTGTGCTGACAGAGCCCGTGGGGAGGAGTGGAAAAGTGTCGGCAGTGCTCTGGAGTGGCGGGGGAGTGGAGAAATGGGCATGGCCTGCATGCATACTAACCACCTATGATAGATCATCATGATAGGCTGGACTCAATGATCTCTACAGTCTTTTCCAACCTTACTAATTCTGTGATTCTGTGACCTGCATATGTTTGCAAATTTGACATTCTGGGAAAGCCCTGGCATGACCCATTCCTCGCAAATGAGAAGGTATAACTGTATTGGTTACTGACTGTGAGTCCCATCTTGGTGATCACTCATCCCCAATGGGGCAGTTCAGCTGTTCCTTAACCTGCTAACTTGCCCTAAGTCAGACGCACTGTCTCATGCTTCAACATCCTCACTGCACAGAACCAAGATGTCTCAAGATGCTCACACTTTCTCACATATACAAACTTGAACAGTTGTTGGTGATTTTTTAGTATCATTTATGGCTTTTACTTGGTGCAAGAGCTAGCTTGAAGTCTCTGACTCCAAACAACTCTTTTACTACTGATTTCTCCTGTGGGCCTACTGCCAAGACTCCTGCCCATAGAGCTGGAGCTTCTTCAGCCAGCTGATATGAAGCATGGTGACTTTTATTCCTAGACGTCCTGTCACCTTCAGTGCCTTACTTGCAGAGACAAGAAAGCAAAACAACCAACCCAGTGTGCTGTAACCACGGACTGACTGACTGGGTTGCTTAGAAACAAACACAGAGGAGAAAAAGTTGTGACCTTTACTCTAGCTTATCTCCATCCCCCTTGTCAGGAAAAACAAAGCTCAAGTTGATGGACTTTCTGTGTAGTCATCTCAATCCTTGAGAGCTGGTTTAGCTAATGACATTATTAATTAGTTAAAGGAGACTGTTTGACATTTTCATAAGCGTCAGTGGCAAGTTCCCAGTAGAAATAGGGCAGTAGTGTAACTAGGAATTCCTGTCATACCCATCTACTAGGGGAAAAATAAGTGATGAAAGGCCAAACTTTGTAGTGTAAATCATCAATTACCTTTAAGTAACACAAAAAGAAGTCAGTATTAGAGTTGATTTTCTTGCAGTGTTTATTCTGCTTAGAGTAATTACCATCTGTAATCTTTCCAACTTCCTAGTTTGTGAAAAAATTATTTTTTAAGGTAAGTGAAAAGGTGAGAGGTAGCTTCCTTTTGGGGAAGTTATCTCAGTCGGACAGTATTTGAAATTTGATTGGAGAATGATTCGAAGAGAGATATAAAATCTTTTATGTATAGTCAACTTTAACTTTGCAGTATGAATAGGAAGAATATGATTTTTGGAAAGCTTGTTACTGAGCTGATCTATCAGCCTATCACATGTTTATTTAGAGAGGACTCTAAATTTTCTCCTCTTTAACCATGAAAGCAAGAAAGCTAGTTACAGCTCAGCAATATTCCAGTAAAATTTGACAGAAAGGTTAAAGCTCACTTATTTGATACTGTGGGAAAGCAATCTTCTCTAGACCCAAGATCACAACTCAGTGCCTGAAGAAGCCATAGCTAACAGTTCAGCATATATGCAGGACAGAACTAAAAAAGAAATTAGCCTCATTAAATGCATAATTCTTGAGGTCACCCAACATCCTCTGGCCAGACTTTCATTTGTGTCATCAGTAACATCCATTTCACTTGCAATGATAAAAATGTTAATTGCTGATACTTAATTATTCTTTATAAAGAATTTTGTCTTATTTAGCAATGTACATAGTTTATAAAGTAAGGGATTTCTTTTAAAACAATAACATTTGATTTATTAAAAAAAAAATCTTTCTTGAACAAATGGAAATTTACCTCAGTCTCTACTTGGGACCATATACAGGAGGATTGTGTTAAGATGCTCACATTGAAGCAAGAAAATATATATACATAGGAAGACTGGACTCCAAATCCCTCATTTCTCTCATCTCCTGAAGCAAGAGGATAGTTAGTCATTTGGTTGGAAGTGGATTTCTAAATAAAGGCCCAATTCCTTAATATCCTTGTGATGGATCTAGATTCTTCCCAAGATGCAAGATTGTATTACCCCACTCCTGTAAAAAAAACCCAGCTAGCAAGACACTTCTATGAGAGTTCCACAGCCAAAGCAGTGAAACTGCTACATCACTCTGTGGGGAGAAAAGGAGCAATTCCTATGCATGATCTGATCTCCAAGGTCTAAACTTTCATTTACTGTTGAAAGCCAGCATCATAAATCGTAAAAGTAATTAATGTCAACACCAAAGTAACATGACAGCCTGATCATAGAATGATGAAAGCTCTGGTGAAGACAGCAGGCACCTCTTGTTCTTTACAAGGGTTTACACATTCCTGAATGGTAGATGCAGCCTAACTGTTGATAACTCTTTTTCTGAAGAGTGCCAACAGGACCTATTGAGTCGGTTTGAGAGAGTGAATTCAAATAGGAGCAGTGGAGTTAAAGGAAAGCGTACGAGGCCACTGTACCACATGCTGTTGGTCTGTTCATTGCCAACCCATAGACTGAAGTTCCTCACCTGGGATGCTCTGGGAATATTATCTTAAGGGTACTCCTTTGAATGAGAGTAATCTGCTTTCTGGAAAGGGTAAAAACCATGTGATGGTAATGAGAACCATCTCCCAGAACAGCAGTGCCATGCAGAGAGGTTCCATCATATCAGCACTGAATCAGAGCTCCTTTTACACCATACGTTGGGACTGGGACACTGATGAGTATTAGTGTTGGTACATTGTCTTTAATTATTACCGCTCTTGTCAGACCTCTGCACTGCGAGTAATATTTCCTTTGAGAAAACATTTCAAATTTTCCTGGCTAGATGCCAAGGTATATTCCAAATCCTGTTATTGCTAAGACCATTGATGCTGCTAACACTTCATTGCCGCATCTACCTGCACCAGAGGTAGCACCAATGCTCAAGGTACTTACTAAGAAAGCCTGACAGTAGCAGCTTCAGTGTCTTCTCTATGCCTAAATAAAGAATACTATGCTTGTATATTCGCACTGGGTGTTAGGACTCTTGTTTGAAATAATCTTTTCCATTAATTGGCTTTTATAACTCCTTCAGTGTGAGAAACAGCTTTCATGGTTAGTTAAGTGAGCATAATCTGAGTCTTATGAAAAGTAGGTCTTGCTATTTCGGAACACATACGGACAAAAGGCATCATAAAAGCACAGTGGACAGAACAGGTTTTAATACCACTACTGTAAGGGACAGGCCTTTTTCTGGGGTGACATTCAGGTGCACCAGAATGATATTTACTATGATGAATATTGTGTGTTTTGTATTAGGAGAAATGTTCAAAACAGATTATGACAATTAGAAAGTGAAGATACCCAGACTGATCTGGGACAAACATGAATCTGAAAGATAGGCAGTAAGCTGGAGACTGGACAAGGTTCATCTTCTTGCCCCAGATGGTGGGAGAGAATTGAGGAGGCATCAGAACTGTGACTCACCTCAAGTCCAAACAGTGAACACAAAAGCAGGTGAAACAGCATGGACAGGCTGCTTTCATGCAAAATGACCATGTAACCCACTACAGGACACACACTGATTTGTACTGAAATGAGGTGTTTAATTAAAGCAGGCTTTGCTTTAACTGCACATGATTACCCTTTTGAGCCAGGCAGGCAACTTCAGAGTTAGACTTATATGCTAATCAAAAACTTTCAGAGCCACAGAAGTCAGTCTATTTAATAACACAACTGCTTTCTGATTTGTAAGCTGCATAAAACAAATGAGTGAAATCTGTTTTCCTTTACCAAGGGACAATCTATATTTGACAATTCAACTCACAGAACAATGGAAATACGTACTGAATGACATAAACAAGAAGGTGAAGCGAAAGATGTATAACAGGAATTCATGTTTAAAGCTTTTGCTTTGACTTATAAGGATTTTGAAACATTAACGAAGCAACGCTACACACCCTGTATGCACATGGAAGTTTTAGTGGAAAAATCACATTACAATAGTAGAGTACAGCCAGTGAAAGATCATTTATATATGCATGTTCACATTCAGGCTGTGCAAACATTCAATCACTTGATGTAGAGACTTTTAGTCTTACAGGAAAAGGTTCTATAACCCTTGCTTCATCTGTGTATGACATTCACACTATCAATGGCACTTAATGCTGTACCTGACAATAGTGTCTCTCAGCCACAAAACTGAGCCAAGAGAGTTTCTGTATCTCATGCACAAGCTATTAATCCTTCGAGAGTTTCACAGACATTTTAGTAAATCCAGTTGATCTAGCTGTACAGACTGCAATAGGGAACTTCATGCTGGGTAGGAAAGTTCTCAGTACTGGTGTAAACATAATTACTGCTGTTTCTGCAGATACACATAATGATAATAATGAATTTTAGAAATCATATTTACATGCCAATGTTTTGAGAAAATGGTAGCTCGTGTGCTTGTTTTCCAAGTTACTTAGTGAAATACTCAAGCAAATTCAGAAATCTTTGCTTCCTATTAGCCAGGGGATCAAATCCTCCAAGGATACCTTCCACACCATCAGACGATATTTATTGTTTCTATCTCTAATTATACTGACTTTGGATTAAAGCTTTAAAAAATATTTTGCTTTGGTATTATGTAATAATTTATTTTATACTGTGTTATCAAAGATATAATAAGTAAAGGTTACATAATTTTATGAAACAGTTATTTGATAAGGAAACTAAATTCTAAATTGTATGTTGCAAATTAAATTATAAACCTAGGAAGTAGATGGCAAATAAATATAAAAACCCAGGAATTTATTTCCAAGGTGCAAAAGTAGTCAGATAAACCATGTAAGAGTAGACAATCTTCCAGAAAATACCTTTTGTTAAGTAATTTACATTTCAGAAAATAACACGGTGAAATAAAGGAGTGCGGAACTATTCTTTATTTGGGACAAAGGTTTGCAGCTTTTTAACATCAGAACTATAAGTTAAGTCACAGAGTTCTTTCATACTGTTGGCTATGGCTTGCACAGACTACAGACTGCAATTTTGGAGATACTTACATTCACTTAAACAAGGCAATTTCAGCCTCAAAAGCAGCCTAGCCAGGAGAGAAGGGGCGAAAATAAGGATAGTAACAGAACTCCTTTATTAATTTTATATCTTGCTTTTCTTTAATTTGCTTGAAGCAATTGAATTAAATGCTTCCTTTCATAGGCCACCACTACGCTCAATTTGAGTTTAAACTATCAAGGATATCATGGTAGACCAAATAAGATTCTCTAACGTTAAACAAAGATCTGCTCCTAAAGTTACAGTAACAACTTCAGGAGAGTTTAAAAATAATCCTATCTTCCACTTCCTTTCCTTAATAATGAACAAAATATCAGTCATTCACCAGGTCTTCTCAATATTCAACATCTGTTGACAATGCAGTTAGGTGCATATTCTGCTGTATGCGGTATGAACAAAGGGCTGATGTCCTGTCATACAGTGCAAGCAGCTCCCCAGTGTGGATCAGTGGACAGGCATGCTCATATAATCCAACCAAATCGATACCAGTTTACATGAATGGAGAAAATTCTGGTCCTCGCAAAATAGGGCAGGATGAGTTGGGTTCCCTGAACCCGTCATTCAGACTATGACCTCTGCCCAGGCCTTGAGGGCTCTTTGGGAAGAAGGGCAGGAAAGAATAAAGAGTGAACAGAACTTAACCCTTGGAAAACAGTTGAACACCATAATCTAGACTGTTCTCAATCATGGGATACTATTCGCCTACAAGACCTGATAACATGACACTCAAAACAGTGGAAGAATGGAAAAGAAAAACAAGCAACAAAGACCAAACAAATAAATGTGAAATCTTCACAAAAACTATGGGGAGACCGCCTTGCTTTTCTTACGTATTTTTATGGCGTAATCACCTTTTTCATGGAAAGTACCTTCCATTTGCAGCAGATGAAGGTCATTATCACAACAAAGCACTTTCCCCTGAATTACTGCAGCTCCAGGAGTATTCGCCTGACTGTGGAAAATGACTGAGGACAATGACTGTAGCCCTAAAATTTGTTTTGTATGGAGGCTTTCCTGATAAAATTCTAAATATCCTTCAGACACAGAGCGTCCTTTTTATGTCTGTTAGGCGCAGACCAAGTTCTTTTCATGGTGCTGCAACCCGATGAATATTTGTAGGGAGCATCATTTAAACCAAAACTTCCTTCAGTGACACACACTTCCAGCATGGGGTAATGAGCTAATTTACCATCGTCTTATGGTCTTGCATTTACTCAAGACCTTTCATGTGATGCTAGTCCCTCTAATAGTGTAGCTACTCTTCGACCTTGTTTGAATATGTGTAATGCTCTGTGGTGAGGAACACATTAGCAGATGTTTTAAAGGAACTGGAGGAGAAAGACAGATGTTACACCAGGAAGCAACGCCCTGCTTGGGAAGCTGAGTAACACTTGAATTGCTTCTGGAGGAAGAATGCCTGCTGGAAGGTAATGGAGAAGACATCGTCTGTCTCAAAACATCGCAGGAAGCTTGACTGGATTTGCAGATGAAATAAAAAGACTGGTTAAAGTTTTTACTGGTAGTAATAACTTTCTCTTCTTATGTAAAAACAAATGCCAGGTATAGCAGTGAGATATTTCCTATTAGTAAATAATCTTTTAATCAATTTTGTACTATTAACAATCCAAGATTATACTGACACACAGTGCAGTTGACAGAATTACAGCTTATGATGGTTCAGAAACTAAAGCTTGATATAGAAGTCTGCTGTGTGACTAGTAAGTAGGTCATCTGCTAGGAGCAGATGTGCTCTCTCATCTGCATTGTTTTGTGGGTCAGCTTTGACATATAATGCCCTAAATGCCCTACTCTGCCTATTTAAAGAGAGTACAGTGACCCCAAAGGAGTAGGAATCAATTCTCTAAAGGTGTCCTTAACCTGGAATTAATTTTGCACTCTTTTTCTTGACATGTAGGCTTATAGTTCACTCTTCCAGACTTGGAAAAGGGATGAAGGCAAGGGATTCCAGCTAAAGATAACTTGAATATCATTTGGCTTTGCCTGTGGTATTGGCTTCTAGATCAAATACTTTTTTTTTGAGACTAAGACAATTTATTTAACTGTTTATATTTTTCATAGAGTAACTAGTGCCAAGGATTGGCAGAGAAGTGTTTTCACGTGTATTCCTTAATATACAGATACAAAGATCCCATCCTGCATTTGTTTAAAATAATGCTAAATATTTTGTTTAGTTCTGCACATATCTAGCGACATAAGTTAGGGTCTCCGAGCCAGACCTATCTGCTTTCAATACAAAAACACACTTAAAATTTGAATATTCATGGATTTGGTATCTTCACAGTTTTCATACCTCGCAGGACCTGCCTGGAACTGATGTCCCACTACTTCCACTCATCAGACAGAAAAGAACCACATTTGCCCTTTTCAAGCTTTAGTAAATAAAGGATGGCTAACTCCTAATGCACCAGCAAACCCAGGAGCCTCTAATTTCTTCTTTACTGCAAGCAAGATTGTTTATTTTTTGCACCCAGGTTACAAAATTCTTACTTCACACGTTCTGCAAACCCTTCACTAAAGCAGTCAAGGAAGGACATGTTTATTCCTCCACACATTAACCCAAAATGGATAAACTGAAATTACTTAAACTTCTAAAAAAATCCAAGCCAGACATGTGTCTCCATCTTGGGTAGGAAACTACAGCTACCTTCAAACACCAGGTAACATACTCCAATCACAATGTCAACCTTTTTGAATAGTGTATAGCCCTTCAACACAACACTCCGCTCATATGACTCATCCCACCATGTTTCTGTGATGGCAACTATTTCATATCTCTCCTGATGTACCAAAGCTTCTAGCTCTTCCTGCTTGTTACCCGTACTTTGCATGTTAGAATATAAATAGCTCAGTTGGGTTGTTACATTCATCTTTGGTGCATTATGCTTCAAACACTTACTGGACAGTGATAGCTCTCTGAATTCTCTAACTAAAGGAATACAAAGAATGCATGCATGGATTTGTAAGCATCCCTATGTATATCACACATCAACACAAACAGATTTTGTTTAATAAGTGACAGTGTGATACGTGACAGTGTGATATGCCCTTTTGCTACCAGCTCAAATCCTTGCATACTTATTTGTACAGAGGTTTCAGCTCTCAGACATAAGTCTCTAATGTTATTGTTTTTCACTATAATTTGAGGTATATAATCTAAAGACATTAGAAATATTGCATTTAAAAAACAGACAGAATCTTCTGTCCAATTGGCAACAACTCTAAATGACAACAAATGTACAAGGCATCCAGTACCAGGTTTAGCTCTACTGTTGATACTTTTCTAGAAATGGAAAATAGTCAATGGTCTGATAAAAGGACAAGCTCTATGAAAAGTGAGTTTAAATAGGATGAGACCACTTCAGTTCTCCCTTTTACTGGCTGGTAGCCTTACTATCAACAGAGGAACTGAAATACACAGAACTCATTTAAGCACCAAAAATCTTACCTCTTCCTGCATCTGGACAACATCAAGTTTGTTTTCAGCAAATGAAGATTTTCTGGTCTGTCCTCTCCTGTGGCCAAACTTGCATTTGTTCCTCAGGACTTGTTCATCATCTTTAATGGGTCTCCGCACATATTTGAAACGATCTTTAAGGGCCCGTTTCCATAGCAACTGCATGGGGGGAAAAATATCTGTCATTACCTAAAGCAGGTCACTTTGTTTTATGTAGCTCTAAAAAATAGCATTTGCTATTAAGCAGAAAAAGACTCAAAAGAGTTGTATCACCACATTGGTGGCTTCAGGATAGAAGGAATCACTAGCACTTGTGGTGTATGTCTCTGTGGAAACTAACAACTGGACTAATGGCACTGCTGTTATTTGCTAAGGATAACACTAATTGAATCTAAGGGGTTTGATCTCTCCTATATAACCAGGGCTGTCAGTGAAACTGCAGTTTGCTTTTCTTTTCTCAGTTCTTTGGGATGGTCCATGCATGACATAGGGTCATGCAACTACACGATGAAGCAGACCAGCTCATCGATGACAGAAATTTTGTTATGGGGTTTTTTGGTTTGGGGCATTTTTGGTGGGTTTTTTGTTGTTGTTGTTTGGTTTTCTGCTGTAATNATTTGCTATTAAGCAGAAAAAGACTCAAAAGAGTTGTATCACCACATTGGTGGCTTCAGGATAGAAGGAATCACTAGCACTTGTGGTGTATGTCTCTGTGGAAACTAACAACTGGACTAATGGCACTGCTGTTATTTGCTAAGGATAACACTAATTGAATCTAAGGGGTTTGATCTCTCCTATATAACCAGGGCTGTCAGTGAAACTGCAGTTTGCTTTTCTTTTCTCAGTTCTTTGGGATGGTCCATGCATGACATAGGGTCATGCAACTACACGATGAAGCAGACCAGCTCATCGATGACAGAAATTTTGTTATGGGGTTTTTTGGTTTGGGGCATTTTTGGTGGGTTTTTTGTTGTTGTTGTTTGGTTTTCTGCTGTAATGTATTATTTTTCCTCTGCCTCTGGCAGCATTTGACTGCTTCCACAGTTGTGTGATTGTTGTATCTAACAGAAGGGAGCAGGAAAGACATAGTGGGGCACTATGTTTTGCTGGGAGCCTATAGTTATACCTAACTCAAAACTGGTGAACTAAAAGGATCATTTAAGTAGGTCCTAGTGTTTGTAAGACACCTCAAGGTATGTAAATTGCATCTCAAAGGCATTTCTCCATTGCAAGCAGATGTAGTCCCTTTTTAATAGAGCCATTCATCACTCTTTGGCAATCGAAGACAGAGTTTATGTAGTTCCACTGCTTCTGTCACGCTTGTGTTTTTTGTTACTTGGGTATTGAAAAGTCACTTCTGAAAATTTTTTGGACAGCAGGTTCCTCATATTGCTATGGTCTGACGCCAGTTTGCATGCAGTCCCCAGCTGGACATCCTGTGGCAGGACCTAGACATACCAACCACTGACACACGAGGAAGAAATTACTGAGCAAAGGCTGTTAAACACATCTGTAGGCAAAACTTGCAGCTTTGAATAGCTTTGTCAATCCTCAAAAGCAATTGCTTTGCTTGTATTCAACAGTCAGAGGGAACCAAAATTAGTTAGAAAAGTGACTGTAAATGGCAGAATGTGGCAAGAGAGATTCAAACAGCTGTTAACTTGGTTTTCTAGAATTGACTCCAATAGTATATTCACTTAATACTGTTCTCAAGCCTGACAAGCTAAAACGCAATATAAATGTTTACCATAAATTTCTTACCAAAATGGTGTCAATGTCACATGATTTGAAAGGTTAACTTCGGCGTAAACCAGAATTCAGTACAGGTAGAATAAGTAGTACAGTATCTTTCTTTGCAGTGAGTCTGACATGCTTGCCTTTCTCACTCACAGGATATGGAAGAGAGTGTCTCTTAAGAGGTGGCTGTTAGGGCAGCATGATCTTGAATTTCTCCAGCTGAAACCACTGTTCCCACCTCCCTAGCACACTATCTGACTTAGTCCCTCAATCTCGAAAGGAAGACCTTCATTAGTGGTGAAAAATTACAGTAGAAGAGCTATGAGAATGTAATCCCTATGATGTCTGCTTAAGTTGTTGAGCAAACCTGAGTCAGTCAGAGCAGGTGTGCCCTTAATAGTGGGACACCTTCTGCTACCCACCTATGCACCCTTACTGAAATACTCTTTCACTGCCAGTCACAGAATCACAGAATTAACAAGGTTGGAAAAGATCTTTGAGATCATCAAATCAAACCTATTACCTATCACTATCCCATCATCTAAACCATATCACTCAGTGCCTCATTGAGCCTAACCTTAAACACCTCCAGGGACCGTGATTCCACTACCTCCCTGGGCAGACCATCCCAATGACGGAACACTCTTTCAGTGAAAATGTTTTTCCAAATATCCAGCCTAAACCTCCCCTGACAGAGCTTGAGACTGTGTCCTCTTGTTCTCTCTCCAGTAGCCTGAGAGAAAAGACTGACCCCTGTCTGACTACAATCCCCTTTCAGGTAGTTATAAACAGCAATAAGGTCACCCCTGAGCCTCCTCTTCTCCAGGCTAAACAGACCCAGCTCCCTCAGCCGCTCCTCATAGGGCTTGTGCTCCAGTCCCTTGACCATCCTTGTCGCCCTTCTCTGAATACATTGTAGTATCTCAACATCTTTCTTAAACTGAGGGACCCAGAACTGGACACAGTACTCAAGGTGGGGTCTAACCAGTGCTGAGTACCAGGGAAGGATAACTTCCCTTGTCCTGCCAGCCACACCATTCCTGATGCAGGCCAGGATGCCATTGGCCTTCTTGGCTGCCTGGGCACCCTGCTGACTCATGTTAAGTTTCCAATCCACCAACACTCCCAAATCTCTTTCTGCCTGCCCACTCTCCAGCCACTCCATCCCCAGCCTATAGTTCTGCATGTGGTTATTGTGACCGAAGTGTAGAACTCGGCATTTGGACTTGTTGAAACTCATTCTATTGGAATCTGCCCATCTCTCCAGCCTGCCCAGGTCCTGTCCTGTCGTACTTGAACATCCAAGACATGGAAAGAAAAAAAACCCGTCTGCATTTCTAGAATATAGACTTCAGACTTCTGCCAAAACAGAAGTCACACCATGACCGACCTAAACATAATGATTAGAAATAGATTACAGCTGCTTACCCAGTCTTCTCACAAAGCATATTCACAGCCTCAACCTGAATATTACACCTCACCACAATTTTCAAAACCAGTAAGGTGACTACTGGCCTCAAAAATGCCCCTTATTGTCCACTTGAACCTTTAAGGTTCCTAAATATATTTACAGTTCTAACTCTATGCATTTTGACGCAAATACCCCATCATTATATGCATGGCAAAATTTATTTGGATGCTTGGTATTTTAAGGCTGTTAAGAAAGGAGCAAACAAAAACCTTAGCCTAATGCTTCTCTGAAATGTTCAACAGATGCTATAATATTTTAAAACATGATCATGCCAGAATATATTAGCAGCTGACTATTTAAACATCACTGTAGTTGAACTCTGCACAGTTTCTTTTGAAAATATTTATTTGGCTGGAAGACATTTTTGCTTATTCTTTCACATGAAAGAATATGCTGACAATTATAGAAGACTCAAAATATCCCTCAAAGTTCAAAACATTCAGCTATTTCATCCCCTACTCCTCCAATAAATTAAAAGTTTTAGCTAAAACTATTTCTGTAATAGAATTCTTATAAACTTATTTTAAGAATGAGACTGCAAGCATACACATTATGTGGTTTCCCTAGTGGGTAAACTATCTTTTATAATGATTGCTTTCCTTATAATTTTCAAACCAATAACTTAATTTTCTATTAATTTCCCTGACTTACCCCCCTGAAAACCCCAAATATACAAACAAAAAACCACTACCAGAAAGGTTTACCATGCTTGTAAGGGACTAGAAGGATTAGTCTGTGTCTATCTGACATTGGAGGAAAAGGATTACATGCAGATTAAAAGCAGTAATTTACTAGCAAATAATGATTTTGTGTGCAGCAGTTACATAAGTCAGATATAGAATCCTGGGTACAGATGAGAGAGTCTCCTCTTTTCCTTTTTCATGGCAGATTTTCTGAAAACTGTACTATTTTCACATTGTCTGAAATTAAATGAAATTAGGGAAGTCATTCTGTCCAAATTGTCCCCTTGTGAAAGGGACAAATACGGACAGAATAGAATACAATACAGATAAAATATCTTGCAAGTATAGAAACAGTGTCATGCCAATTTTCTTTTGACTGCTGTGTCTATGACCATGGCCTTTTCTGTATAAAGTATTTGTCTGCAACACACAAAGGTTGCATTGGTTACACTATACATTAAAAATCTAATAAGCTATTTCTCTATAAAATGAAGATTTTTAATATTTTAAATGTTGTACGTTAGTTTAGGGTAGTATTGTTTTGTAAGTAGAAGGAAACATCAAGAAAAATTTCCTTAGGTAAACATTTTAAAGAACTTTTTACCAAAAGCTAATCTTGGATTTAATTTCATTCTGAGTACTCTGCAGATCTCTTAAATGAGTTTTGCCAGTATAGTATACTATGGTACAATATAGTATAGTATAGAAAAAATTTTTAAATATTATTTAGAATTTCAAACAATTCTTTCTTAATCCACATTTCTACAGTGACCTTGTAAATAACATTTTTAAAAATTCCTAGTACATGAGCAGCTTATTCAAGGCTTTATTTTTAAATTAGTTCATTTAGGATCATAATCATTGTCTTCACAATGCTGTATTGGATATTCTTAGAAAAAGAACTGATGGCACAAAAGCATATTTTTCCCCACACTGCAAAACTAAATGGGAAACATTTTAACCAAGAAAATAGAATTAAGGATAATCTCCTAATAAATCCTGAAATTACAAACCTTTAATGGCTTCTCATTGCAACAGTATGTGATTGAAAATATTCGACTACGTTTCTACGTAACACACACATTGTTTAAATTATTTGTTTAAAATAGTTTGGAATTATAAATATCCCAACCACCTGCCCCTGCGCACCCACAAAACACACAGCCATGCACACCATCCAGAGAAGAACCCAGAACAGTTTCTGCTGCATCCTTTCAGCAGCCAAGACACATCCATTTCTGGTGAAGGGCTCAAAACAGCAAGATTCATGAGTTAAAATTAAAAACACACTACTGACAGACCTTCTCAGGACATTTCCTTAAGAACTACTGAGGACTTCTGCAGAGCCCAGCAGATGTTGTGGATGTTCCTCCACACTAAAGGGTAAGAAACTGCTTTCCTTCTAAAGATAAAATTAAACTGAGTCTAGGAACTGAGAAACGACACAGCAACAAATGCAGAGCACTAAACTAATGTCATTAACAATGCAGTGGGAGAGAGCATTTTGCAAGGCAGAAAAGAAAATATAAAATGGCAGAAATGAACTCCAGCACACCAGAAGGAACACAAAACTTGGTATGCCAAACTGTGCTCAGTCCTTCGGGGTTTTAAAATGTATGCACTTACTTATTTTTCCTGCAACTTTGACAAGAAATTAGAAGTCCAAATAAGTTGAAAACTGTCTTGTTGGTATTCCAAATAAACCCAAATAATTTTAATGGTTTCCAGCACTGGTCGATTAATATACTCAGAGGTTGGCCCAGCTAAATTTCCATGTTTGGTGTGTCCCATTCTCCAGCCTTACAATACACTGAGAGAGTTTCAGACACAGACAGCTGCACCCAGCTGATCACTCAAGGCTCTTTGGAGTCCAGAGAAACAAGAACTTCCCAATGTAGACAACAAAACCACATGGGCATGAACTGCATCTCCACAAGTTTATATATAACGACATATATAGGAATATAATTAGCATTTTTGCTTAAAATACTGCTCTTACATCAGTTTTCCTTTTCTATATCTACCTATCAGTTCCCAGATAACAAGCTTTCTCTGTTACCTCTGAATTTTATTAATGGTAGATTTCTTAAATATTTTCAATGTCCTATTTGAAAAATTGTAATTAAAACTATCTAATTATTATTGATAAACACATTTAAGGTATTCAAAGCCTCTCACTAATTAACATTTTACATCTTACATTTTAATACTATTACCAGAAACGGCAAGCAGCAAGCTGGAGGCAATTTCAAAAGAAAAGCCTACAAAAATTTTACTTTTTCAAGCTACTGAAAATCCTTTCTGAGAAAAAAAAAGAGAAAGAATGGTGTTGGGCAATTATTTTGCTATTGTGAAAAGTGATATACAGTCATACCTCAGTAATTCACGCTATCATATTCACGGCTTCTTGATCTGTGGAAATCCACTTAAGTACAGTGGTGAGTGTACCCGCCTCTCACGTGGGAGACTGGTATTCGATTCCTGACAGGGAAGCAGTGGTGTTGTTTAAGAGTTGGACTCGATGTTTCTTGTGGGTCTCTTCCAACTCAGAATATTCTGTGAATCTGTAAATTTGTTCTGCAGTCCTTACTCAGTGATTCATAGAGTGGTGCATAGTTCCACGGGACAGCGTGGCGCCACGGCAGCCGGCCCCAGCCCGCCTGCCTGCCTGCCCCTGACAGAATTGAAGAAGCCTTAAACTGTTACACATGGACCCATCAGGGTTCCGTTTGGCCAGCCAGCCTGGACTTGCCAGC
>WEKX01008709.1:0-11754 GCA_013390025.1 Pitta sordida
CCGGGCAGCGTTTCACGGGGGTCCCGAGGGGATCCGTAGCCCTGCATTCCTATGCAGGTGACTGAGAGGGGGCCCGCCGGGCAGCGGGGTGATCCAGGCAGCCGGGGCTTCCCTCCTGCTCCTCCTCCTCCACGCTGAGGGAAAGTAGCTTTTCATCTCTTTTTTTTTTAATTTTTTTTTCCTCTCTTCCTCCTCCGTGCCGCGTGTGTGTGTCTGGTGTGTGACTTTGGGCGAAGGGAAAGGGGAGGGGAGAGCAGCTCGTGGCCCGCTGAGATGAGCCGGTGGATGGATGAGAAGAGGTCTCCTGGTGACAAAGGCCACCCCCGGCTGGCAGCATGGTGCTGAAATCTAACCCTGGCATCATTCTCTTGTGCTCTTTCCTGCCCAGTGACTACATCATCGAGGAGAAGACGGCCGTGCTGCAGAAGAGGGAGCATGAGGGCTTCGGGTTTGTGCTGCGAGGGGCCAAAGGTAAGGACGGGGCTCTTCCTCCTCCTCCTCCGCCGGGATCGGCGAGTTCGGGGCGCGGGGAGAGGGAGGGAAGCGCCTTCTCCTCATTCCTGAGCCACATTCCTGAGCCCTTGGGAACTGCGGGGGCTCTCGCCTTGTCCCGGTGCCTCCCTTGGCATCTCTGGCACTTTTTTGGGGGGGTTTGGGGCAGGTGGCTCTGGAATTATTCCCGGAGGGGTTGCACTTCTCGCTGATCCCTGAGGGATCCCTGGGGGTGTGAAGCTGCTCGGGGTGGGGGCTCTGGTGCAGATGGCTTTAAAATCCCAGGAATTTTCACTTGTCCCTGTTCCCCGGGGTTGTGAACCTGCTCGGGGTGGGGGCTCTGGTGCGGATGGCTTTGAAATCCCAGGGGTTTTCAGTTCTCCCTGTTCCCCCGGGGGTGTGACCCTGCTGGGCTCCCCATGGGTGGGGGTTTTTTCGGTTTAAAGGCTGGAAGTGTTTGGCTGCACTTTGGCTGTGGAGTGCTGGGGTCCTTCCAGGAGCCCGAGGGAAAACCGGGAGAGGTGTGTCCTGCAATGCCACCATCCCTGGGATCCCGGGCTGCTCCTGTGCCCGGCACCTTGGCTCCTCCGGCCACAAATCCCATCCTTTTTCTGGGGAAAAAAACCTCAAAAAAGAGGCCCTTGGGAGCTGGGGATGGATGTGCTGGGATGGATCCAGGGAGCAGCAGTGCCCGGGAGGCGGGAATGCCTCGGGCTTTGAGCTCTGTCCATCCCCAGCACTTCCAGCCTCCTGGAAATGCCAGTGCCGGGAGCAGCTCCGTCTCCGTCCTTTCCCCAGGATGTGGGAGCAGCTCCTGTTCGAGCCCTGCTCTTTGTGGCTGCGGATTCGGGCTTCGGGAAATTTTTTGGTGGGATTCCTGGATTGCCTTTGTTCCATCCCCGGGAGGGCTGGGTGTGTTTGCATCCCTGTTGGAATATGGTCGCTGTTGTCTCCTCCTGCCTTTCCCCGTGGCTGTGACATCCGTATGTGTGTGTCCGTGTGTAACTCCAACTTCCCATCTCAAAATGGCATCCCTTTTTTTTTTAAAATTTTCCCTGGATGGATCCCACCCCTCTCACATTGGGAATAACGGATGAATTTGATCCCATTTCCTATTTTTCCCCTTTCCCCCCCACCTCTGCCTTTCCCTTTGTCTGCCGAGGCTGGAGGGAGGGCTGGCAGCGGATGGAGTGGGCGTGTGGCTGGGTGGGATTTGGGAATCCTGGCGCTGCTGCAGGGCACCGGGAAGTGTGTGGATGCCCTGGGAGGGTGGGCACGGCATGGGGGGGGGGCACCACTCCAGCCACAGGGAGGGGAATTGGGGGGGGGCGCTTTTGTTTCCCAGCCCCTCATCCCGCTGCTCCCTGGGGTCTGGGACTCTCCGTGTGTCACCCGTCGGTGTCACCACGGCTTCATTCAGGGAAAAGCACTTAAGGAATCGTGGGATGAAGAGGAATAAGGGTCTAGAAATGAGGGGGGGGGTGGGATCAGAGGATCATCCCTTGCAGGGGAGGCAGGTGGATATTGGGGGATGGAGATGGAAGATCCTCAAAGGAATCTGCTCCTCCTTCTGCAGGGAGGGGTGAAAACCTTCCCTGGCCTCTCCCAGTCCTTCCCCAGCCCAGATTTGTCCATCCCCTGTGAGCAGCTCCAGGGAAAATGTTCTGCACCATCCTGGAGATCCAGCCCTGCCCAGCCCAGCCCATCTCCACGTGTGGCCAGTTTGGGAGGCTGTGACACCCCAGTCAGACCAGTTTGAGGGTTTGGACAGAGCTGGTTTGATTCCATCCTGGTCCCTGCAGGAACCTGCCCCTTCCCATTGCCTGGGAATTCCCTGTGGCTGTCCCTGGATCCCTGGGACTGTCCAAGGGTCCAGGCTGGGATCCCTGGGACAGTGGGAGGTGTCCCTGCCCATGGCAGGGGTGGCACTGGAGGGGAATTGAAGGTCCCTTCCCACCCAACCCATCCCAGGATTTCACCATTTTATGGCTCACAAGGATACATTATCCAGTGTCACACAAATTAAATGTTGGAAAAGGAAATGGCTCCAGGGCTTTGCCTGAGGGCACAAGATTTCTTTTGTCTGTCTGGGGAGAACCAGCTCCTTCCCAAACTTCCAAGATTGTTCCTTCCCATTGTTTGTTCATCTCCTGGGGGAGCCGATCCCGGGGGAAGGAGATTCCAAGCTGATCCTGCTCAGTTTGCTGCCCCTTCTTCCCAAACATCCAGATTTTATTACCCAACCTCCCCCACCCCCAGCAGGTGCTTTCCAGGTGCTTCAGTGCAGGATCCACTCCTGTTTTCCAAGTGTATCCCACCTTTCCCAGCTCCCACATCCCGCTGCTCCATGGGGCAAGTGCCAGCCCTGGGAATCCCAGTTCCCTCCTGGGAATCCCAGTTCCCTCCTGGGAATCCTGGCCTTGGAGCACAATTCCAGTGAGGAGCAGCTGAGGGAGCTGGGGCGGCTCATCCCGGAGAAAAGGAGGCTCAGGAGTCACCTGGCCCTGGGATCTGTGGGATTTGGGGACCCCTTGAGGGTGTTTTTCTCCTTTCCCATCCTGGAGAACCTCAGGAGCCCCTTCCCAGGCCTGGCATGCTGAGGGAGGCACAGCCAGAGCTCAGAGGATCTGGGAAGAGGGAATGTTGTCCCAGAGCCCTGCAGGAACCTTTGGGACACAGCCCTGGGATTGTCACCCCCTGAGTCCTGGGTGGCCCTCGGGAAGGACGGGATTTGGGGTCATCCCTGTTTGAGGGTGGTGTGATCCCTGTGGAGATCCAATGGAAAACTGGGAGCAGGGCCCCTCAGGGGCTGGAATTTTGATGCCACGTCTTTTTGAGGGGAATTGGAACATTCCAGAGCTGGTTGCGAGGAGGTGCCCCAAGGATTTGGGGCTGAGAGGTAGGACAGGCCTTGGCCTGCTCAGGAATAATGGGAATATCCCTGTTTTCCACCTTGTTCCTGCACAAACCCAGATCCCACACCCAAAGAATCTCCTGTGGGGAAAATTTAACTCCATCCCAGCCCAAACCAGCATCAGGAGGGCGTTTGGTGCCCCCAGGATGGTTTTTAGTGCCCCCAGGATGGGATTTGGTTCCCCAGGATGAGGTTTGGTGTCCCCAGCGTGATGTTTGGTGCCCCCAGGATGGGATTTAGTTCTCCCAGGATGGGATTTGGTGTCCCCAGGATGGGATTTAGTTCCCCAAGGATGAGGTTTGGTGTCCCCAGGATGATGTTTGGTACTTCCAGATGAGCTTTGGTGCCCCCAGGATGGATTTTGGTGCTCCCAGGATGGATTTTAGTTCTCCCAGGATAGGATTTGGTGCCCCCAGCCATCTCTGCCAGAACTTCTCCCACAGCTGGAGCAGGAATTCCTGATGTCAGACAACCCTCACCGTGGGGTTTTAAGGCCGTATAATATCAAAATGACACAACCAGGGCCCTGATGGCTCCTGCAAATTCCTCATCCCGAGATTTCAAGCGTTGGCAAAACTCTTTGGGTGCCCCTGGATGGGCTTTAATGTCCCTTCCAACCCCAACCATTCCATGATCCCATAATTCTGGGTCAGCTCTGGGTGCTGAGGGCACTGGGAGCTCTCCAGACCTCCAGCTCTCCATGGAAAAGATGTTTAGCTCATGTTTAAGTCCATTTTTAGAGCTTCTTTCCCATTCCCTGTGACCAAGTCCAGGGATTTCAGGGGGTGTCACTCCCCTGCCTCCATCTGGGCCAGTCCTGGATCAAATCCAGGCCCCTGGAATTGGTTCCATGGTGAGGCAGCTCTTCATTCAGCGGGAAGTTTTTCTCTTCAGGGCCCTGGTGGCACTTCCCAAAGTGTGGCTTATGACAGGGTTTGGGATTTGGGGAAAAATGGGCTCCAGGAGAGCTGAGATTTACTCCCTTGGCTCTGTCTGTGTTCCCTGTGGGTTCGTATCTTGGATCATGTCCTTGCCCAGAGAAGCTGTGGCTGCCCCTGGATCCCTGGGAGTGTCCAAGGGTCCAGGCTGGAGCAGCCTGGGACAGTGGAAGGTGTCCCTGCCCATGGCAAGGGTGGCACTGGGAGGGTTTAAGGTCCCTTCCCACCCAACCCATCCCAGGATTCTGTGGTTACCAGCAGAGCCTTGAGCTGTCCCTCAGGAATTGTGGAATTCCATCTGATTTAGGGTTTCTCTGTGGGACGAGCCACTGGGAAAACCCAGTTTGCTGCCATCCTTCTCCTGACTGGGAGACCAGTTAAACCATCATCTGTCCAGCTCCTCCCTCCCCAGGGATCAGGACTGGACCCAACATTTCTGTGGCTTTAATTCCAGCCCTGCATTCCCTGGGATTCCATGGAGACCGTCTGTCTCCTCAGCACTCTGGGAATTATTCCCTTGACATTCTCACCAGCCCAGTCCCCCCCTTTTCTCACTTCCAGCACTCCCCAAGTCCTTCCCACCCCAAACCTCCCACCCTCCTGCCCTTGGCTCTGGCCTGAGGGGGCTCCTCATCTTCACCAACACTTGGGTGGCTCCTCAGACTCCTCGAATTTCCGAAGCACTTTCTGGTCAACACGGATCCAAAACGTTGAGTTTGTCACTTTGGAGGCCCTGGAGGGTTTGGAGGAATTTAAATATTCCACTGGCATTTCTAAAAATAGGGAGGATGATTTGTCAGCTCTCCTGTGGAAAGGGAGAAGTCGTGGAAAAAGCATCTGAGATCATCCAGCAGGAGGAAATCTTGCCAGGAGAAGTTGGTCTGGTTGGGTGGTGGAGAGGAAAAATCTTCCCTAAAATGTCAATAAAATAATGAAGGAGGAATTGGTTTCATCTGTGTGGAGTCAGAGAGGGAGGAGAAACGGGAAGGGAGAAATGGGGAAGGGGCTGAGGGAGCTGGGGGGGCTCAGCCTGGAGAAAAGAGGGATCAGGGGGCACCTGGAATTCTCTGCAACTCCCTGACAGGAGATGGAGGGGGGACAAGGGACAGGAGGAGAGGGAAGGGCCTGAGGCTGTGCCAGGGGAGGCTCAGGTTGGAGCTGAGGAGGAATTTGTCCCTGGAAAGGGTGGGGAGGCCTTGGCAGGGGCTGCCCAGGGAGGGTTGGAGTGCCCAGCCCTGCAGGGATGGCAAATCCCTGGGGATGTGGCACTTGGGGACATGGGCAGTGGTGGCCTTGGCAGGGCTGGGGGCTGGGGGTTGGACTCCATTTCTCAGAGGGATTTTCCAACCCAAATGATTCTGTGGTTCCACAATTCCATGACACCTGAGCTCCAGTTCCTGGGTTGATGTTCCACCACCCCGGGGACATTGAAGCACCCCCAGAATGTCCTTGGACACTCCCCCCCCCCCCAATCCCTCTGTCCCTTCCTGTTTTGCAGCTGAGACCCCCATCGAGGAGTTCACCCCCACCCCGGCCTTCCCAGCACTCCAGTACCTGGAATCCGTGGATGTGGAGGGGGTGGCCTGGAGAGCGGGGCTGCGCACGGGGGACTTTCTGATCGAGGTGAGTGACAGGGACACACCTCTGTCCTTCAGGAGGGGGGTTGGGGGAGGGGGTGGCCTGTCCCAGGGCTGGCGGTGGCAGCTGGGTCACCCCTGGGTCACTCCTTGGTCACTCCTGGGTTATTCCTGGGTCACTCCTGGGTCATTCCTGGGTCACCCCATGGTCACTCCTGGGTCATTCTTGAATCTCCTGGGTCACTCCTGGGTCACCTCTGGGTCACTCCTGGGTCATTCATGAGTCACCCCATGGGCACTCCTGGGTCACCCCTGGTTCACCCCTGGGTCACTCCTGGGTCACTCCTGGGTGACTCCTGGGTCACCCCTGGGTCACCCCTGTGTCACCCCTGTGTCACCCCTGGGTCACCCCTGGGTCACTCCTGGGTCACTCCTGGGTCACCCCTGGCTCCTCCAGCCCTTGGATGCAGCACAGGCTCAGTTTAAGGAGAGGTGTAAAGAGAGACCAGGGGCTGTGACAGGGGGGACGTGTTGGGAGCTGCTGCTGTGACACCCCTGGGTCACAGGTGACACCCGTGTCCTGCTCTGAGGGGTTTGGTGGGAACAGACCGAGGGCGGATTCCTGGAAGTTGGATAAAAGGGAAGGCCCAGCCAAGGGAGGGTCAAAGTGTTGGTGGATCCCTCAGAGTGTTCCTGTCCTGGTTGGGTTTCAGTGGAGGGTGTTGGGGCAGGACAGGACATGGGACAGATCCTGCCCCTTCCAAGGGATGCTTCGATGGCTGGAGCTCCTCTGCTCTGGAACCGGGCTGGGAGAGCTGGGAATGTTCCCCTGGAGAGGAGAAGGATCCAGGGAGAGCTTGGAGAACATTCCAGAGCCTCAAGGGGCTCCAGGAGAGCTGGAGAGGGACTGGGGACAAGGGCTGGAGGGACAGGAGCCAGGGAATGGATCCCACTGGGTTAGATGGGAGATTGGGCAGGAATTCCTGGCTGGGCTGGAATTCCCAGAGAAGCTGTGGCTGCCCCTGGATCCCTGGGAGTGTCCAAGGGTCCAGGTTGGATCCCCCTGGGACAGTGGGAGGTGGATCCCTGCCCATGGCAGGGGTGGCACTGGGGGGGATTTAAGGTCCTTCCCACCCAACCCATCCCAGGATTCCATGAGTAGTTGGGATGAAGAGGTTCCTGTGAGGGTCCAGGGTGGGCACCGTGACTGAACTCCACTGGGATTCTCCAGGTTCCTCGTGCCAGGGAGGCAAAGGAAGGGCTGGGTCCCCTGGGATTTCACTTCCCCACATCTTCCCTTCTCAAAAGCCACAGGATTTGGATCCAGCAGGGTGGGATGTGGGATGGGCAGAGCTGCCATTTCCAGCCCTGGATGGATGGGGGAAGCTGTGCTGATGGAGCTGTACTGGTCTTACTGGTGCTGCTGGGGAGGGGGAGGTGGGTGGTGACTCAGCTCCAGGGTTTCACTCTCACCTTGTGCTGAAAATGGGACATTGTGGGAAATTCTTCCCTGGGAAGGTAATTCTGTGAGGGCTGGCACTGTTGGAGTGTCAAATCCCCGTGGATGTGGCACTTGGGGACACGGGCAGGGATGGCCTTGGCAGTGCTGGGAATGGTTGGGCTCCAAGTGCTCCCAGGGCTGTTCCAACCTCCACAAAACCCCCATTCCCAGGGATTCCACCTACCCTGTTCCAGGCAGGGGCTCTCTGAGATCTTCCTGGCCATGATTTTTTCCTCAGACGTGGAATGTGGAGTTGGTGGGAAGGAAGCAGCTGGAACCCCAGTGATCCCAAACCTCCAAACCCTTCCAGAGCTGCAGGGAAGAATTCCAACCCCCCTGAGCCTTTCCCCTCATTCCCAGCTGTGGAATGTCTGGAATTCCTGGTTGCTGTTCCCTTTGGATGAGCAGGAGGAGCTGAGCACCCCCGGGAAGGGAAAGCTGGAGGTGGCTTTGGGATGAGCCACCCCAACCAACATGATCCAATATTTTGGGTATTCCCAAAGGGAGGTGTTGGGATACACCTGGAAGCCTTGCAGGGGGCTCTGGGACCACCCTCACTGCCTTATCCCAGGGGTTTGGAGTGGAGAGGGATTCAGTTTTCCATGAAAAACATGGGTTCAGTTGGAGCGGGAGGCCTCATTCCCGGCCTTCCTTGGAGGCCTCATTCCCATTCATCCTTTAGAGAGGCAACGGAAGAATTCATTAAATAATAACTAAAGATGAAATTAATTTTTATTCTTATGGATTTAAAGATTTCCTAGGCCTGGGGGGGTCAGTGCTGGACAGGTAGGAAGGTGTAAAAGCGCTTCCCACATTGGAGTGAGGGAATTCCAGTAAAAAGTGGGTGAGGCCTGATCTGAATTCCAGACCCTTGAGATGCTCCGAGCTCTGATCCAACCCAGTGGGATCCATTCCCTGGCTCCTGTCCCTCCAGCCCTTGTTCCCAGTCCCTCTCCAGCTCTCCTGGAGCCCCTTGAGGCTCTGGAATGTTCTCCAAGCTCTCCCTGGATCCTTCTCCTCTCTAGGGGAACATTCCCAGCTCTTCCAGCCTGGCTCCAGCCCCTGGAGCATCTCGGTGGCTCCTCTGGATAAATCCAAAGGAAGCAGCAGCTCCTCTCAGGATTCCCTGAACTGTCCCTTCCCTGTTGTGTTTCCCACTCCCCTCCGAGGTCTGGGGACTGGTTTTATCTGGGAGCACTGGGACACAAAGCCCAGTTCAGCCCCTGGGGCCCGTCCAGCTTCTCTCCTCGGCTGATTTTTCCATCTGCAGAGACGCCTTTTCCCCGAGTTGCCTTTTGGTGCCACTGTGACACTGAAAATGTCCCTGTTGGTGCCGAAAGTCTGTTCGGAGGCTTTGTTCCAGCTCTTCCCGGAGCTGTCCCGGGTGCTGAATCCGTAAGAATCCCGGGAATTCCTGAGGCTGGAAAATCCCTCCCAGCCTCCAAATCCCGCCCTGTGCCCCAGCCCCACCTTGTCCCCAAGTGCCACATCCCCAGGGATTTGCCATCCCTGCAGGGCTGGGCACTCCAACCCTCCCTGGGCAGCCCCTGCCAAGGCCTCCCCACCCTTTCCAGGGACAAATTCCTCCTCAGCTCCAACCTGAGCCTCCCCTGGCACAGCCTCAGGCCCTTCCCTCTCCTCCTGTCCCTTGTCCCCTCTCCTGTCAGGGAATGTCCCCTGGGTGAGGACCAGGAGTGATCCAGTGTCCCCCAGGGATGGATCAGGAGGATCCCATGTCCCCCAGGGATGGATCAGGAGGATCCCGTGTCCCCCAGGGATGGATCAGGAGGATCCCATGTCCCCTGGGTAAGGACCAGGAGTGATCCAGTGTCCCCCAGGAGTGGATTAGGAGGATCCCATGTCCCCCAGGGATGGATCAGGAGGACTCTGGTGTCCCCCAGGGATGGATCAGGAGGATCCCATATCCCCCAGGGTGTGGGATTTTGGAAATCCAGCCAGAATTCCAGAGCCAAATCCATCCTCTGCAGCCTTGTGGCTGGCAGGCTTTAAAATCCTTTTATTTCCCCCCACCTTTGAGAGGGAAAATAATTATTTATGAATATCTATTTTCCCCCCTTTGAGGAGTCTGGGATGTGACAACCACCTCTGTGTTTCACTTGTTGGACATCCAGGACACAGAGTCTGGGATAAAATCTGGATATGAATCACTGGATATAAATTTCATGGATATAAATTCGGATAATTTCATTATTTAGGGCTGGAAATCCTCCCCGAGGTGGGACCTCACAGTGGTGACAAGTGTCCCTGGGGCAAATCCCAATGTCACCAGGGAAGGTTTGGGTTGGAAATGAGGGAATATTTCTTCATGGGAAAGGCTGGAAGGGATTTTCCAGGCCCACGGTGGAGTTCCCATCCTTGGAAGGGTCCAAAAACTTGGGGATGTGGCACTTGGGGACGTGGGTTTGTGGTTAGACTGGGAGGGTCTCAAAGGTCTTTCCCAACCTGAACAATTACAGGATTTCATGATCTGGGTGTTGTTTCCCTGGGAGTGAGGAGGGAATTTGTCCTGGGAATCTCTTCAGCCTCTCGTGAGGGATTCCTGCTCCCAGAAAATGCCATGGAATGTTCATTTCAATTGGAATCCCTTTGAATCTCTGCTCTGGGAGAGCTGGGAATGTTCCCCTGGAGAGAGGAGAAGGATCCAGGGAGAGCTTGGAGAACATTCCAGAGCCTCAAGGGGCTCGGGGAGAGCTGGAGAGGGACTGGGGACAAGGGCTGGAGGGACAGGAGCCAGGGAATGGATCCCACTGGGTTAGATGGGATCATGGGAAGGAATTCCCAGAGAAGCTGTGGCTGCCCCTGGATCCCTGGGAGTGTCCAAGGGTCCAGGTTGGGATCCCTGGGACAGTGGGAGGTGTCCCTGCCCATCTCAGGGGTGGCACTGGGAGGGATTTAATGTCCCTTCCCACCCAAACCATCCCAGGATTCCAATCCCCGCAATCCAAAGGGATTTTTTTGGGGGGGAGGTGCTGCCAAATGAAGCCCAAAAATCCGAGGAAAAATCAAATTCTCCTGGGCAAAACTTCCCCCAGCAGAGTGTGGGAATGAGGGAGCCCTGGAATATTCCAGTTCCCCTCCTTTCCCTGGAAAGGTTAACTGGGAAAGGAGAAGGAAATGGGGATAATTCCAGCTCAGGAGTGTGGGAGGGTTGATAAGAGGAGCCAAAAGGAAATATCAAAGGGCAGCATGGGAAGAGAATCAGGAATTTTAGAGCATTAGGAGATGAAATTTTAAATAAAAAATACACCCGAGCCTAAAAAAAGGGGCTGGTGGGGCTCCATTTGCATATGGAAATGATTTATAATTGGAAAAACACCCGGGAAGGAGGCAGGGAATGTTCTGGTGGGAGCTGGGGAACGAATCAGGAGGATGGAGGTGTCCATGTGATGGGCTGGGAATGGAAAGTTTTCCAGCTGTAACCAGGGAGAAGGAGAGGGAGAGAGGATGGGCTAAAAATAAGCAGATCCCGAAGGAAGGAGCCCTGAGGAGCTCCAGGAGCCCGGGAATGCTGTTCATCCCTGGATTCCTGACATTCCTGCTCATCCCTGACGTTCCTGGGAATCCTCCTCATCCCTGACGTTCTCCTGCTCATCCCTGATATTCCCTGACATTCCTGCTCCTCATCCATGAATTCCTGCTCATCCCTGAATTCCTGCCCATCTCTGAATTCCTCCTCATCCCTGACATTCCCTGAATTCCTGTTCATCCCTGAATTCCTGCTCCTCCCTGACATTCCTGTTCATCCCTGAATTCCTGTTCATCCCTGAATTTCTGCCCATCCCTGAATTCCTGCCCATCCCTGAATTCCTGCCCGTCCCTGAATTCCTCCTCATCCCTGACATTCCTGCTCCTCATCCATGAATTCCTGCTCATCCCTGAATTCCTGCCCATCTCTGAATTCCTCCTCATCCCTGACATTCCCTGAATTCCTGTTCATCCCTGAATTCCTGCTCCTCCCTGACATTCCTGTTCATCCCTGAATTCCTGACATTCCTGCTCATCCCTGAATTCCTGCTCATCTCTGAATTCCTGCTCCTCCCTGAATTCCTGCTCCTCTCTGACATTCGCTGAATTCCTGCTCATCCCTGAATTCTTGACATCCCTGCTCATCCCTGAATTCCTGCTCATCCCTGATATTCCCTGACATTCCTGCTCCCCATCCATGAAATCCTGCTCCTCCCTGAATTCCTGTTCATCCCTGAATTTCTGCCCATCCCTGAATTCCTGCCCATCCCTGAATTCCTGCCCGTCCCTGAATTCCTCCTCATCCCTGACATTCCCTGAATTCCTGCTCATCCCTGAATTCCTGAC
>WEKX01008710.1:346-61939 GCA_013390025.1 Pitta sordida
TATTCTTACCACTGAGCAGGACCTGGCCCATTTCAGACTTTAGGAATCACAAGATCAGTTTGGTTTTGTTCTCTCTGAAAGTCTTCTTTCAAGTGTAGGCTCAGACAATTTTTGTCTCAAGTGAGATTCACAGCCTTTGGAACTATTATTATATATATATCTTATAATATATCTTGTACCATAGACAACCAACTGAAGATTATTATCCTCTTGGGAAACATGTCTCTCAGAAACCATACAGAATTAGTCTAGATTAAAGAATGCAAAATATGTGGCAGAACTGTTACATGACTTCCAATAAGAAGCCCTTCCTACAGATGCAAGATTAACCCTGTCTCAGAAGTAACAATTCGCTCTACAAAGGATCTACAGCTTTCAGAAGAAGTATATTCTATTTCCTTATGAATTTAACCTTGGAAAGTTTTCCCTGATGTTTGGGTTCAGTTTTTACTTTCAATGGCATTTTGATCAGACCATGAAACACTAAAAAAATGTGTCCTACATTAATGCTATGTGCACCTTAAAACCATAGGTCTTGACCTTTTTAGTATTGAAATGAAAGCCCAACCTTGATGAAGGCAATGGTCACAGTCAATTTGACTTCAGCTAGATTACCATATGAAAAAAGACACACTCCATGATGATTTTAATTCCTTCATTGTCTTATGCTTAAACCTTTTGACAAGTAAGTGACCTTGAGTGTATCCTGAAATCTAAAAGAAATGACAAAGCAAAGGCAAGGCATGAATGGCCACATACACTGGCTCCAACACAATTCTTTTTTTGAGTGAATGAACTCCGCATGTTCTCACCTGCTTAAAGCTTTGATAAAGTCTCTGCAGAAAACCACACCAAAAAATAGGTAAAGTATGTACAGAAATACATAAACATTTATTAAAAAACAAGCAACACGGGTTCCAGCATAACTTAAATATCACTTACTTTGTCTGTGCTTCCCGTTCCCTGGCTCAAGATATCTAACAAATTTGTTTATGTGGAGCTCAGGCTTCATGAGGCTGTGTTTCAGAGCAAAAACTTGTGTGTGTTTGTAAATTGTTATATAAAATGAAGTGTATTTGTTCTATTTATATACAATGAATACTGCTGAAGTACATGACCACAGATTTACTCTGACATCACAACCAGAGGACAGCAGATAAGGTGTATGTATATGCCTTGGAAGGCAGTACACCAGCACATGAAGCATATGGATATCTGTAGATACCACAGAATCATCAAACGACTAATGTCAGAAAAGACTGTTAAGGTCATCAAGTCCAACCATTAACCTAATACCCATCCATAAAGCATCTGTGGGCTTGTGTGGAGAACTTTTTGCTTGAAAGGACACACTCATGCCTACCTACAGCGTGTGCATACTGTGTGTAAGCAGTCACTGACAACTACAGGAGTGCACAAAGGGTGTATGTACGTGCCAATTAGGCTGACAACTCCCATGCTGACAAGTCATGGTTCTGAATCCTGCAATTCCAAAGAGGTAGCAGTGAGAAGCAGAGTGGCTGGATTCACTGCTGTGTAGGAGACAGGCAGCCAGAAAAGAGAGAGCATTGGTGTGATTGACACGGAAGCATTGTGCTACCCTGAGAGTCTTTGTAGTGTGACTATATGGCCACCTTTTTATTTTTCTTAGTACTCCCCACAATTTTTTCTGTAGCTGCACCACTTAAAGAGACCGTGGCATCGGATGAGGAGCAAAGGAGGGGATCCACTTAAAATAACAGCAACTTTTAAAAAGAAAAGTTCTCTCAATATTTTAGTCATCTAAATATTTCCCAAATGCCTTCGTGTTTCATACAAGCAAGAAGGTGAGGGGATTTTCACCTCGGTCCATGTGTGACAAAAGTAAAGAGTGAAACCGCTGTTAAATGGGCCCATTTCCAGAGTTTAAGACTCTCACTTGATATTCCCAGCTAGGGATGTTCCTTCTTATTAACCTTTACATGATGTTTGTGCAATTCCTGAGTGGTTTCCTCTAGACAGATATTCCCTTATGACTGTTTTTTTTTCCCTTTCTACCCTTTTGAAATGGAAGTACAATAAACATGTAGACTGACCCTTGTGCCAATGCAGGCACAATGTCTTCTACATCCCATGACTGACACAGAACTCCCTTCTCATGGGACATGAAGAAGGAGGGTTGCCCTTCCAAAGGGTTAAGGCATTTTGGAATACAGATTTGTATCGTGGGCACAGAAAACAGCACGTGGAGATGAACAAGAGAAAAAAAGATCCTGTTTAGTTTCAGTGTGTGACATTTGCCTGGGGGAAGAAAGTGCAGAGCTCATTGGAAATCCTATTGTTGAAACTCTGACCAGTCAGTTATAAAGTCTCATGATTTAATATGCCAGAGTTGTTTCTATTTTCAGGGTCAATCATTCTATCTGAGTGTGTGTGTGTGTGTGTGTGTGTGTGTGTGTGTGTGTATGCATGTGTGTGGTGAGTCTGTGCATTTAAAGAAGTACTTTCAGATTTTATGTTGCTTAATTTCCTTTACAGGAATTCTTTCTGTTTTCAGCAGAACAGATCTCCAGAAAGATTTCTTCCTTCACAGCACATGGAGGCACACTTTCCAACATCAAATCGTCTGATCAAAGCAATGAATGTTAGAGACTGAAGCAATAATTATGACCTTGATCAGGGTTTATATGATTAATCATACACAATGTTTAAAAATATCAGGTGCCTGCCTGCTGAAATATCAACTGAAAACACCACTTATAAAATAGCTAGAAGAAAGGTCAACAAATCTGAGCTTGTTATAACAACCTGCAAGTCCTACATATTTCACTGTTTAGATATCAGTTTGCGATACCTGTTTTCTTTTATGACTCTGGGCTTTGTTACCAACTTACCATTAATAGGGTTCAGCCAATGCAGATCTTTTGACTCTTTTTCTCTCTCTGTCCTCACCTGTCAGCCTTCTCTTCATCAACTATATTTATTACAATCAAGCCCTGTCAACTGTCACAGCTTACATACAGTCTGCCAGTAAATATGTCTTTCCAGTCATTAGACATTCCTTCCAGTCACCTTGGGATTTCTACCTTGTCTATCTCACTCCAAAAAAACTTTTGTTCAGAAGTATTAGACTCCCACAGAGCAGTGTCAGCTTGGGGCCATTACTGTAGGAAGTGACAGAAAACACCAAACTGTCACTCATTAGGATCTAGTTTTTCCAGAGTTGATGTAAGTCAGATTTAGCCCCAAAACGAATCATGATTTATTTAATATATTTGCTTCTACAAGTGTCAGCTCATCAACTTAAAATGTTTCTCCTTTAACTCTATTGAGGCCTGTACAGAAAGTTTTCTTTGAAACCTAGTTTTTGCTCTAAGGCTTGATAATTAGAACAGAACCGAGAACACTCAAGTTTCTGCTCTACAGGTGCACTTTATTGGCCCTCGGTTTTATAATTATATGTATAAAGCATTTATGTTAGAATTAAGGCTGGACACATGAGAAAATGCCACCTGGTGGGTAAGTGCTTTTTATGCTGCCTCCCAAGTCCAAGGTGAGGTTATAAGTCTATGAATAAGTTTAAAGAGAGAAAAACAATTAGCTAGGGAAGCAAGGATGGAAAAAGAAAAAAATTCCTGTTATTTCCTGGTTATGCTATGAATTGTCTCTTCAAAGGATCTACAGTCCATACACCCAGAGTAAGACAATACTAGCAAGGTGTATTTGCAGGTGGTTTGTTCTGCAATTGCACTTACAGTAAAAGCCTCTGATGAGAGGCATAAACTCCAAATCCCCCCCTGCCTTCCCCGAAGTTTTTATGTCAAGCTGGTTGGTACAGGGACATGTATTACTACTTTATCTCATGTAGAGTCAGAGGGTCAGTGGATCATAGAGAAATGTAAAAGTGATAGGTGGCAGCACCATTGGAAAAAGTGAGAGGAAAGAAGGAAGGGACGAAGGATCATTAACCCAGAAGATTTTAATTGCTTGTAGCTCAGTGACCAGAGTCAAGTGTCAGATCTGTCACTAGTAGAAGAAAACATAGCTCCAGTGAATTTACAGAGCACACACACAGATCTGAGGAACACAGAGGAGACATCAGCAGTCAGATTGTTTTCTCAAATACCGATATCATCATTAGTGATTCACTTATGTAGCAGTGTGAAGAAAGATAATGCAGATACCCCCCAAAACACCAGGAGCAAAAGGATTTAGGAAAACTTATTTCCAAGGCAAGAACTCTAAAAAACTTAATGGTGTGTGTAGAAAGCATGAAAGAATCCACTGTTTTTCCCCTCTCTGGACCTTCGTAATGCTTTGCCTGGCCCCTCCTTACAGGGCCTCCAAGGTTGTCTGTGAAAAAGTTATCTTTCCAGGAAGTTAACTCCTCTACAAGGCAGGAGAAGGAGAAACATCAATTATCTATGGAAAGAGGTTCCTTCCAGGTGGCAAACACTTGTGTGAGCAAGAGAAATTTCCTATCGCCTGGAATTAGATCTTCTGAAGAAGGTTTCTATACCTACAGGAAGCTATTACAGACTGCAAGGGACTTTGCAGTACATATTAGAAATCGTGTGTTTGTACTAATGACTTGGTTTCACTATCCAAATGCAAACATCTCTAAGGAAGAAAGGATGTCTATCAAATCACAGGTTATACTGAACAGGAATATACACACAAATGGTGGAGAGTAAATAATTTGTCCCATAATCATAAGTCACTTGGGATTTTTAGTAGACACAGCTGCCAACTTCTCATTCTTTGTTTTCTGTCTGTGGAAGTAATGATTCCTGCCACAAATTGCCATCTGAGATTAAAGACTGAACACGGATAATAAGTCATCAAGGGGGTGAGCAGCATTTATGAAAAATCTACAGGATTTCCAATCACTGTGACTGAACAGGGTTAACTATGACAACTGTGTGAGTGAAAACAGGTTTCAACACTGTTTCAGGATACTGAAAATTGCAGGTCATTTGAGGTTTTCATCCTAAAGCACAGGATCCATCCAATGTGACTCCTGACCACTATGAGGCTTCAGCAAGCTCCGGATGCCAGCACATGGGCAGCAATGAATACTGGAACATTTAAAGCCACTTGCTTGGAGCATCATATTGGGCAAAAAATATTTGGGAAACCACATTTAAAAGTTGTGTGTTGCACCAAAAAGGTGCTCCTTCAATATTACTGCATTAACAAAACCAATAAGATATAAATGCTACTGGCAAGATTTAAGCTCATTTTCTGTCTTTTCATATGGCAACTCTAGAAATGTCCTCTGTTTAAAAAATAAATGCTTTTTAATGTTTTGGAGCTACTGGGAGAAGAAGTTGATACTCACATTTTTTAACATTGAAACCCCAGTTTGCAGATGATGAATACTGCGTAACCTTTCTTCTTCTTGACCTGGCGAACGATGAGGAGACACTACCTGCTGGTAGCGAAACATAACTCATCATAATTTGCACCTTCTTACTGAGAAGAAACAGTGTTAATTATAAAACAAGAGAATAGAGGGTAACGGGACAAGAGGTACCATTTATCATGAGGTGGGAAAGCCAATTACCTGCCAGCACCACAGTCTTAATTCTGTACTTATTTTCCAGTGATTAAAGCAACCTCAGGGTCCTAAATGAAGCAGGATTAGTATTTCTCACATGCTTTTTTAAGTCCCTCACCACCCTTGCCAACTTAATTTCTAATTTCTACCTTAAAAGTGCTTTTCCCCAGATGGATTACTCACGGATTGTCCTGGCTGAGGGACCACAAGGGCACATCTTCTTTAGGGTGACCTAAAGCCCTTCATCACTGACCCCAAAAAAGATGTTCTAAATATGAGACACTAGATTCTGTTCAACAAGTCATCTAAAATACTTGCACCCACCTGACTGTTGTACATAGCCTCCTTGGTATGAAAAAAGACTAAAGAAATGCTTGTGTATTGACTGCAGCAACACAATTATAGAAACTGCTACCAACAAAGCAAATAATAACTGCTGGAGGTACACACGAGGGAAGCAGTGGGGGGAAGGAGCAATGAAGGGAACCTCAAGGTTAAACGAGCAATGGGTCGGGGCATACACAAACAAATGTAAACAAGAGAAATCTTTCAGCATAATTTTTAAAGTAAAGACAGACTGAATAGTATTATGCAGGTGTACAGAAAGCACTTCACTGCATTATGCCATCTCAAGTTCTTGCTCCTATTTCCTTTTGTCAAGAGGTCTTTGATTGAAGACATGACTGTCTTCCAAAGAAAGGATAAAATGTCATGTGAATCGGTCAAGTGATAGACCGTAGTATATTGGATGCAGCAAGAAAAAGCAACACTAATGGATTTGTACAGTAAATAGTATGGGGCAAGAGGGAAACAATTAGGCCTCCCACAAATATAGAGAAGCTTGCTTAAATCTCCATAATTTGTTGAGTGCCATGGGTTATTCATCTCAATGTACTTCAGGCTGGAGGAGAAGGGCTTCCAAATTTCCCCCATAAGAGTCAGAGGGTCACACCACTTATTACGTACTTCAAACCCTGATTTTTTATAACCTTTTTTCTGATTTGCTAGTTCCCTAAAATCTCTTGTTGCAAAACAGTTGTCTTTGTTCCTGTTGAATGGTGTGCTCCTAATGGATCATAACAGCAGCCCTACAAGGTGGTACACAGAAGTCTAGCTCTCTGATTGGTATCCATGGTCACAAACTCTTTCCTCTGGCCCACAAATTAATGGCCCAAATCTCCTAAAGTTCTTCTGAAGCCATGTGAATTTTGCTCTCCAAGAGACTTAATCCAGTGGGAGATAAGGACCTGCTAAGCAGGCAGAGGTAAGGCCCTGAATCCCAGGAAAGAAGAGTAAAAATCACTAGTGGATTAAACTCATCCAGCTGAATTAAACTCATGTCACAAAAAATTGCATGGAGAGGCAGGAAAGTGAATACACTATGACTTCCAGGACTGGTTTGGTTTTCTGAGCTGTTTCTGGAGTTAAATGCATACTTCCTGCTGTGTTAGAATCACAGAACGCAGGACAGAAGTTCTGCTGCATGACTGACAGGTTGCTGGCACCAAAGCTGAGCAGGTTGGTGACATCAGAGGACAAGCATTCAGTACAGCCAAGGCTTCACCCAGCCCAGACAAATGAGTCTTTGGGCATCATTCCTGGTGTAGCTTTGTGAGGGGCTGTGCTCTCACCAAATGGGGTGTCGTGGGAGGGATACAGAGGTGAGCTGTGGCTTAGCTCACACAGACTTAACTGCAACTTTCCACCCCCTACTTGCCTTCACCTTGTCAGTCCCTCAGTTCTCCTGCTGTCCGCTCACCTCCCTTTTTCCCCCAGATTCTTCTCCACCAACCTCCCTCAAGTGCTTTCTCTGGTAATAGCCACAGACAGTCTCCCTCGCTCGCACTCTGATTTCCCCTGCAGTTACCTCCTCCTCCCAGCTCACATCCCTTGCCCACAGCCCTTTGCATTCTCTCATCCACCCTTCTCACGCCAGCTAAGCCTTTCTGCTTCTGATCCTCCCCATCCCTTCTTCTGTTTAGCTCTGAGTCCAAATGCTGTTTCCTCAGAGGCTTGGTCTTGTCATCATGGCATTCATCAACATGGCTACCTTCCCATTATCCTACTGTGTCCCAGGCACCAGCAGAGGAGATGCCAGAAAAAGACAACATAGTTTGACGGGATTTTGCTTCAAAGCTATTAAAGTACTTGACTTTGATCACTGTGAATTTTGTACAACAGTTTTCATGGTTCTTGGTGTTATTGTGTTCTTTTCTTTAGTTGGCGTTGGGGATTGATTTCTGCCTGCACTATATAAAGGCTGTCTCAGAAAAAATGCCCACCTGTCTGAATGAGGAGAGAAGGCTCACTTTATTAATTTCCAACATGACTCACTCTGAGGGAAAGGTGGAAAAAGTAGGTTGCTTTGAGACACCTTCTCCCCTTTGGGAGCAAACGCAAACTCATCACCAGTCAGAGCAGGACAGCAAGCAGGCTCAAGTGTTGGGCTCAGCTTTCCATCCATTAGCACATAACAGAAAGATTTTATGAACAGTTGATTAGGATTCAAATATAAAAATAAAATAAATTTTTTTAAAAATACATCTAGTTCCCTTTGGCCCTGTAGATGAGATCAGTTGTGGTATTTTTTGAGATCTGACATGCTGGGATGACAGCACTCACTGGCAGGGGCAGACGCTCTGTGATCTGACACATCCTGCCTATCTTTAACTCCTCTGATCCTATGATTTGGCTGCCCTGTGGGTACACTATGCACTTACCTGAAGGAGCTGTGGGATGCCATCACACTGTCAAGACACGAAACACCAGCAGCAGAAGACTTTCAGGAAATGACACCACATCATCATCGACTTCATGCTGCTGACTTTGTGGTGCTGTTTCCTGGAGCCATCTCATTCTGTTCCGGAACAGGAGAAGGGGTAAAAGAGGAGAGATATGAACATTAAAAGCACCACTATCTGGTTTTCTAGCTATTAGGATCCTAGGTGAACACCAGGACTCTGTGTGCCCCTTCACTCACCTAGCTGACTCTGAAAGCTCAGGAGGTGGGAGTCGGAGGAGGCTTTGTAGACCACTAAATCAAACCAGAAAACAGGACTTATTACTTCTTAAGATCTGTCCGGTGCACATCAAGGGGAAGAACTGCACTGATAGGGGGTCCTCGGTTTGAGCAGCATATGCTAGAGGTCTCATGCAGCTGGTAAATAAAGCATTACTTGTATTTCTCAACAAAATTAGACAGAGAAATATAAAGAAGTATAGAAGACAATTCCTTTAATGAGAAACGTACAGATTCAGTACACCATTCCTGACTGCCAGGGGTTAATTAGCTACAGTCGTGAAAGACGGTGATCACTGGACACCTAGAGTAGCACCAATGATAAAAACAGGGGAGTCCAAGGAAGGAACATATGTAGTTGGCTCAAAAGAGCCAATTAATCAAAATAAATTGAAAGGAATAAGAAAAAAGACTGAAAAATGCAAATTAAGATTAGAGGTACTTTATAATGAATTTCTTAAGCAAGATAATTATGGAATTGCTGTTAAGTTTAATTCACATACCATTTCAATTGAAAAATTGGTATTTGCAATACTGATAAGGCACAGGATGAATGGGTGAAGAGCTGGCTACTTGGCAGATCTCCAAAATACACTTGTCAACAGAGAGTCATCATTGAATGGGATTTCTCCTTAACGAAATTTTACAATGACTAGTATTGGCCTGCAACTAGCTGATGTTTTCTTGAGTGGATTCAGTTATAAATATCAATAGCCTCATGCATATGAATAAGTCTCAGTAAAAATTATGTCCATATCAGAACATATCCACAAATTATTTTTGGAAATTTTCCTCTCTTTGAAAACATTTCTGACCTGCTCTCTCAATGTCTTTGCTAATTACAAGTATGGGAGAAAAGAGAGCCTGACAGAGGGACAGAAGAGGATGCTAATGATGTAGGGATAGCATTTACAACACACAAGTCTCTTGGTAAGGTGGAAAGAATTCTAAGATAAGGTGCTCTGATACACCCTGAAGCAAAATTAGTGGGAAAAAGGATGCCCTTCAGAAGTGTCCATCTATCCCTGCTCACTATGGGGGGAACAGAAATTTGCTGACTTTCAGGTACTAGAACTTCTAGTTTGGCTAAACTTAGGTGGGATGATTCTCAGCCTTGTGGCAAAGAAAAGAATAAACAGGCTGTAGAATACACCCCAGGCAAGCATATGCTAGACTGTGGGATCTAGTTGTCATGTTAAAAAGGGCATTATAAAATTGGAGGAGGCTCAGAAAAGAGCTACAGAAATGATTTACTGACTGTAGATAATGTTTGACAGTGAGAAACCGAAAGATCTCACACTGTTTAATTTATCAAAAAGAAGATTAAAAGGTTATTTCATTGCAAGCATTATCTCATAGGAATGCCACGTACTGAAATGCTCTTTAATCTAGCAAGAATGGCACAAATATTTAACATTGAGGGTGATTAGCCACCCAAATGAACCACCAAGGGAAGAGGTGGAGTTTTTCTCTCCTGATGTCTTCAAATCAGGTCTGAACGCTTTTCTGGCAGATGTGCTTTAATCAAACAAAAGCTCTGCTCTAGACAGATGCAAGTTACTGGGTTGAATGCAGGGGAAAATGGGTGAAAAAAGGATGCACTCCTGGCCTCAAGAATCTACAAATCTGTGAATGCCAAATGTAATTTAAATATACATACTTGCAGGAATCAAAGTGTTCAAACTGTGCTCCACTTTAAGTGAGGAGAATCCCAGGAGAATAGGTGGAGACATGCTCCCAGTGTTTATGAACAGCAACTACATATCTTTAAAAATTCAGTGTCTCGTCCAAAACCTGACACTGTCTCCTTTCATGGCCAAGCTATGTTCCCTGCTTCAGATGGGACTAAAACAGTCTGATTTTCATGGGTGGTGGGCAGGCACATTTGGCTTTGAGGTCACAGGGATATGACAGCACTTAGCACCTATGGATGTGAATTTAGTCAACTAATGAAAGGGGAACAAACTCTTTGGGAGTGATTTCAACACTGATTTCACTTCTAGCAGTCACTGTACTCCTAGATCAGAGAAGAACTTTTAAGATTTCTGCTTTTTGGCATCACCTTTCTTTATCTCTGTTCTCTCGGTTGCAAAATAATCACATTTTCTGGGCTGGACAGCTGAAAGGATTAACATTACAGTGCTAATTTTCAACCCGGGGTTCTGCAGACCTCTGGGGAGCTCTGTGGTCTACTTCTAAGGTGTCTGCGAGAGGTGGCTAATGAAAATAAGTCCATTTATGCTGTAGAGCACTTGAAGAACGTGCATTTCAAAAGGGACATACTCCTCTGGAGTTCACAAATCAAAAAAGGTGAAACACGCAGCAACAGAAACTGTGAAACAGCTTGTAAGAGCAGCCGCTTTCCGTGTGCGGCAGCTGGGGGTTGTTCAGCATCATTTGGGAGGAAGGCAAGGAGCCCCCCAGGCTGCAGCCCTGCCCGCTCTGCCCAAGGCTGCGGGGGGAACACTGCCTCCACTCCAGCCATGACCAGAAGCAAGAGCAAACGATGGCAATAAGCAAAAAAAAAGGCCGTAGGAATCAATTAAATGTAAAGCACTCCCTCTTCTCCCATCTCCCCCCGGCTGACACCTCCCACCTCGGAGCCTGGGCGCCAGCCGACAGGGGTTTGATCGCCTCCTCTCCGGGGTGAGCGGGGGGTCCCAGCAGCCTCCAACAACGGCGCCTTCAGGATCACTTCTCATCTTTGTCTCTAGCCTCTGTCACTTTCACCTATTCCCGTGAGTTCGGTGCTTTTATTTTTCCCTCTTCTTCTTCTTCTTTAAAGAAAAAGCTTTGCTTGTCAAGCAAGTTTTTGTCTCCCCTGAACTCTTAGACTTCCAGCCTCGACACAGACAAGAAATACTATTCAAAAGGTGAAAGTTTACAGTATCGAATAACAATGCCAGCTGCTTTCTTGGTAACAAGTTCCACTTCTGATAGAGGAGGGATGAGAGGGTGGGGAGGAGAAAGGAGCAGCCTGATGCCTAATGCTGTGGGACTATTTTGGTACCTGAGAGCTGCGGTCTAAAGGTGCCTGCGTCTCCAGGTGGCCTCAGAAACATCTCTGCATCGTGAGAGGGACTGTGAGACTGTGCCTGGGCACAGAGCATCTGCCTGGCCTTGGGGAAGAGCATCCACCTGCCTTGTGCCTCTTCTGTCTGAATTGTTACCGGGAATACAGACCCTCTGTAGCTTGCTCAGGCTATAATCAAATAAAAAGGACATAAGAGAATAGGATGCAATAAGGGAAAAGCATTCAAATGGCATCATTTGGGGCTTCGCTACTCCTCTAACAATAACTTTTGTCTTGGGCATCAGACTGTGGTTCATTTACAGCTGGAGGAAGGTTTTTCTACTATACATGTTTTTAAAGCATTTTGGACTATTTCTTTTAAAATGCTGATTTTTTTAAATCATTGCCAAAAACAAGAGACATTCATCTCACTTTTTAATCTTGGAATCCTAGTTCTTCTTTAATCTTAATACTCCAGCTTTGTATTTGAGCTTTGTATTTGCATGCAGAGTTTAAGCAAACAGTCAAGATATCAAAAAGCGCAGAAGCTCTAAGAACTGAAATGGTAAATAAGACACATATATCGTAATACCTAGGCATGACCCTGGACATTTTGAAACACCATTCTGCTGAAGGAGATTTCACAGCACTCTTTCATTGACATCTGACTCCAAAATCTTTCATCATTTTGACATTATCAACTACATAATAGAACAGGCACTTTTTTCTGTTTGGTTTGTTTAGATACATAATTTATGATTTTATCAATAAAGGGTTTGGGTTTTTTTAACAAGTCACAGCCGCAGAAAGCTTTGTGCTGCCTTCCAAAAAGCATCAATAGCACTAAGATGTATGTATCTAGTACAATCACAGACCTGCCTTTCATATTTATTGTATATGTATGTGAGTATAAATATACATATACAAATTTACTGTATTGAAGTCTTTAAAAAATCTGAAGTAAACATTTCTAGGGATACAAATGTATCGACACAACATAAATTATAAATCTAAACCAAACAGAAGATATCACTTTCTTAAGGTAGCTCACAATAGTAGGAAAGGAAAAGAGTGCCAGAAACTAGTGAATTTGAGTATATATGTGAGTGCGAGTAATGGCAACACGTGCTGTGCTTGCCAGGGGCAACATGAGTGGAGGAGAGGCTTTGGCTTTACACCCCCATCCTGCCCCATACACCACCCTCCTTCAGCCTGTGCACCGGAACACTGGGCAGCACCACGGGATGTGACTGTCCCCTGTGCTGTCTCCTTCATCCTTCTCCTTCACCTGATAAAGGAAGGAAGAGTTAAAACTCAGTAATTCACGCCCCCCGCTCTGCTTCCTATTGCTGCTTGAATTGCTGGAGCTCTGTACATCTGGTTCAGTTCATTCCCAATGATTCAGATTCTCGTTTTTCCCCTCCCTTGGGGACACCTTTCCTGAGTCTTGCTGTGGAGCCTGACCCCAGTGCCAGCAGGATAGAGCCCCAGGAAGTCCCAACAGCCTCATCCCGACTGCGAATACCCAGCTGGGTTTTAAATGCATTGCATCACAGAGCAGTAGGTCACCACATTAATCAGGAACTCTGAAATCCTCCGAGACACCTTGTTGGGAACATTTACTGGGTTCTGGCTAGTCTTAAACATAATTTAAAAGACTCTGGGATTATTTTAAAGCTTTTCCTTTCCTTCAACCCTATGTCTATGTAAATGCTCTCCTTCACTTCTCACTGCTGACTTTTTCTAACAGACATATTATTGTGCTTCTCTGGCCTACTTTGTTGCAGACAAAGTTTTGACTATCCGAGTTCTTTTTTATTCCATTTTACATTTTTAATGCTATGTTGTAAAACGTCCTTCCTCTTGAGCAGTAATAAAAACCTTTCTCCCCCCTCCCCTCTTCAGATTTCTTTTATAACACATTCAGCATTTTCTGGGACATAATTAAAACATCAAACAGTTTTCCTGCTGGTTATGCTAAAATCTGAATGCTTGAGTCTGCTGGCATTATTGAAAATTAAAATGTACTATTCTTGAGTGTATTTAGGATGCCCTTAAATAACTATCTAAAATGGTTTTGTGCTGCTTTATATACAGAGTGGCACCATAATGCTAAAATACCTGCATTAAATAATGTCTCTAATTAGTAGCATGAGGATACTTTTAAAAAGTATAAAATATGTATTTTTGTTCACTATTTTTCCTAGCCTAATGTGTCTAATTTTCCCATACAACTTTATCCCCAAGGAAAAATATAGATGGAAAGACCATTACCAATACATGAAGTTCAGTGGTTCTCTCTCTTCAGATGTAATTGCTATCAAGAAGGCTGGCAGTAGGGTAATTTTAGTTCAAATGAGTACATAGCCTGAAAAAGGATAAATCAACCTTTGTAGGTCTGAAATTAGATCCCAGTGTGGGATTGTTCTAGCTAAGTGTACATCAAATTCATAAAATATATTTGCCAGAATGAAAAGCCCCTAAAATCCAAGGGCAGCAGTGAGCATGGGGCTGGATGGAAAGTTTTCACGTCCTGATAGAAGACCTCCTTCCTTCTGCCTTTGCTATTAATGGCCTCAAATTACCTTCCTAATCAGACAATGAGGGCCCACTCCTGCTCCCATTCAAGGCAGTGGAAAGCCTTCCACAGTACCCAATACCCCTTTCTCAGAATGTTTAAGACCTTCCCTCCCTGTTCACAAAGGGGGCAAGAACGGAAGAACAGATTTTATTGGGAAGATATAAAAGGACACATTTGCCAGAATTAGGCACTTAAATATCTTTGTGGCTCTTAGTACAGGGTCCCTGTCACACTCACGGGTTAGATAAGGGGGGGTAACAAAACATGTCACATTAAAACAAGTATCCTTGCAGTGGAATTTAATCTCAATACGGTTTTTGTTCACTGCAGAGATTTCTCTTTTCTGTGGCTGCCTTGGATATGGTGAGCAATTTAAAAAAGGGGGATGACTGGTGCACAACAGAATTTAGGTCTCACCTCTACTTTGCATTGTGTGATGCTTCCTGTACATATTTTGGGCTCCAATATACACATGTGTTGGGCCAAATGCTGAAAGATGTATTCCCTTCATATGTGTATGTGTACTGATGGTTCACATGAAAAGCTGTGAGCCTGAGCCCCTGCCCCTGCCACAGTTGGGAGTGCAATAACACCCATAATGGGGCAAGGAAAATCCCGTCCTAGGAAAAACCTAGGACAAAAGATTGTTTTGGAAGTGTAGGATAGCGGTCTCTATATCCCAGGTCTCTCCTACAGTGATCATGCGCATACAAGATCATGTTCATACTTAAACTTGACCTGCCCATTGTTTTGCTAAGGGCTCTTTTTCAGTCAATAAAGTGACTCCAGCTTTATAACTGTAAATTTTCAGCAAGATGGGGTTCTGGTTTTTTCCACACTAAAGTGCATTTTATTAAAAGCATACATGTCCCAGCCAGCATCACTTATTCACCATGACTTGGAGAGCTAGGATGCCTGGGAGGCAGTAGGGCCTCTGTTGCTTGCAATGCCTTGCTTCTTCAGAGAAGATCCCTTGCCCTATGGTTCACACCTCTTCATCAAAGAATGAGTGTTGAATGGGAAATGTCACAGAGGATCAAATTTTAAAAAATCTTTGCTGTTCAGTCACTTCTAGAAAGAACTTGAATTTTACAGAAACAAATAGAACTGTAGATAAATGTTCCAAAAAGTTTATGATGCAATTTCTCAGAAAACCTCAGAAAGCCATTCTGTGGACTGTGTTTCAAGTGCCTTTCTCTTTATTTGAATATAAACATCTGGGTGCTGTATGTCAGAGTCCATGGGCTATGTACAGTTCACTTATATTGAGATTCAGTATTTCAAGTCATTATAGATAGTTAGGCAAATTCTAACCAATTTCCAAGAAAGTCAGTTAATACGTAAAAGCATTCTTAGAAAAGTAGGCAGGTGACTGAAAATAAAAGGATGTGTATGCCTCCTTCACCAAAAAGCAGCCAACAATTATAGCCACTTTTTCTGATTTGGAGCACAAGGATTTAACTTGGACTTTCCCACTCCTACTCTCAGCCTCCCAATAAGCATAGACAAAATATTTTCTTAAAGGTTAAAGAGACTCTCCATAACCTCATACATACAATGTGTCTGCTCCTTGACCTCAGCTCTCAACATTGTCCAAAAAGTTACTAGAGAGACAGAAATAATAATAAACACCCCCCAAATACAGAAGGTTGCCGAACACATTTCTTAAGCCAAAGATTTCTGTCTTGCTACAATATGCTGAAGTAAAAACATATCCAGGATTTGTCCCTAGAGCCTCAAATCATTCTCTCATCACACTGGGTTCAAAGACAATGTGAGTTGTGTAGCGTAGCTGAAAGTATCTGCATAAAGCAATTCCTCTATGATGTTGTTTTGTTTCTGGCTTGCTTTTACCTGGGCTATCTGAAGACATTGTTTGAGGCAAAGGAAAAAAAATGAATAATGTTTGGGCCTAGAGATCAAAAAATCAGGCTTATTTCCATAGTCGTTAGTAGCCAGTATCCCATGTGAATCTCTTCTTTTCTAAGGCTGCACTGAAATGCTGGGTGTATTAGGAAGGATTTCTTTTTATTTTTATTTTATTTTTCTAAGAGTTTGTTCTTCTTGATTTTTGAAGATGCTGAAAGCTTTTTGATGTCACAAAACCAATCATAAGAGGGAAAACACAAATTTAAATGTGAGATAAAAGTGGCTTTGCATGCATGCATAACAAGAAATCCATTGAACAAAACAAATTACTTACCACCTCCACAATAGCTCTCTGCCTCCAAGGGATGGGTTGTTTCACAATGAGGAGGTGGCAGTGATAAAGTCACTGTGATACTATGATCAGAAAAGCTGCAGTAAGGGAAAAAAAGTATATAGGGGAAAACAAACTACAAAGAAGGAAGGGTGGAAAAAAATGGATCACCATTCCCCTGGGACTCTGAGTGACTTTCAGTATTCCCCAAAAAGTTTCACTTCAAACGTTATGAGGCCGAAGAGGTTTCTTGCTCTGTGCCCATTCAGGGAGCTGATGGAAGAAGGCAGAGGAAGGAGGATGGCTGAATTTTTCATTCAAATAACTTTTTTCCATTTTGGATAGGCCTTGTCTGGAATCCCTGTTGATGTTGACGGCAATGAGGTATGAATTTTCCTGATTTGGAGAAGTGATCTCTTGGATCTGAATTTCTTTTTAAGAGGTTTGTTTTAGTTTGATTTTGCCTTCCATTTACAACTCTTTTACTATTTTAGAGCCATGAATGAGGAGCACTAAGGATTGGGGAAAGGCCAAGAGAGACAGAAAGATCCAGTTATAAATTTTTTTTACTATTTCATGTTTTAATGTTTGGGAACCATTTCAGACCAGTTATCAAAAACTGGTTTTCCCTCCAGACCCACACTGCCAGATCTGGACAGGGGTAGGTCATGCGGAATACAATCCTCTCGTGTTTTTTTATGTTTATTTTGTTTTCCAGGGGAAAGCACTGGCTTTTAGGAGCTGAAAGGATAATGTATTGACTACAGAATATTAAAGATACTTAATTTGTAGGACAGAACTTATATCTTCATTTGACCAACTGTCTTATAAAAAAACCCCCTCACACTAAAAACCCCCAAACCAACCAACCAACCAACAAACCAACCAACCAACCAACCAACCAAAAAACTCCAAGTGAAGTATTTTCTGAGTATGAATCCTTATCTATACAGGTCTTACGCAATTTTTTTGTGCTCAGGGTGGTTGAACTGAAGCTTTTCCTGCTCCCAGCCATCCCCACTCCATGTCTCACCTTTAGGAGGTACTAACTTGTGCAGTAGTTGTCCATGCTTTATTTCTGCAGGGGTTCAAAACTAGAGGGAGAGAAGCCCGCAATGCACACTGAAGTAATTTCCTTTCCAACGGACATGGAATACGGTCAGAATGCCTGGGTTTTTTTCAGTTTGGATTTTTGGTTTTGTTTCTTCCTTTTACTCTCTTCTTCTCTCACACCCTATGTTTCCTTCATCACCAAAAAAGCAAAAGAGAGAAAGAAAAGACGATCAAATAGAAAAAATAATGAAAGGCTGACTTGATTTTTGAGAAATGAACAAAAAACTGAAACACTTCCCTGAAGAGTTTTATGGAGCTCTGTTTTTTTTAAAATGAGATTTTTTTTTTGTCACAATATTTTGAAATGCAAGTTTCTTTTCTTTCTTTCTTTGATTTTCTTTCATTCATTCTTTGATTCTTTAGTATTGTTTTTTACTGGACAGGAAATTTTCCTGACTGCTATGGAACCATTGGTCATGTCAACTTCTTCTTTTGCTGTTAAGTTCCAGTAAATCCCTTGGTCATGTTTTAAGGGTCTCTAACACTCAGCATTCATATCTATCAAATCTCAGCTACCTGTCAAAGGTTTTGCCCAGAAATCTTCTGCTATTAGTAAAAACTTATCTATGGCTTTCGGAGTCAAGTTTGACCTAATTTGGTGAACCACTGACAAATTCTTCCTCAAGCATGTTTACCATAGAGCCATGAGTGACATATGTTCACTGATTAATTTTATAGGAGTTATTCTCAGTTCTTGATACCAAAACAATCATTCTAAAGTGTGTTTATTATAGCAGCGAATTGAAAATTTAAAATTTGAACTAAATTTTACTTCAGAGATTCCCATTGTATGTTTTGAGCTCTAATTTTACTCTCAGTCTGGAAAATACATCTCAAGGTATATTTTCCTCCTGACAAAATATATCTCAGATACATAGAGATGACACAGAATGGGTAACAGTGTTGGAAGAAGCCTGAAGGAGACTTAAGAAGCCTTTGGCTACTTCAACTAAGCATGTCTCTGAAGAGCTGTTGCTTTTACCTGTAGTACTATGCCGTGAGGATCTGAAGAGCATTTCCATCAGTGAGAGCAGCTGGAGAGAGTTATACAATAATCACCTGCAAATTTGACAAAGCAAAGTCAGGATCTTAATCCCACAATTCATTTCCTTTGATATATTATCTGTCATATCCCCCTTCCCACACAACCTCTTTATCCTGAGAGGGAGATGACACGTCACCTGCTCCCTTGACTGTTAAGACAGTTCTTTCTTTCCCCTTTCTCTTTCCCAGTCTCGTTCTTTCTCTCTCTTGTCTGTCTCTCAGTTTTCTTCTGGTTTTTCTTCCATCTCTCCATGCCTCCTTTATGACTCTTTCAAAGGAGAAGGGAGAATCCTGTTTACTTCAGCTTGACAAAAAATACCGCAGCAGAGAGAGGGAGCCTGTGATGAGGATTTTGGCCACATGGCCCACATCAGCTGAGAGTGTCCCAGTGTGCTCCTTTAGGTATGGCTGAGCTGTATTTTAAGCATAAGCCCAAACTCTGCTCATTTCACTTTCAAAGAGTCTGGACAAGCCCTTGGGGAGCTCCAAAGTCCAGGGAGGAGAAAGCTGGCATTCGTGCTGCTGCTGTATGGAGAGGACAGGCCTGGCTGTGGACATATCTGCACGCCTGCATGTGCCACCCAGCTGCCTCGGGGAGCAGGCGGGACGTGAGATCTACATGGCACAGAAAAGCCCAGAGCTCAATGATAAAATTTATACAACCAGGCTTTCCATTATCAGGGGCTGCTCTGTCACTGGCGCTCAGCTAACAGAGGCTGCAGAAGCCTAGGTTACAATTAATGTAATGTTTAATATCTTCTCACATCTCACCACATAAAGATGTTTTCAAGTGTGAGTCAAATGACATATCTGGCCCATAATTTTAAATTGACACAAAAATTTTTGATAGAGACCATGAAGGCTAAAAAACCAAGGTTATTTATATCTCATATAATCCCTGTGAAATCCTAGGAGTGGAGTCACAGTGTTTGGGTTCTTGTCTAACCAAGGCTCATTGATTTTTAAGTGCATAAATTCAGAAACTCGATAGACCTCGCCAAAGACAATACAGCAAGCAGCCTGGTTCAGAGATTCCCCTGGGGAGGAGATGTGGTTGTAAACATTTGAAAACATTTAAATCCAGTGAATGCTCTAGTTATATTTGGTAGGTCTGACAGGACAAGCAGTCCTAACAATCTGAAACACTGGACAGAAAGGAAGGAATAACTTGCCAAAGATAACGAAAGCCTCACACAGCCCTTGTCACATCACTTCTGCCAGGACACAGAGCTATCATGGTCTTAGTCCTCCTAGAGATGTTCTCTCCTAGCAGTTCTGACCTTAAGAGAAGTGACAGATGCTTTTTCATTCCAGGTTCACCTGGTGGGAGACTCACACACTGCACAAGGATTGAGGAAGACTTTCACAGGGGGCATAAGCATGGCATTTTCATGCTGGGCTACAGCAACAGGCAGCAAAGACCTTCATATGGGCCTGACACCTTCAGCCACTTCTAAAAATCTCTTTGTAGCCTCATGTTAAAGATGGGTTTAAATCAACATTTGTGTAGATGTGCTGAAGCAGAAATAATAAATAACTTCCCTAGACCCTCGGGGGAAGGCAAAAGGCTTGGTCCAGGTTGATACATGGCTGGTACCCTGGCCCTGTATCATCTCTCATGGTAGTGTCCAGGACTGGGCTCAAGCCCCTCAGTTCCCACATCAGCATTACATGGGGTAGAAACGAAGCCCTCTTAAGGGAGAAAATGGAAATCTATCTGTGCAGAAAAATATAACTGACTTCTAAAACTATGTCAATTCAAGAAGCCTCAGAATGCCTCTACCAAAAAAAGGTGTAGAACAAGGAGCATATAATGTCCAAAGACATGATGAATATAAGGGGATTATAGTTCAAAACCAGAACTCTGAGGTTTGTGAGCAACAGACATGAGTAGCTAGGAGACCAAAGGGGTTAGTGTTAGATAGACGGGTAAGGAGAACAAGAGCGTTCGCAAAAATACCAGGGGAGATGAAGTACTGGCAAGTTGAATCCTTCAGTAAACTGAGAGACTGAATTCTTTTGAAATCTGCCTTTAAATAAATATACAAACAGAAAGTTTGAACAACTAGAAAACACTGGAGAGAAATAAACCTGTAGAAATAAGGAAAATGACAAAGAATCAGTAAGGGAATGTAGAAAAAATATGAATATAAACAAATCAGCTTTCCACATTGTGTAAAACCCAGAACACTCAGGGAATTGAACAACAAATTTATTGTACCACCAACAATTATTTTTTGACAAATCATGGGAGATTCCCAGGGCCTGGAGCAAAGCAAATATTGTTCAGATTTTTCAAAGAACTGAAGCATGATCCAAATAATTACCATCTCATATGCCAGTTTTCTTTCCCTGGTAGTATAATAGCGAAACTAATTTCCTGAGACCTATGGGGCTGACTTGCTCATTACCCACAGATGATCCAGTGTAGTCCTACAAAACACTGGTGCAGGATTGACTGACTACCATGGTCCCAGCCAGGGAAAAGAAGAATGACTTTCTTGACTGTGATGATCCAGCAGCATGTCTGGATCCCACAGTGCAGACCTGCAGAGGAAATACACAGGATGATGCCAAACAAACTCTTGTCCAAACTATAAAATATGTTAGCGCTTTGTCTAAGTTAGCTAGTGACAATATTCATTTACCTGATCCTAAACTCAGAGATGCTGTGGAAAGAGATTTCATCTGTGAAGAACGCATGAGGAAATACTCCCTTACTTGGCCAAGGGCTGTAGCGACAACCTGCACATCTTGCTCAGATCACATATGTATTCCTAGAAATGCATTGGGAAGGAATTCAGAGACAACTAAAAGATTTACAGATGACCTAAAAAATTATCCCTGATTGTTAATATGAAAAAAATTAAGAGACAATGATAAAGTAGCCATGGTTTCCATCAGGCTGATGTTCGTAGCTGTTTGTCCAGCATCTGGGAAAGGGCTACGACAAAATTCCTTTCCTTAATTTCTTATTCCCACCCAAAGCCTGCTGCTTTTTACTTTGTGCAGGGCATATATATTTCAGCCACAACCATTATTTGTAGATAGTTTTTAGGGCCAGGAGGGACCATGAGATCATCAGTTCTGACCTCCTGCATAACATATGCTGTAGAATTTCATCCAAAAATGTAATGAACTATTCACCTCAGTTGTGGAAGTGAATGAGGGTTGAACCTGTGACTGTTTGATTCTGTGTCTTTTGTGGGGATCATAAATGTGTTTTGACATTTCTTCATAGACTCTGCAAAGCACTATCACATGGAAAATCCTATATGATAAGAAATTCTCTTTTCAGAAAACCCCACTACTTGAAGAAAGAGAAGGGGGGAGGGAGGGAAGCCCACAGTATAAATGAAAAAACTTAGAGATCATCATCTTTTCCAAATCTCCCATCAAGTTTTTTTCTTGCACTCTTCCCAGTTAAATTTTGTCAAAATAACCAGAGTGGGAGAAAAAAAAACTTACTGAAATGTATTTCTACAGTAGATTTTATACGTCCATTCAGTGTGGTCTAATGTAAGTCAGGCTTTAACAAATATTTTTCTCAACTTGATTCCAGTATAAAATTGTAGAAGTTACTGAAAGGTGAAAAAAACCCTCAATCTATTCAACTCTAAAAAAAAAAAAAAAGACATTTAAGGGAGGTCTAACAGAAGTATACAAAAATCTTAGCTGAATGGATAATATCAATGCATGTTACTACTTTTGATACTGCACAGATGACAGGATCGAGGGCATAAATGGAAGTTCAAAAAACAAATTCAGAGGAGACATAAGGAAGTGCTTTGTCACTCAAAGAATAATAAATGTTTGGAATGGCCTACTGGGCAAGGTTGTTGAGGCAAAGACAGTGGGCTCGTTCAAGAAGCAATTAGATGCTATCCTGGGGGAAACGCTGTATTACAAGAGACAAGCATCAATGTGTTGAATGGCCTTTTCTCATTCCTAACATTTTCTATGTTCTTTTCTCCAGCTTGTACTCTTAAGGGTCTGCAGCCTCGGTGTATGATATCAAAACTGAAATCAGGCCCAGCAGTGTTCTCCACTAAACTGGGCCAAGAAGCATAATAAAGATTTGGCCTTGCTATAAAAATGTGCCGCACTGTACTGTTACCCTGCTTATTCCATGCTGGCTTCTGGGTTTCTAATAAAGGAACAGGAGTTGGGCAAAGCACCCAGGGTTCAAAGATTTGTTTCACACCTTGTGTCGACTCCAGAGCGCACTTTCAAGAAACTGGGGCACCCTACCCTTCAGGTGGGAGCACTTCAGAGGTGGGCCAGGACAATTCCAGCGCATGCAGGACTCTTTGGATCCATTGCAACCTAAACTCAGTATTCAAATATGCCTTTATTAGAAGTTATTAATATTTTTTGAGAATTGCTCTGTCTCTTTCAGCTTAGCCATCCCTTCTAATGCTGTTTCTTCCTCCTTCAGACACAGCATTAATCATTTACCCCCCGCTTTTCTCCTTTGCAGACATCAATAGGGAATAAAGTTCGTATTTGTTCTTCGGTGCATCCGGTGTCACCCACAGGACAAGTGAGTCTTTAGAAGGTTAAATAACATACTGCATTGTGCAGAAATGGGCACACATTAAAAAAAAAAATCGACTTTAGTACAGTGGTGAGTGTCCCTACCTCTCATGCAGGAGATCGGGGTTCAATTCCCACCAGGGAGGCCGTGGTGCTGTTTAAGAGTTGGACTTGATGATCCTTGTGAGTTCCTCCAGCTCAAAATATTCTGTGATTCTGATTCAGCAATCAACTGAAATGGGACAATTGCACCCTACCAACTACTGGGAAAATCACATCTCCCCTCATGCTGAGGTCCCTTCAACTGTCTCATCACACTCCTGCACTTCTGGGGCAGCACAGAGGGTCCAACCAGAGATGTCCCACTTGGAAAGTGTGAAGTTCAGTCGCTGAGCAGCCCAGACCTCCTGGTACCCAGCTTGGCAAGCTGAAGTCAACTCAGAAGAGAGGGGTGATCCAGGATACATCCTAAATTAACTGTTGAATTATGCTGATCTGAGGGTGTCCAAAGAAGGGCAATGGAGCTGGTGAAGGGTCTGCAGCACACGTCTGATGAGAAGTGGCCGAAGGAGTTGAGAGTGTTTAATTTACAGAAAAGGAGGTTCAGAAGAGACCTTATTGCTCTCTACAACTGCCTGAAAGGAGGTTGTGGTGAGATAGGGATTGGTCTCTTCTGTCACATAACGAGGAACATGAGGAAATGGCCTCTGGTCATACCAGTGGAAATTAAGGTTGGATATTAGGAAAATTTTCTTTACTAAAATGGTTGCCAACCTTTGGAACAGGCTTCCCAGGGAAGTGGTAGAGTCACAGTCCCCTGACATATTATTTAAACGATGCGTAGATGTGGCACTTGAGGACATGGTTTAATAGTGGACCTGACAGTGCTGGGTTAATAGTTGAACTTGAGGTTCTTAGAGGTCTTTCCTAATCTAAATTAGTCTATGATTTATATAGTAATAAACTTATGGGTTATGGAGGAAACTTCAAGGGCTCTCTGTAGCAGGCTGCATTGAGCCACTACAGTAAAGATGGCCTCTCCTCCCCTAAACTTACTGAGAATCCTGCAACAAGACTTCATAGGCAGAAGAAATTCTTAAGTACTTGAATTTTACTATACACACAGGACTGTGTAGCTCTCATCAACTACTTCATAGGCAATGCAGCAAGGAGGTATTTTAAGGAAATATTCAAAGAATCACAGAATCACAGAATTTATAAGGTTGGAAAGGACCATAGAGATCATTGAGTCCAACCTACTATCTGTTACCTAACCTAACCTATTGCCAGCCTATTACCTAACACACCATCCTATTATCTAAATCATGTCACTAAGTACATCATCCAATATTTTCTTAAACACCTTCAGAGACTGTGATTCCACCACCTTCTTGGGCAGGTCATTCCACTGAGAAGTCACTCTTTCTGTGAAAAAGTTGTTCCTAATATCTAGTCTAAACCTGCCCTGGCTACAATCTCCTTCAGGTAGTTGTAGAGAGCAATAAGCCTTCTTTTTTCCAAACTGAACAATTCCAGCTGCATTTGTAGCTGTGCTTTTTTGTACAGGAATTTTCCACCACATATAAGGTTCTACAAATGAGAAAGTATTGGACTGCATTGGATGGTAGGGGGAGGAAAATGTATGGATGTGCAAGAAATGCTTAGCTAAGAAAACAGCTGAATGACTGGAGGCCAAGGATGGCAGTATCTCCCTCTCCAGCCAGAGTGCAGAAGGAAAAACGAACCTTGAAAGCCACCCCCACCGAGAAGACAAAGCAATGCCTAATTCAGGGCAATACAAATAGAAGTTAAATTCATATGAATTGCTGAAAGACTCACAATATGTTCTTTCTTCCCAAAAATCTTCTGCAAGTTGTTTCTTTTTTTTTTCCTTTTCATATTATTGTTTTTTACTAGTGAAGGATTCTTATTCTTATGGTTCTAACCTTCATTACTGTGGCTTTGTGCCTCAGCACTCCAGGGAAAATGCATATTCAGAATAGCTTTACAAGTGCTGCCGAAGCCATTTGATGTCTGCACGACTAGCTAAATTATTTGCTAACAAACTTTGAGACTTTTTGCCCTTCCAAAGAAACCATTTCACATGTGGTTTTTGGCTTCCTCTGCAGTGGCTCAGCAATATTATTTTATCCCACAAAGAGCATATTATTGTTTAATATCACTGCTATATTCCAGTATGTTCCCAAGATGATAAATGTTGGCACAGAAAAGAGGTAACTTTTTGAAACAATAAGTAATAAATTGTGGAAGGCTGAGGTAAATATTTTTCCATGTCCCCAAACAACTCTTGAGTGCATTCCTGAGGAGTGTATTGACAGTAAAATGTTTGAGAACAAGAAAATTTGTTGGATCAGGTTGTGGTTGTTGTCCAACACATAAAATACCAAGAAAATTTTTAGCTCTTCCTTCCATCTGTCCCAGTGTGTACTTCTGGGTACAGCTTCAATTAAAGCATTCAAAATGTCTACTATAGAAAATAAGAATATGAATTAATTAGTGTGAGAAGATAAACTGCATTTTTCCAAGAAAATTTGAAAAAAACAAACTGAAACAAAAAGTTTGTCAGCTAAGTCCAAATGTCTTGGCAATGAATTATTCAAACACCTGGTTTCACTGAGTCACATTTACCTGCAAATACCACAGCTGGAGATGTGACATCATCAGATACTTCAGACACCTCGATTTGCCTGGCCAGTGAGATCTGCAGTGCAATAGGCACCCATTCCTGCCTGATGGCAAGCAACCTGCCCAAGCAAGGACAGGAGACATCACACATGGGTTGCTAAGCACTGAACGTGTGCAGTGAGCTATTTGTGACCAAATTACTGATAACAAATGTCAAAAATTAACTACATTAAAAATATCACCTCAATATTATATTTGAAAACAATACCTGCTAGCAGACAAGCAACAAAGAGAAAAAGGTGACCAAAACGAAAATATTTCTACGGTATCATTTACCTGCAGGTAGCGCCACCACAGCCATCTTTGTGTGAATTGCCTACAACGCCACGCGTGTAGCTGTCCGTCTCTACCCCTGTACATCCTTTTGAACCCCATCCTTACAGCTTCTGCCCTCAGGCTAGCACTCTCACCCAGGAGGAGTGTTCACTTAACCCATGAGGAGCCAGAGGGAAAAGAACTGGTGACTGGGGGCAAAGCTGCAGGTACTGACCCCAGTCGCATGAAAATGAGCACTTCAGTACACATACAAAAGGCCACTTCATTATTTTGCACTGATATAAGAGGATTTTTACAATTTTTAAATATTGAATTATGGACATGTTCAGCACCCTTCTGGACCAATATCTGCCTATTTAAATACAAACTACTAATCCTCTAGCACTCTAAGACATATTCAGTATACATACTCTGTAGTTGAGACATAAATAATAAATGCAATTTAAACGGAAATTTGAGCAGACTTTCCATTAAGTAACAGATCACTGTTGGATGGGCATGGCTTTTTATATCTGGCAGAGGGCTGTATCTCAGATATGTAGACATCATGTAGAGATGGGATATTTTGTACTAACATTAATAATGATGTTCCTACATTGCTCATGCTGTGGAAATGCTTCCTATTCATCTCATTATCTTCTGGTCCCACAATGGCAACATGATGAGTGCAGAGAAATAAGTGAGATGCCTTCTTTGTGTGGTGGGCATAAAATGGTTGCAAACTAGATGAATGCTTAAATACATTATCTCTTTGACATTTTGCACTACCCTTCTGGAAAGACCCCATATATTTAATATCAAAAGGGCAGAGACCACTTACCATAGGAGAACGAGAGAATAACTGCTTTGTCCTGCTATCTGTATCCCAGGGAGCAGATCACAGAGGAACAAGATGGTTTCCCTCATGCCTTGAAAGGGGCTGATGAGAACCCAGAAGCACCTAGATAGAAGTCAGATCCGTTCACTCATGTCAGTCCCACAGATCTGCTCTAAATCTCTCTTCCCAGTTGCCTCCTCCAGGGTTAAAAAGATGGCACAGCAGAGTGTGCCAGAGAGGTTGTTCTGAGTTATTGTTGTGTACATTTCAGTGGTCATTGCTGTCTTCATAATCCTCATTTCAATATAAATCACTTCTGTTTTCACATTTTCTCCTGGACTAGTTCCACATCCCAAGGAACACTCCCATGAGTACTAGTTGAATTTGGTCCTCCCAGCTTTTCCTTAATGACCTTTCACAACATTGGTAAAGGCTTCAGCACTCACTAAAAGCATCAAAGGGCCTATTCTCATCTTTCATGGAATCTAATAAGAATGGTGGGGCTATATATTCACAAAGCTGGCACTGCTCCTCTGCATATCCTTTAAAAGCTGCAGGAGTCTCTGTGTGAGAGAATGGGAATAACAGCACTGGACTGCCAACCATGGAGGCTACAACATAGAATCCCTTAAAAGACTTGTTAAACCCCCAAAAAAATGATGTCCACAAAACACTTTGCAGGAAAGTAAGAGGTACACAGACTCAGGGACAAGGGACTAATGTGCCTAGATGTAGCTTAGGTCCCACCCAGCCTGCAGCCATAAATTACAAATGATGACAAGACTGCAAACATGAATGTCCTAAACTTCATTGATCTAATTTACATAAATTGACAACTTCTTGTACAACCTAATCTCTGCCATAGGCCTCCTTCCTGCATTCTATTAACAGAATTATGAATATTTAATTTGAAATACAAAATACTAATAAGCACCTTAAATAAAAGAAGATTGTGATAGATTGGCAGACTGCCATACTCACCTTCACTTTATACAGTGTCTCCTTCTTGTCTTCAACCGCTAGATGACATCCTTCTAATGGAATTAATTGTCCTCTTCCTTGGCCCATGTTATTTCTGGTTTAATTACCTTGCAGTTTGGTGAGTGGATGATGCTCTTCCTGCCACTGGTCTTTTGGTATCTGTGTCTCTGTTGCTGCAGGGTGTTGCCTGAATTCAGTTCCATTTTCCTGTTACAAGTTCCTCACCAATAATTCACAGCATTTTCTGCAGAAAGAGCAATTTAGATCCTAATGCAAAGTAAGCTGTGATCAAAATCCATTGGTTTCAACAGCGGATAGACCAGATTTTCATACCTGCCACATACCTCAGTGGTCATAAGACAGAAATGGGCTTTGGAAAATTAAGTTGCACATGTGAGGAAGAAGAGATGACAAGACTGATAGGAAGAAAAGAAACTGAGTTTCTGTTTTCTCAGGAAATTACAGCTTGACCTCAGGTTACTGAAATACTTCCATTGACTTCATGGCTTTTTCTTTGCCGATATATCAGATATGAGATCTATCCAGTGAAGTACATTCCCTTGTAATTACTGAACTACCAAAGTGCAAGAAGTTACAAAAGACATTAAATACATATCAGAATTGGCTAATTGGGTTTCGTTAATTTTTGCATTTCTCCATATACTGATTAACTTTTTCATTCGGGTATTTTAAATTGCTAAGAAGAAAATTAAAAATTAAGGAAGGGGAACATTTCTGGGTGAAAAAAGGGAAGGAAAAGGAAGGTTCACCTTACAGGTAAGCAGTCTTTCCTGGTAAACAGGAAGGGTAAAAGGATGATGCCATGACAAAATAGGAAAGCCACTGCTGAGAAGTTTTATAGTCATGGAAGAGCATAATGTCAGGTTAAAGCAAACCCAAACCCAGCCCAAAACCTTAATTTGCATATTTTTCTGCTCCTGGGAAGCTCAGATTTCACTCTGTAGTGGCTGGTGCCTGATTTTTCCCATGACATGACATACTGCCTAGTTTACATGTCCAGCCAGTGCCTTCTATGTGGCCTGTCAGAGCTGGTTTGTCTGTCTCAGGGAGCCAAGTATTAGTAAAGCTGGGGAACACGCTCCTAGATGAAGGGAATATTCCTGTGCCACAAGCCAGACACTGCAGCTACGCTTGAGACCAGCCATGGACACACACTGCACTCCGCAGTGGTATTTATAGGATTGTTAACTGTCGGAGAGATGTGAGGCTCACCCCTGTAACAGCATTTCCTTTGCCTTCAAAAAGCACTTCTCTGAAGTGCCCGGAGACATCCTGTCTTAGGGGTTATTCCCAGTTAAGATAAACCAAGTGAAAATGTGTGGCTGCTGTCAAAAGAAGAATAATGTTAGTGCTTACAAAAGCTCCCCTTCACATAGGAACACCACACCGCTATGCATAACCTCTGCGTTTGATTTCTCTGTCATATTTTCTCATACTGGAGATGGTCCCAAAGCAAACCTCTGAATGCAAGCACAAAACATGATTAAGAATCAAAGACTAGAACACCAGAACATATGTTTGGCTTCTTGCTTGTATCTTTGTAGAGGTCCAGCCAAAATCCTCAGTACAAACACCCTTGAATATTTGTATGTTTTGCACAATAGGCCAAAATACTTGTGCATAATACTATTAACCTTTTGCTGACTAAAACTTCGACACAAATCTAGTAACTGCCATTAATTCTGCAGGGGAGGGAAGGCCCATTTGACCTGAACAGAAGTGTAGCTCAGCCTTGTTTGTCCCCCAGATATTCCGACTACTCCTTCGAGTAAAAAGAATATTTTTTCACAATACTGAATCCCTGAGATGGGTTCCCAAAATGTTCAGACCTTTAGACAAAACTCTGGGAGTGCAGTCCTTCAAGGTATGGACACACTAGGCTTAGTTCAAAAGGACCAGATGCACTGGTTTCTGTTGGAAGCTCCTCGCTTCTGCTTAAGGCAGAAGTTAAGGACAAATTTCTCATATTAAGCTGGTTTACTTCTAGTATTAACATTGGTTAACGTATGTGACAATCACTTTAGCAAAGAGAAAAGCCTTCTGTACAACCAGAGACCTATGCATGTATCTCTCCAACCTAGAATTAGAGGAAAGTCACATTTACCTGCAAATACCACAGCTGGAGATGTGACATCATCAGATACTTCAGACCACCTGGATTTGCCTCCATCTGTCTTATTTATCAACATTTCAGGTTCCCCTGAATGTTTCTGCTCTCCCAGCCCTCTAGCTTTCCTAGACACATCTCAACAGCACTGATCTCCTCTCTGGTGAGCAGTGACAGGACCTGGGGGAATGGCCTGAAGCTGTGTTAGGGACCTTGGATAACAGGAAAAGGTTCTCCAATCAGAGGGTGGGTGGACACTGGAACAGGCTTCCCAGAGAAGAGGTCACAGTACCAAAGCCTGATAGAGTGCAAGCAGCGCTTGGACAACCTTCTCAGGTACATGGGATTCTCAGGGTGGACCTGTCCAGGGCCAGGAGTTGGACATGGTAATCCTTGTGGATCCCTTCCAACTCAGAATATTCTATGATTCTGTATAAGACTAGAAACTACTCAAACTACTACAATTATAGCCCATTTTCCATGTATACCCAGAATCCCAATGATAATATGATGATTTAAGAAAAAAAACATGAAACAAAAAATTCATATAAATGCTAATCCAAAAAGTTTCAGCATGGAATATCTTAATCATGCTCATTAATCAAATCCCAAATAAAATCAGCTGTCTTCTGAAGTGAGAACAGAGAAAAATTAGGACAACATATATATGAAAAAAAAGTTAGACTTTTTCATTCCAGGAGAACTCAGCTAAAAGCTCCCTCCATTCAGGCACCTGGGTTTCGTTTCATAATAGCTTCAGTCCATTGTTCCTTATTATCAGAGCTGACTATGTTCAAGCTAAGGTAGATCTTGTTCCTAAATTTATGTCTCTGTGTGTGACCACTACAATATGTGTTTTGTATGCTTTTTCCTGAAAGCCTAATATAGTGATACCTGTGACACGGCTTGGACTCCCCCTTTCATGTATATTACCAACTCGAACTGCAACCTGCTGGTAGATTTTTCTTAAACTCTAAAATGAGGGTCTAACCTTCTCTTCTTTTTCTTTTTCTTCTCTGTTACCTATAATCTTGATTTGACTCACACAAAAGTGACACAGTGGGAAATCCACTCAAGAAGACTTTGACAACTAACAATGGAAACCTACCTACACGAAAGTTGACTGGTGGCGTTTATAGTGAAAAAATGTATTCAGGTTTAAAGATGTCATCTGTGTTAACTGATCCGTGTTGGTTTTGTGTGTTTTTGTCAAAAGAAATGTGCTGCAGAGTCACCTCTGTTAGAGTAAAGAAAACTAGCCAGAACAACATCACCACTAAAAATAGGCATATACAGGGGGGAAAAAAATCCACCCCAAAATATTTAAGTTTGAGTAAATATGGGGTTTAGGTTGGACCAAATCCAAAGGACTTATATGAAATAGTGACACTTTTAATATTTAAATACAACTCTTATCACATAGTATAACGATAATGTATTATATTATATTATATATTGTTATATTATACAGTGGTCCCTCGCCACTTTGTGCTTCATTATTCACGGTCCCAGTATATCCCTGGTTTTACTGGCTTATCCTAGATTAGAACAATACATTCCAGGGAAGATGGGAACCTTCCTGGAGTGAAAAGGAAAAATCCCCTCCTTATCTACTGTACTATACCTTTGGAATCAAAGGGAGTTTTGGTCACAAATGTAGAAAAAGGAAGCAACAATTATTTACATGTCTATAGAAAGAAAAAAAAAAAAAAAGAACACGCAGTAACACAAAGGTAACAAGGAGAAAAAAAAAAAGTGAAAAAGAATATTCCACCCCCTGCCCCCCCCCCACAGGAGACAAAAGGGGTCCTCCACCTCAACCCAACATCTCCACCCAACAATGCTTGTTGAGGAATTCTGCCTTTTGTTTAGTTCACATCTCGCTTCTTTAGAGTTTGAGATGGTGGTTCTCGAAAAATTAAATCTAATCCATGTTTACCCTATTTACTGCAACTTCACAGATTTCTCTTACCTCAGCATGTTTCCAGACCTGGCCCCTGGTGATATTTGAGGGTTTACTATATTCTGTTCTATTCTATTCTATTCTATTCTATTCTATTCTATTCTATTCTATTCTATTCATATATGCTCCTGTTCCTTTTGCCTTCTCTAATGCAAAAACTATTGTTATTTTATGCAGTACCAAAAGTGTGGTAAACATGCCACAAGGACTAAATTAAAATAAGACCATTACATTTTTCAGTAGTAGCTACCGACTGTTTTGACTTCAGTTTTAGAGTCAAAGTAGAGATATTTTACACAGATTCCTGTCCTTCTAGAATGAATTCTTGCTGCAAAACAGCTTTCCTCATCAGATGGGACACCCAAGACCATTAGTTCGGTTGGAAATCTTCAGCATTTCATCCCAGAAAAAGGAAGATGTGCAAACTAATACAAAGTTCAAAGATGCCAATACCGAAGGAAAAGGTCTTGACTGAACCTATGAAGGTATTAAAGTCATTGATATTGTACAACCTGTCCCCATGTCCTCCTCCACATTACTAGGTCTGCTCTGCTAGGCCAGATCTTGTTGCTGGACACAGCTGCCTAGAAGCTGTTTGTCTTAGTATTATATTCACTGCTAAGAGATGTTTTTGACAAAAAGCATATCAAATACTCCATGTATGTGAAACCCAACGCAAAAATGTTCCTTCGGGTGAGGTTGCAAATATATGAAGTGGAGATGACACGACTACACCATCCCTATGAAATGCAGGACAGGGAAACCTGGTGGCTCCTGGAAGAAACCCCAGGTGCTGAGACACAACAGTGATGGACACTGTGCAAAGTATGAATGAAACAGAAAGGATCTGAAGGCAGAAGGAAGCAGAGAGTCAGTTGCATCACTCAGTTCATTTCCACAGGTCAGAGTAGCCGGAAAAAAGGACAATGTTCAGAGGGGTCTGTACTATTGTACTCCATGCTGCAGGTGTTCTCTAGCTAAACAGAAGACTTTAATGGGTTAACAGATTTATAGATTGTAAATTTTCCCATTTTCCCATCCTGTCTATTGCCTACACTTAAGAGATGTCTGTGTATTAAAATTCACTTAAAAATTTAAAGAGGATGAAGGAAAGAGAAATATCAATGATTCGAAGTGAAGCCTTTGTTCAGGGTTTTTTCACTAATCCAAGTTCCTTGTCATCCCTCCTGATGCAGAAGAGGAAAAGTTCATAAAAGCAAAACACTTGGCTGCTTCAGCAAAATTTAAACAGTAACAGAGAACTAAACTACATTGTTGGTGCAACAAGGAGCACCCCAGAATATCCAGTGAGAAGCAAATATTTTGAGATGAGTGACTGGAGAAGGAATTTTGTCTCCTGTCATTGTGGCAACCCTGATTTTGCTGTGCAGGTTCCAAGTGTGTGTATTACGAAGGATATGAACTGTGTCACAGTGTGTCTCATGACTACATCGCTTTTACCGCCATTTTAGAGCTGGGTAAACTGAGGGACTTGGTTAATTAATATCTCAGACTACTAGGAATGCAATTTGTGCATCTTGTTTCATTTCAGACATTAACACACATTTCTGGTATGCTCACTCATGCACGGTACATCTTCCCCATACAGATCCTCCACTTCAGCCCAGACAGGGGTTATGGCAGGAGCATAGCTCCCATGTCACGCACCTGATTACGACTACAGCTTCACTGCCAGGCAAGTCTCAGCATCAGACCTACATAAGAGGAAAGCTGGCTAAATTCTCCAACAAGAAAACGCCCAAAAGTTGTGTGATTAAACAAAACAAACCCAAATCCCTTTATATGCTACCTTAGAGAGGATGTGTTCAAGTGCAGGTTGGGGTTAGTGTGTCTCTGTCTACCATTGGGTTGTCAGGGTAATTGACCCAGCAGTACTTGCCCAGAGGAATAGACAATGTTTGAAATTCCTGTTAGAAACAATTATCTGCTTGACTTTAAAGTATGGGTCTTTCTGCGTTTGTTTTTTTTTAGGAGGGCATAAAAAAAACAAAGCAGAAAGGCTCACAACTCTTTGAAGGTCTTGTTTGTGCTGAAACAGACTTCGTGAATTGGTAATTGGCCTCTCAGAGCCCAGGGGATGTGAGGCTGAGACAGCTGGGCAGGCAAGCACCACTGCCGTGCTCAGCTTCTGCAGCCACCCACTGACCCTGCCTGAATACAGGGTCTTTGCTGCAGTGGGACGTCACAGTCCCCATCCCACAGCCTGCACTCAGCACCTTGCTTGCTCAACCTCCCCCACTTCTCGCGATCCTCCTGCAGTGTACCCATCCCTTTGCTCCACTGCAAAGAGCTTGAGAAGAGGCCACATGGAGACGTGACTGACACAAGAATGTCAGTTTGTGGTCAAAGCACCCAAGCCCCCATGTTGCTGAAGAGCATTGCCTGTTTCACAAGGGCAAAGAGAGCAGGCACCTATATCTGTGGACAGCCACAGAGAAAAGCCACAAACATGGAGCTTTTCAGTTCTTCAGCATTGTTGTTTCCTGTTAAACTAGCAGCTGAAATGATGGAAGCTCTCTACAGGTTTTGCTTGCTCCAGAACAGAGGTGGGGGAATGTAAACAAGGTGCTTGCTTTGCCTAGAAGTGAAGTCAGAGCTGACTCCACAATCACCTGTCTCAGAGGCACAAGTTAGGTCAGCCTTGCTGCTGGACAACAGCCCCTGAGTTTTAGAGAGAATTCTCTGCTCGCTGCCTTCCCCGGTGCAGCCCAGCTCAGAGGATTGGAAGGCATTGGAGAAGTGCCTCAGAAAGCAGGAAGACGCTCACACTCTTAGAAGCTTCCCTGCAGGACATGCTTGTTCCCTAAGGGCTTGCAGCATTTCAGGTGCTGTTCTTGAGGGCTTTGCCTTTCACCCGGGGCAGGACTGGCTCTTCTGCAGGTGAGGGGCTGGGGGAAGGAGGTGGCCTGCTGGCTGCACAGCGATGCCTGAAGCTGCTGTCTGAGGAGCTGCTCAGGTTTTCTTGTGCTGACACTTAGCTTGGAAACAATCCCTCCACATGGAGACACGTGGATCAGTAAAAAATTTCACTCCTCTACAAACACTGTCACCTGAGCAGAAGGATGTATGGCCTGGATTTTACATTTATCTCTTTCACCCTCATAAATCCCTAGGTTAGAAACAAAGAATGATCTTCAGCAAGACCGTGGGCATTTCATGGGCAGCCTCTTCATGTCCCTGCTCAGTCAAAAAACAAGACACTGGCTGGTCCCAGTAGTGTCCCCACAGCCTTTCTGGAAGGCAAGGCTCATTGTGAGCCTGGAAGTGGTGCACAGAATTATTAATTTAGAATAAAGCTTCTGCTTTCCCTCTGGGGCCATGGGTGAAGACAAGCCCATAAGGCAAATGTACACGGGAGCTGGATAACACTTGTGGCTGTGCAGAGAATGGGCAACTTCAGCCTTGCTGGTCCCAGGGAATTCAAACTGTTAGTAAAAATAATTAAGCCTTGCCAATGTCTTTGCTTTAAAAATCAAAACAACAATAACAAAAAGACCAGTCAGGTTAATTACGCTAGAGCAGGGAGGAATCTCTAAGATGTAAATACATTTTCACGAACATTAAAAGCAAACCCCTCTCTAAAGTGTTTTTCTTTCACAAGCAAGCAAGAAAATGCATTGGATAAAACAAACTTTGCTTATTTTAGTTTCGACTCAATTACCTGTTAATGGAAAAAATCTGGCACCACTAATAATAAGGCAGGAATGAGATCACTGTTCTGGAGGCCTGGCTTGTCAAGGAAGCTTGCAACAAGAAGTGCATTTATCTGCCTTTCTATAACCCTTTTCAAGCATTCTGTCAAGGAGCCCAAACTGAACAGCCAGTTTAGGAGGAACTTGGAACCCACCCCAGGCCCCCTCAGCCCTCTGGGAAAAGGAAAATTATTGTTGGCAAGTCTGCCTGGCTCCAGAAGTTGATCCAGTGCCCCCCACTTGCCCATGCAGCAGCAGACAGAGCTAAGAATTTTGTTATAATTAAATAACAGCATGCTGATTGGTTGCTGGAGGTGGTCTTGAAACTGGTGTTTAAGGCAGTGGAGAACAACGGTTACTATTCATAGAAAAAGCAGAGTCTTAAAATCCATCTGTTTCATTCCAAATTTAGGCCAAAAAAATGCTCACTCACTGTCTTTAAAAATACCACCTGCTTAGCTATTTTGTATAATGTGCCATTATATAAGTTTGAAGAGGGAGCAGGCAGGGAGGCAGCGGGGGCTGAGGAGGGGTGGGTGGAACAGATTAAAAAGATATAGTTAGATCCAAAAATACCCCAGCAGTGTATTTAAAAGAGAACATAAAATAAGGGAGCAAGTGAGACAATTTCTGTTGAAGATTAAAACCAGGGTGTTTGCTAATGCCTGGGAACCAGCTACTACAAATGGTCTTGTTTGCAAAATAGATAATAATTTTTCTTCTCTTTTTTTGGAAAAAACACCTTTCTTGCTTCACACATCCAGCTCAAGTCTTCACCAAGCTACAGAGCTGTGGAGACACCCTGGGCCTTTTCCACCCTGTAGACCTTTCTGGTCCCCACCAGGGCATTGCATGCCTGCCTGGGCACAGCCCCTGCCAGCCCGTACTTCCCAAATAGGGCTGTGCTTTCCATGGGTCAGCTGGTGCCAGCAGCTGAGGAGAAAGAATGAGACAAGGAGTGGCATCTACTTTTCCAGAGCAGCTTTGCTCTGCGAGCAGTAAAATTAGCAAGGCCTGGTGTCCTGCAGATGTGTTTCCTATCTCCCCACTGTTCTTCCCCTCCCTTCGCTTCCCCACTGCAATCTTACGTAATATTATATATTGCAGCTGCAGTATTTCCAGTTTTCCCTATACCCTTAACTCTCTCCATTGTTCCCTCCAATATCCCAATACTCTTCACGTCTCCTACCTAATCTTCTTGGCCTGCCAGCTGGGCAGGACAGTGCAGATGCTGGTCCAGAAGTAGACGTGTGATAATTGGCCATCTGGATGCTGCCAGAGAGAATGGATAACAGCTGAGCTATCCCTCCCTTTTCTTCAGTAGTGGATCTGGAAAGCCTCTCTTCTCAATGCTTGCACAGATTTCCCTGGAACTCAGAGGGACTTTATCATCTCTGATAGTTTGACTGCTGCTGTCAAATCTGGTTCAAAATGCCAAAATATTCAAGAATTATCAGGAGAGGGTCAAACAGATGGACAGAGAACATGACTTCATGTTCTCCACTGTCTTAGAGGTCCAGACTAACAACCACTCATCCCAAACTTAAAATCTTTTCCAAGCCCAGAAAAGGACCAACTCCTGGATCATGGATGAAATTGATGAGTTAATATTTTTGATGGATTCCAGAAGAAAATCAATCCAGAGGTTGGAAGTCTACAATCCTCAAAGTGTCCCTAAACAGGTTGGTGACATTGTTGACAATGACAGGTACTTGCGATGCATTCACTCATAGTTGAGCTGCCTTAAAAGTTTCAAGGTGGTTTTCGAGGACATCTTCAAATGAATGCCAAAGTAACTGTCTACCCTTTCTTTATAATACTATCTTTATAATGCTAATATTTATAATATTATTATTAATATATAATATAGCAATTGCTATAATCTCTGACAAAATTTGAATATTCATAGTTTTATGACTCCAAGACTTCCGGTCCAACAAAAATCACTAAAGATCAATCTTGGTCCTGCACTGAATCTAGTCCTGGAGCATGTCTCCCTCCCAGAACAGCATCCCAAACCTATACCCAGAATCTTGGGTAGTAAACTGCTCCTATGTATGTGCTGGACATAGCTGGGCAGCAGTGCCACACATGATTGTTATTATTATTATATACATAATCATCATAATAATCTTTCATGATTTTTGCAGTGACCTATGCAACTTCTTTACTGTAAATTCTCCTTATCTTTCTTATGGTCTAATGAAATTAACTGGACTCTTTATAAAGATTGCTCTTTTTTCCCCTGCCTTTCCCTTCCTCACTTTTTTTTAAAGCAAAACTTAAAACCATGTGGCACTGCTTTACTGAGGCAGCAATTGCTTAAACTTTTTAAATTTCATTCTTCAAGTGAAAAATGAGATTTACAAAACTAATGGAAAATAAATGTCCCCAAAAAACATGCAATACATTGACTTGCTTCCTTGGTTTAGTCTATAAAAACAGATGGAAGCAATAGCAACAGTGAATTACCTACTGTACGTAGGGTCCCATCTCACTTCTGTGGATCTGGAGGTGAATGTGGTGATCAGATCATACCCCTGTGGTTTGTTGCTCACCCTATTTTACACCTACAGTAAGGAAGGACTGTCTGGCCTGGACTGATGGGGTCCTTGGCTATAACTCCTGGGCACAAAGGGAGTACATATAAATAATGGTCATTTTCTCCCAGGAGCCTTGACCCAGCTCAGATCCTCAAGGCAAGGGAAATTCAGAGGCAAATCTGAAGGTATAACCCTCTAAGGCACAACCTACAGGAAAAACAAGCAGTTGCTTTCCCAGGAATATACAATTGTTTTCCACAGCAAGTAAGTTCCCAGCATGAGTTATCCACCACACTCATAAGCTCTGTTCAACATATCTTTCAAACACATGCCTCTTACCACACACACAGAACAACAGATTTGTACAGGAACGGTGTTTTTGAACTCTGATTTGCAAAGTTTGCTAATAAAGCAGCAAGCAAAGAAGAGAGTATTTTGCTGAATATAAGAATCATACCTTGATGGCATCTACTTTGAATCATGGCATTCAAAGATCTCCCCGGAGCACTATGCCTTACTTTAGAAGTGAGCAGCTATCCCCAGCAGAGACGTTGCACATGTGTCTGGCTGATGGATGGCCATGCTCTAGCAAAACATTTAGGAAAAAGAAAAAAAAGATTCCCTAGAAACCTTAAATAACAGGAGAGTTATTTAAGCATTGCATTCAATTTGCTGGCTACCAACAAAAGGAAAATTTGGCACCATCCACAAAGACTTTGCAGCAATGTCCTTTTCCCAGTCACAGAGTCCCATCCCACCCACAGTCCACGTGCTTGTCACAAGTGAGGAGGGGACATGATCTGCTGAAGTTAAGGGGAGTGTCATGTTAGACCACAACAGAAACACCATCAAGCCTCAGATCCAGGGAGATAAACAGGAGCCTGGTAAAAAAATCACCGTGACTCAATCCCTCTAACAGGATATAAGAAGCAATATTCATGTATACTGACCTTCATTAACATGTTTGAAACAAACAAACAAAAAAGGCTTCTGGCTTGTAAACTAGTGATTCATGACTAGCAATTTAAAATGCTATATATTATTTAAACATCATTTAGTACTTTACCCACAGCCTCCCAGTCCCTCACAAAGCAAATACCTTGTGCAGCCAACAAATACCTTGAAGCCACTTCTGGTTTTATTGGACCCCACAGCACCATTCCAGCACTAGGTCTGGCCTTAGCAAAAGGGACCTGTTCTCAGATCTGTGCAGAATACTTACACTTCCTGCAGAGCTCATCAAGACCAACTGAAGAGCACCACACCTGCACAATGGCAGGGTACAAACCTGCTACGAGTCCTTTACATTCCATTGCCCTCAAGCGCCATTGCAGGAATTACTGTGGCTGAGATTTTCCAAGACAACTGGGGCTATGATGACACTATAGTGACAGATTCCTGGAAAGTATGACATTTAAATCCCCACTAAGTTTAAAAACCCCAAACAAATCAATCATGTAATAAAAATGCTTGCATGTAAATTCACTCTCATCCCACAGCATCTGCAGGCACTGCTGTGTTGGGTGGATGCTGGACGCTCAGCACTGACAGCAGGCTGTGCTGCATTAAAAAGAAGAAATGCAAAACCAGACTTGAATCTGTCCAGAAGATAAATCATAAGGCCAGCATAAGGATCTTGATTAATTAGGGCAACCTAGGCTCTCTTGTATGACCTTTAGAGCCATGTGTTATGGGATCACCAGGTTGAATAAAAATATATTAAAATTAAAGGTATCATCAGACCTGATCTCCCGTTCCCTAGATGGGCTCACTTCACACAGAAGGATGACATTCCTTTAGCTCACAGGCTATTTTTCTTTTGCCAAATCATGTGCCATTTCTTTTAAATGAAAAGGATCTTCTACTGCTGTTACTCATGCACAACCATGCTGAGCAGGGAGAGGGCCAGTGAAAATGCATTTCACGGGCAGTACTATGGGGACCCAAAGGAAACACAGTTTTTCTCACAACTAGAGCAGGCTGCAACTATTTTCACAATTTTTTTTTCTAGGTAGTTTTCCACTCAGCCTGTACATCTTTCTGTCCAGATAAAATGCAGTCAACGCATAAATGAGTTGACAAGTCATTCTCTGCACATACTAAGTTGCTTTTATTAATCCAGAACTGCATGCTACAGATACTGTACAGCATGAACATTTATTCATTACAAAAAATGGCTTCCAAACCATTAAAAATGAAAATTGGAATAAGAGCATAAAACGGAACAGTAACATCACAACTGTTAGGAAACATTCAAAGTATTCACAAAAAATGTTATAGTTAGCATCTTAATAAACCAGAGAAAAATCTGAGACAGTTTTACAATCGCTTCATGTCAACTACAATGGCACTGAATGAACAGATGAACAATTTTTCAGCTTTATACAGCATTTTTTGCAACATCAACATGCCTAGGTTTTTTTTAAGTTTGCTACCTACCTGTATGTAGTAAGTGTACATAAAAGTGGCAGTCTGATTTTCCTTTTATGAATAATCTAATATACAGAATTTGGCCCTTAAGGGTTTATACCTCTTCATTTTAAATGCTTTCCGGACAATCTGCTACCAAACACGTCTGTTATAGGTGACATTAAAACTACATACATATCTACCTATGTAACATCACAGCAAAACATGATGAACAAAAAAATTACAGCATTAAAAAAAAAATAATAAAAGTTGTCGGGAGAAAGTTAAAAGTCATTTTGAGAATTTTGGCACATAAAAATTTTGCACACAGCCTACAGTCCTATTGTCGCAGGGGATTCAGCTGCAGTTCTGAACAGGAGACACTTGGACCTTGCTATTTTTCAAACAGCGTTGCTAAAAATTCCCTTGCTAAATTTTCAAGTCTTTTCACGTGTAATGGCTTTTAAAGCAATTTTATTTGTTATACTATTGATCCTTGAAAAAATGCATCTGCGAATGTCCATTTGGTGGCAATTGTATTTCATATAGCAAAAAAAAAAAAAAATCACAAAAAGAAATCAAAAACAAAATCCCAGAAAAAATATATATATACACATTTATATATAAACTTAAAAACCTTGTACAAATGAGTTGTTATATATAAGATGCTTACACTAAAGGGAAAAAAAAACTTTATACAATGTTTCAAGGAAAAAAGAAGAAGAAAAAAACATTTAAAAAGGGACAACATACAGATACAACAAGCAATTTCTAAAGCAATAAATACTACTGGTCCAATAGCGTTGTGATACTTTTAATTGTTGAGTAGCGTCCCCTCCCCTAAAAAGAACAACACCATGGAACAAGGTATATTAACACATTTTTTAACCCTTTGTTTCTGTACATTTAAACAATAACAAGTAACATCACAATAAAGGTTGTTTCACACAAGGAAGAAAAAAAAAAAAGAAGTAGTAGCGGCACTGCATTCGTTGTGCCCTTAAAGGTTTAAAAACCAGATGTAAAATGATTGGTTCGCAAGCTCGTATTTAATACAAATAATAAAGAACCAATGCCTCCGGCAAGGGCTGCTTCAAAATTGCTTCTTTTTTTTTTAATTTTTAAAATCAGTCTTTAAAACTAAGCTATTGGAACTACATAACAATTATGTATATATATATATTTTTTAAACGCTACAAAGACTTTAAACAGCTGTTGATAAAAATTTTGGCAGAATCATGAGGCTTTTCTCATCTACATATTTAAAAAGGAGAAATTGAAATAAGAATGGGTCAAATATTGACCAATGAACTCGATAAAACATCAACTAATGTAGCCACATGGCACGAATTAAAAACGAAACCGAGAAACGACGACAAACAGTGGACAACAACGAGGAGGAGAAAGGAAAAGAAAAACCATAAAGAAAAGGAGAAAAACCCAAAACCCTAAATACAAACAGAATTCAATCCCCCCGAAAGGAAACCGAAAGGACTAACGAGGCTAAAGCTATTCTAAGGACTTGGTTACAAGGGAGAGCGGCTGGGGCTGTGTCCCTGCCAGCGAGCTGTGGGAATGCAAGGAGGACGTCGAGGGCTGTGCTAGGGATGCGGCAGCGGCCGGCGGGAGGGCGGCCGGCGGGTGGTCCAGGGCCCCGTTGGGGCAGCTGGCGGCAGGCAGGGCGCCGGGCTTGCTCGCAGCGCTCTCAGCGAGGACGAGCGAGGATGGCGGCGGCATCATCACCAGGTGTGCCAGCGGGTCGGGCTTCAATGAGAGCGAGAGGGGTTGCGTTTGTTCAGTCTGTGGTTTCGAGTCTCTAGAGGGGGAGGCGAGCATGGCAGGGGAGGACGGAGGAGAGTCTAGTAAGCTTCCATCTGAAGAGGGTGGGCTGACGCAGCTGCCTTCACCTTGTATGTAGCGAACGCACTTTTTTTTTCTCCTAGAAACAGGGAGAGAGTTATCTGTGAATAAAGGGTAGAGATGCTGATGGAGACAGTTATCTAAAGCAAAGAGGCGTCCACTTGCTACTCTGGGCTCTGCACAGGTGGCTCCCTGGCCCCGCGCACCATCCTGGGGGTCTGGCGGGGTGTCCTCGGCTGCCTTCTTTCCTTATTTTAATAATCAGAAAATCAGGTAAATGGTTTTTGGAGCTTACTGTGCTACTCTACAAATTTTCCTCTGTTGGGAGGGGAGGAGGAAAAAAAAAAAAAAAAGAAATTTAATCCTTCTAAAATAAAAGCTCTGGATAGTTGATGGTATCTCAAGATGTCCCATAATGCTGTCCAACTCAACAGGGCTATCTCTAGACCTGAGTCACCTGTTGTCTCTTACGATGCCCTGCCCTTGGGAGGCAAGAATGGCTGCAAACTAATGCTCATTGCTTTCTCCTCTGTTAAGAACCACACCAAAACTAGAAATGTCAGGAGTCAGACGGAAGGGATATATAGTAGAGAGATCAAGAGAGAGGGGAAATAAAAACAAAACGAACACACAAAGCAAACAGAAGAAAAAACAGGAAAAGAACAGGATAAACAGAGTATGATCCAAAATAACAAGAATAACTGGTTGTATGGCCTGCAGGTTGTGGCTTTAAATTGACTCAGTTTTACTTTTTGTTTTAGGGGAGAGTGAGATAGATTTGGGAAGCTGCTTGTCTGCATTTTGGTGAATTTTCCTCTGAGAGGCCATCGATGTAACTCCAGAGTGGGATCCTATTTCAGTAGGTGAAGAGCATGATGACAGGTACAAAGGTGAGGAGCAACATGGAGCTTATTTTGCACCAGGGAATATGAGTCTCACAGGAGCCGCTCACCTTCAAATAAGTAAGTGACCCGACAGAGATCTTTTCTCCTCCCTCTGTCCACTTAGCAATGTAAAGGAGCAATGAAAACAGATGACAGTGTCACACCATCTCTCTTGCCAAATATATGCAAGACAATTCTAGCAGCAAGACAGAAGTAATGAGGTAAACAACCACAGCATCTGGTAGAATGATGTTCAGTGGGCACCTTAACCCTAAGATTGCCGGCTCTCCAGTCCTCCTATATACAAGCACAGTTTCCATGGGAAGTGCTGAAGCCCAAGGCATATGACAAAGCTCTGCCAAAAACTTTGGACACTCAGTTAAGCTGCGCAAAGCCACCAGTGGGAAGGAGTTGGCTGCCCTCCCCTCTCCAGTGGATATGATGCCCCAGCTCAGCAACTCCATAAGAGAAAGTGCCTGAGCCTGGCACAGCAGCTGAGTTGTCACTGAGTGACATTCCATACTTGTGTTGGCATCCCGACTCCACTGTTGGTCATCAGTGTTCTCCCCTACGTATGGCAACTGTGTTTGGATTAAACCAAGCTCTGCCACCTAAGCAATGGGGCATACTTCTCAACCACAAGGGAGATCAAATCAGCTTGATCTTGGAGTTAAAAAATATCATTTCCCATAGCCAGGAAAGGAACAAGTCCAGAACCCCATCTTTTACCACCTTCAGTGAGGGACCAGTGCTGTCATATCCCTTCCTCCAGAGACTCATGTTCTGCTCCACATTCCACATGGCAAAGTAAGGGGTTAGGGCTATTAAGAGTTTTAACCACGTTAGCCTGCAGATCAATACATGCTAAAAAACTAAAGACAACCATGCAACTTGTATGTTAAAAAGAAAGAAAGAAAGATAGAAGACAGCAAGTAAAGGCTGTAAACCATGCTTTATTAGAGCAACGTTAAAAGAGAGAAAATAATTAATTTGGTGGGCTCAAAACAGAACCTGTTAATTCTTCTACCATCAACAAACAACACGGGTAGTCTCTGGCTTTTGGCTAAGGACAGTGCTGCTGCACTTTCTCCCCTCTCCTGTCTCACTACTTTCTTGCCTCAGTTGTGCAGTGCTACTGGGGCCACATGTCATGCTTGGCCCTTCTGTACAGCTCCAGTGGGAAAGCAGACCAGCTAAGCTTCACAAAGCTCACCAGTATTACTTGTGTGGAAAGGTGCATTTTTACAAACTGAAGACTGCAGGATTCCCTCTCCATCTCCAAATTAAAATAATTTGCAAGCAGAGACTGCGTCATTAATGGGGGTCCAGAAGTCATTCAAATGGATTGCCCTGAACCTATAAGGCCTTTAATTATTTACAAGGAGGCAGTTTGAATCTATTATGCCAGAACTATTTCAATATTTTTTAATATTATTTAAGTTCTGTGGCCTGAAAGAAAGAGCTTCCATGGCAAAGCAGCCTTATACCAGGTCTACCTGACTTTTCTGACTGCAGAGTTAGCAACCTTTTTAAAACTAAACCCTTCTTCCGCTACCTGAAGTAATTTTCTTTTGACTAGTATTAAGAGAGCAGATTGCTTCCTCTGCTTCTCTTGTGTATTAAACTGTTTATAGTGTGGCCACCTTTAGTCTGAAAAGCCGTTTACTTAAATTCTGATGGCTCAAGGGGTGAAAAATGCCTCCACTCTGTGTCAATCCCACCAGGATTACCTGTCAGAGTTAGGTGAGACAAAAGGCATACATGGCAAAACCCCAAACCATGCAAGCCTAATTTTACCAGGTGGGAACAGCACTAGGAAACCCCGGTGAAGGGGAATAAATAAAACTCTAAGGAACTACTTGTGCTGCAGTTTTGCTCTCCTCAAAGCAGGAACAAAAATCCTACATATCCCCCCTCAGAAACATTAGTGAGGATTATTTACTTGTGCATCACTCTGAAAGCATCGACTGCTACATCAGCCTGGCAAACACCAACAGACCTGATTCCACTCATGCTACCCTTGAAACTAGCCCCAGGACAGCACCAGGAAAGCTGTAATGCTGCAATTGCCATGAGTGGAAGCCACAGAGGATGACAAGGGTTGATTCAGTTGCTCTGAGCAAAGATGTCTCAGTTTTTATCACAGTACCAAACTGCACATCTTTAGCACCTACCTAAGATGCGCTACAAGATGCTACCATGCTAGGAAATGCAATGTTATGATGGTTAGGATGAGAACTAGGAGAGAAATGCTCTAATACCTAATGATAAAATGCCTCCATGCATTAAAAACACATCCAAAAAAAAACCAAATCAAAAAAGAAAATGAAAAAGAAAAGAAGCTGATTCTGTATCAGTAAGTCTAAACCTACCAGCTACACAACTGAAGCTGTCCCTGATGCCCTGCAAAGACTTCTGACCAAAATGTGGTATAACTTAAGAGAGGGTTTATACTTCATATGTAACCCAAGTACTGCACAGACCAAATAAAAAGTCCCCTTGCTGATAACATGGAGTTTTAAAAGTATGTTGTTTACTTAAGCAGCCAGGGAAAGATAAAACAACAAAAACATGATGTGCCCTCAGTTCTGGTACTTGGCACAGAGAGTCTGACGTGCTTCAAATATTCTGTCTCTAGACTACACAAATATCTGCTGATAGTGTGCAGAGAACTAACCACAGAATAGAGCCTAACTAAACACAGCACTAAAGTCTTTGGCTAGAGTGAGAACTAAGCCTCCTGACAGAGGGAAGTAGCTACTCAGCTCTTCTGGACCGAACTCTTCTTCTTTTAAGTTTTAAGAAACTGCTGCTTTCCAAGCTTGTTTAACATACGTACTGGTACTGAAATCTAAGATCCCCACACCCCGTACTACCATGTAAGAAATAGGACAATATGCAACCTATTGAAGACATTTCTGGTGCCTTATCTGGTATATTGAAACACACCGCCACCCTCGATCTGTGTTTTCCTCGACACTAAGCACAAACAAGACTGCGTGCATACACGAAATATGATGGATGGCTGATCTACATTCTAAATGAGATGGAGCACATGGGACTGGCATGATTAAGAGGGGGAAATGTGGGAGAGGAATCACTACACACAGAGTGTGGTTTGGGTTGAAATACCTACCATCATAATATTCCAAATTCAAAGACTGCTTGTATCAGAACAAAGAAACAACAAATTTAACCAAATGAGATCATATAAGGAAAAAGGAAGAGAAAAGAACTACTCGGTATCCCTCCACCAAGAAAGAAGTACACACTGAGTTACACATGGAATTAAACTCCAGTAGAACATGGGCTGCCGAAATTTGGGCTCTCTGATGTCTTTCATCTCCTTTTAATGCTGGAAACTGTGTTACTAAAGTTGTAATTAGTTTTGTTTAGAGCTCAGACGTTTACAGCTCACTTGCTGGGATAAAATTTAGGAAAAAATGTATTTTTTGAAATGAGAAAAAACCCCCATCAGATAATTTTAAAAAATGGTATCTACATAAACCCTACTGAGGCAAAGAAGCCTGCAGGTAGCTATTTAATTTTGCAGATAATACCAAAAATTGAATACAATATAAGCTGTAAACACTGGCTTTCACATCTCTAATCATGAGAAAACCACTAGTGCTGCAGATCTCAAAACATTTTTTAAAAGCCTTTGAAGGCAGTGAACATAAGCTCACAATGAAAGACAAAATATAAATGTCCAGTGAAACATTATATTGCTGACAATCTGGGAAAAAAAAAAAAAAGCCAAAATATTGCCAGCTTAAAGGACTTAAAAGTTTTCTTGTTCCCAGTTCTACCACCAGGGAGAGGTTATTGATAAAGAAAGAGAGAAAATGGCATTAAATTAGCAAGAAATTTCAAAGATTATTAGCAATTGATGCTGTGGGAAAGAGAAAGGTGGGGAGTGGGGGGAAAAAAAGATTAAAAAAATAAAATCACACAAATGCACTAAGAGGACAGATTGCTTTTATTTCCCCAAAGGCCTAATGGGTAGTATTATACCTGCATGGTTTGCACCATAAACTCTGTCGGTCAAGCCCGAACAATGCCCGACACTTCTTTGGAGTATTTGCATCTGTTAGCATAAGGTAAACACAAAAAATACAACACAATGGTGGATAGAGCTCATTTGGTCTGCGTCATCTTAGCTACAGCTACGTTTAGCTTTCAATCACCTCCGTTTTATTTGGTAATCTCCCCTCGTACCAAGGGCAGGAAAGAAAACAGGACTTTCACAATGAGCCAAAGGAACACCAAAAAAAAGTTGCTGACACAGCCATGCGCCTGTCTGGTGTCAGTATCGCACTCAACGCCGTGTTATCAAGGGCCTTGGGAGAGGTTTTCCTTGGGTGGAGGCTTGGAAGGCAGGAGTATGGTTGAGCCACAGGTCAGATGGGCTAAAGGTTGATGCTGTTTTACAGTGGGTTTTTGGCTAGCAGCAGCAAAGAGGAAGGCAAAAAAACCAAACCCAAAAACCAATCAACAAAGAAAAAAAAAAAAAAGCAAAACCCTTTCAGAGAGACGATTACTGATGGCAGTGTCCCACTCCCTTGTGTCTTCTAGATCACAACACAGAGCTACAAAGCAACAAGGCAGGAAAAAAAAGGGGAAAGTACCAAATAAACCAGCTGCAAATCAGCCATAGCGAGTCTGGGAAAACTATACACACCTGCAGGGGCCGCACCAGTTATTCTGTTGATCAAGGCCAAAGCGCGCTCGGCATTTCTTAGGAGCGCTCAGGTCTGAATGAGTTCAAGAGAAGCGAGCAGAAAAGGGAGAGAGGAAAAAAAGAAAAGGGGAGAGGGGAGGAGAGAGAGAGAGAGAGAGAGAGAGGGGAAAAGAGAAAAGGGGAGAAAAAAAGAGAAAGATAAAAATAAGGAAAAAATAAAAATAAAAAAGGGAATAAAAATCAATGTCCTCGTTATTAATTGCAAATATTGACTTTTGATTTAAAAGTTTAAATAAAAGTGATAATCACATCTTTATTCAACTCTTGAGATTAGCTGTTGCAATTAAAGCTGCAGTATCCCTTTATAAAGGACTGTTTCTTTCCCTTTTAAGAGATCAGGTAGAGGAATGTCATTGTGGCTGGTCTAGTGGGATGTTTCAGGCAAGATTTACTTGGGTTGAGTTTTTTTTATTCTCTTTTTTTTTTTTTTAAAGAGGGGGGGGAAAGGAAGAAAAGAAGCTGAGTATGAAAGTTAGACCCTGAACATGCTTTTTTCTTCAACTCAGACAAAATAAGAGGAAAAAAAAAAGAAAGAAAAAAAAAAAAGGAAATTGTACCTCCTGGGATAATGCAGCTTTTGGAATAACATTCAATTTATCTGGTTTTATTAATTTGTATTTAAAAGAATGGATAAGAATAAGCAGATTGCGGAATGAGTATGTTAGTATCAGCCAGAAAATAAAACGTAAAGCATGGCAAGGTGCTGAGTTAGTATAGCTAGTGAATAGCAATGAATAGGCTTGAGCAGAAAGGCGAAAAAAATCCAAAACTAAAATAATAATAAAAAATGCGTATGCATGCTAATGTGAGAAGACTTAGTGGGAGCCATGAAAAATGCCATTAGATTAAGGAGGTTCATTGCTGACTTGCTTCCATTCTTTATCAGTCTCTTTAAAGAAATACTGCATATTCAATTTGCACAGTTAGTACAACTCTTGCGTTATTTTTACTGTATTATTGTTTTAATAGCAATTGTTACAAAAACAAAAAACAAAATTAAAAAATACTATCAAACATAAATAGATATAAAGATATATAGATAATAAATACTATCAAAACGTGTGGATGGTATTTTTTTCTTAATGTCATAAGTGTTTAATGTTAAAATCTGTAATGGCAGGAAAAAATTAAAAAGCAGTTTATAAACTATTTTAAATGACTCAAAATGACGTTAGCACCTGTAATCGGAGGAAGTGAAAGGCAAGGATTTAGGAAACATTCGCTGTGTTCTGAAAAAAAAGAACAAATTATACAAAGGCTTCAAAAAAACTAAGTTAGGGCTTCTTCAAAATTGACTATGAGATTGCCTATGCAGTATTTCTAATTTCCTATACAGAACGGCAAACCTCCTTAATTTAAAATGGGTGCAATTTACCACTGTAAGGCATGCATCAGAACATACAGGTACAGCCCAAATTAATACCAAACACACACATACATACACACACACACATACACGCACAAAATAAGCAGACAACTTTATAAATGATGGCACAGGCATTACAACTATGGCTCTGCAGTTAAAACTACTATGTACAAATTCAGCTAATGTCACACGAGGCTCTCACATGCAATGGCTTGGGTTACTAGTTTCAAAAGGGCAGTAATGCATAAATAATTGGAGTGCATTTAAAAAAAAAAAGCTGTCTAGTATAGGGACTGGCTCCCCTGAGGCCAGGAGACCCGCACCCACCTCCCCCGCACCTAGAAGGGTCACTCCAGGATTGCCACACTTCCACTAAGCAAAAGATTTAGACTTATTTTTACTTACCATTGGTCTCTCCTGGCTGCTTATCCCTTTTCCTCTTCTTCTTCTTTCCCTGCAGAAAACATGCACAAAGGAGAAGGATTAAAAAAAGCCCAAAGCAAGTGTCCTTGAAAGACAGCAGCGAGCAATGAGGCTGCGGCTGGTGCAGGAAGTTCCCCAGGGAGGACACTGAAGTGTGGCACTGGCTCACCCTCAGTGGGACCCCAAGGAGATGCTGCATCCTGGGATTGGCTCTGCCTGCCTACCCTGTGACTTTTTGGACAGCCTCACTGCAGTCCCGCCAATGCAGCTGGGGAGAGGGCAGAATGACTTTCAAGATGCTACTTTTGAGCCAAGATCATAAGGAAAACAAAAACATTTAACATGTGTATGCTCCTGCATCTGCAAGTTTCAGAAACATTTGTGGTCATGTTTTGGTGAGGCAGTGAGGGGAAGAAGAGGGAGATTGAAGAGGGGAATGTGCATGAGTGGTGCCAGATACATGCCCCACATGTTTCTCAACACCAAAATCCAACTATTAAAGCAGATAAGGAAGCCAGAGAAATGAGAAAATCCTAATCTGCAGGTTTGTAAGTGCACTGACAACCTAGAAAGCAAAGACCGGACAAGAAAATCCAGACATAGCCAAGAACCTTCCCACATTTTGCTCTATCACCAGGAAAATATCCAGCAATATTTTGCTACACTGTGTCTCTTTCCCAAACACTGTACCACAAGATGATGCATGCTGCAGTTTTTGACTGGAGGGATAAAACCCCTTTCTTGGTTTCCCTCCAGCAGTGTGGGAGAGGACAATTGGGAGCCCAACTTCTGTGGAAATCCAGTGATTGCTTTCCAATAGAAAAGTTATAAACTAAGAAGCACAGCTTAAAAGAGAAAAGCTATTTTTCCCAAGAACACTCTTCTAACACTGAGGGGTACAGGGTTTGCAGAACAGTACGAGGCCAGTGTAGGCAACAGGGTGACTTCGTTTTCACAGTTCCCCAGATACTGAAAGCAATTACTTTTGGGGCAGCAATGCCAACTGTGAACAGCTCAAGGGATCTTGACTTTGGAAGACACGGTAGTAAGAAGAGTTGGTGACAAGATCATAGACCAGCAGTCCCTTGCAGTCAAGGGGCAACAAGCATGTCTTGGAATAAGGAATCTCACAGCACTTGTCAAGGAATAATAGATGTATCTGTGGGAAAGAGAGGTTCTTCCACATGGTAGGAGGTTCTCAGAAGGTTGGTCTGGCTCCCAGCTACACAGTTAAGATGAGTGTGTGCCATATCCACTATAACGTTTGGGACACTTCTGAGATAGGTTGTATTAGCAAAATGTATTAGCAAAATGTATTAGCAAAATGTATTAGCAAAAAGTTTCCCCATCATGAATGCAGGATATTGATTTGTTGTTGCTCTGTTTTTCCTCTCCAAAAATGGCCTTGTGGCATGGGGCTTCTATATGCATTCCTGCTTGCTTTCTCAGGGCTGAAAACTCCCATCATGCTGTCCAGGCTGCTCCAGGTTTTTCCTTCTGGAGATGGAAAAAGTTGTGTGTACCACCCATTTTAAAGGATTTTGAACCATGAGCACATCATCTTGTAGTCTTGATGCTGCTGACAAATCTCCGACTTCTGAGGTCATTTCTTGAGATATGGAAAGTAGTCAATTGCTACAACAGCCATCAGCCTAACTTGGCAGGCAGACAAGACAGAAGAATATTGCTCCTAAAGCTCCTTGAGAATAGAAGAGGGGAAAACATGATATCTTGAAATCCATGTATCACAAAGATACAAGAGGCTCAGACTCTGCTCCATCTATATTGATCCAGATTGACAGCAGCTCTGAGAAAGTCAGTGGATTTTTTTCCACTTTCAACAATGTAACCAAAATCAAACAATTTCCTCAGGATCATAAGTCTGATTTTTATTTAATCTCAGGGAGGAAACTTCCATAATTTAACAGACTGCATCTGTGGCAAATTCACTTAATTTCTGCAGTACCTTTGGGAATTCAAGGGCTATTTCAATTTGAGACCTTATAACTTCTTCACATAAGGGCCAGCCAGACCAGAGGTGAAGAGCCATCTGCCCTTCACAACCTCTTCAAGCCAGGTTTTAAAGTACTGTAATACCTTCAGGGAGCAATCTGTTATTACAGATGATAAACAGGAATGTCAGCCAGCGACCAGGAATTTCTCATTCTTTTTCAACACAAGCTCTGAAAACTGTTCCTAACACAGAACTGACAGAGGTCCCACTAACTTCTTCTATATCCTTTTCAAAGGAAACAGGGAGAAGAATCACCCAGCTTGCTTGTTCAATTTCTGTGCAACAAGAAGATACTTGACTATGTAGCTAAATTAAAATAGGGACTAACAGAAAAAACTATGGCAGGAGTTTTTCAAGTGTTCTGCAGAAGACACCCTCTTGACTTTGCCTCAGATTGTCTTCCTAAGACTCAAGCAGATTGTAACATTTTTTGTTACTGTACCATACAAATTTCCAGGATGCAAGTAAATACAGATGTAAATGCTTGCTAACCATTTTGGCAGCTCCACCTACAGTGCCAAACCAACATGGGTTTTGACAGGACTGCAGAGTTCCTTGGTACTAATTTTCTAGAGGTGACTAGACCCTTACATACTTCTGAGTCCAACACTCACCACCACTTAATATCTTGTATTAGATCTCAGGAAGAGCAAATGTACTTTGTGACACCAACAAGCCACAAGGGATTTTCCTGAATCCTCTTCTCTTACTTAAGTGCACGCTGAAAACTGCATTTCCTGTATGTGTTGCTCCTGTTTCTGAAGACTTGGGCTACAGCTGGCCTCACCTTTGAGCCAGTTGTGAGGTGCCTAACAATTTAACCACCTCAAGGAGCCCAAAGGGGAGCACCTGCTTGACAAGTGATAGGCTCAAGACCCTGCAAACTGCTGAGGGAGCTGGGAAACTCGCAGAGCTGTGAATGGACCAGGAGAGGAGACATAAATAAATCCTGCGGATGATGCAAAGGTACCATTCTCTCCTCAGGCAGGAAGGTTCCCCCTGAAGGTCACTTGGGGGTACAGCATCAAGCCACTGAGAACGCACCGGCTTTCTCATCCTGTCCTTTTTAGCTGAGAAGAAAGGGTTTCTCGGTGCTCACATGGTGAGGACAAAAGTAAAAGGTCCTAAACTCTAAGGCTTTGTACAAGCCCATCTGTCAGCGGCACAGTCACTGCGCAGAATGAGCATCCTCGAAACCTCAGTGGAGCCTACACTCCCTTTTGAACACCCAAGATGATGATACTGTGGAGTGATAAGAAACTACCTCAAGCCTGACAGCCTCAGGCCAGACTGTGCTGAAAAGGAAGGGAAAATGTGTCGAGCAGGAGCTGTGCCTCACTGGGTTTAACGAGGTCTCCTCTGAGGAGCACAGAATCAAGAATGTTCTGAACTGGAAGGGACCCACAAGGACAATGGGGCATGCAGAGCAACACCTGCAATGGCTGAGGAAGAAGCAAGGCTGAGCCCAGTAGAATGAAAAGATGATGAAGAAAACAGCAAGATTTGAAAAATTCTTCTTAAGTACTTATTGCTAAATAAGTGAGCATGTGCTTTCTCCTCCACTGAAATGGCAGAAGAGTGGAGAGAGCTGCTGCTGCTTCAGGATTTGGCGCAGACTCTGAACTGGCTTCTTCCCACTCATGCATGTAGAAGTGCAATTCTCAGAGGCAAATACTGCCATATACAGCAAAATAGGATATTTATGGTAAAACAGGCAGTGATGAGGATAGGAATGGAAGAGAGAGACTTCAACAAAACCAAAACATGTAACCCTATACATAGCTGACCAAACAGCTGTTGGTCCCCAAAGCCACAGGGAATTCTGAAGGGTTTATTCCAGAGTTAGAGACCTTGAAGTTTTAGGTGATTTTTATTTAACTTGTAAAAAAAAAAAATCAAGATGTTGTTATAATCCTATTAACAGGGGCTTAGAGTTCCCATCAAGCCACAAATCTGTCATAAATTCAAGCCAGAATTTCTGGGCTTAGGCGTGCAAACACTTATTGCCATCTGCACTCCTTGCCCCTCATGGAAGGAGCTATATAGTACTAGTAAGTGGTTACAAAGCTGGCCTTAAATTCTACCACTTTTAGCTACAAAACAGGCTTTCTGAAAGGAGAGAGAGGAATTAATATTAAAAACAACCCATGAATTGACCACGAATTCCAATACATTTATTAAAAAATGAGGAGTGGAGGGGAAAAAAAGATAACATAAGCATAAAAAAGCAAAGCATAATCAAAATATGCAACAGCAGAGCATGGAATAATTCATTTAACCCTACTTGAGAGTAAGACTTTCAAATAAGTCATGCTTTTGGTTTTGCCAGTCCTTCTCTGAAGCTAGGATAAATCATTCTTCCACTTTCCACTATACTCTCACACAGATAAGCACAAGACACTAATTATTCATCTCCTTCTGTTGAAAAGAGAGTAGCCATACTAGGGGAATTTTTAATTTTGCTTTAAAGAATGAAATTTAAAATAACCAGCAAGCCAAACCGCATTTCCAGTTTTACCAGCAGCTGAAAGCAAGACACCGTTGACAGAGCTCTTCTGTCATGCCCCAAGTCTAACCCTTTACTAGTCCCAGTCAGGAAGTCTTTTCCAAGTTGTCAGCTGAAAATTATCCCCAGTAGTTCTAGTATCACAAGGCAAAGTGAATGTTGTTACCAGACTGGGTTCCAGGTTTCCAAGTAGTGCCTGTGTGCAATGTGTGGTCGTTGTTCAGTAGGTCACCTACACATTTCTACAAGCTCTACTACTAAAAAAATTTCCACCTGCATAGAAACCTACATAGTTATCCCGTGCAGACCAGCCCGGGTACAGCTGCATGTGAAGCTGTCGCTCCTTTCTTGCTAGTTCATAGTATTTAGCTTGTTCTTCTCTGGATAACGCGTGCCACTGTGGTGAGAAGAGAGAAAAAGACAAAACAAAAAGCACCAGTGGTTGGAGGTTTTTTAAGCACATTAGCAGCAAAGTATATTATTTTTATACACAAATACAGTTGCATTTTATTTATTTATTTGTAACTCCAGATTATAACTCTCGTTATCTCAACAGAGCCACAACTAATCATTTATATTCACTCAGCTCCTTTGTCTCCTTGCCCTTCCCCACTGGCACTCCCCCTCTTCTAGCTCTCATAGGTGCTGATACTGACACTGTACTCAAAGGCTTTTTCATTTCTCATTGATTCTTACACCTATTTTAGGACAAAATAAAAATCCAAGATTTTTTCATCTACAGGTCATGGTAATAGCACTGAAATAATGCTGCTATTAATTAACTCCTCCTCTTCCCCATGAATGACCTCACTGGCCAGGACTGTCTGTGAAAACTACACATCAAACCAAGGCCTTTGGTTTAGTAATTTCCCTAGCAATTATCCAAGTAGAAGGAGAACACAGGGTTTCAGAAGGTATGAATCCTACTGAGTTTCAATCCCTGCTTGTGCTTCTCCCTTGTTACCTACCCTTCGACCGAGGATTTGGTTGATGGCTGCGCTCTCTTTCAATGTGCATTCTGCTACAACTTTTGCTCTCATTTCCTTCATATACAACATAAATGCATTTAGAGGTTTCTTTATGTGTGGCTTCTTTTTCTCTTCTTCTTTTTTGGAGTCCTGATGTTTTCTGAAGGGTAAAGATACAACAGAGAGAGACCTCACAGTGAGAACCCTTGTGAATTTATTACATTAATCCCCTCAATCTCTCTAGCATTAATCCTCAGAAATCTCTAGGAAGAGGACCAGAAGGTTCTCAAGAGCCTTCACCCTGGCTGTGGTATGAGAATAGTTCTAAGAGAATTAGAAGTTCTAAGAGTATTAGAAGAGAATGCATCTCATACTTATCTAATATCACCAAGTTATCCCCTCAGCCCCTACAAGAACCTTGGAAGGACATGGACATCCAGAAAAATGGGTTCAGAAGGAGGGCTTATGAGCATGGTGGTAGAGGAAATAATTACACCCCATCACCAGTGGGCACCAAAATGCTGCCTTTGTTCATCACCTGTGAAATGAAAGGTAAGACACACCAGAAGCACCAGGGGCAGAGATAGACCACAGCTCTCCTTGGTTCAAAACTGAACTTGAATCAACTCTCTGCAGCTTTAAACAAGCCATTTCTACTCTAATTTATTGTCTCCTGTGGTGTATCTAATACCTCAAGGCTTCATACTGGGCACTGAGTAATGGAGAAACTAGTCAAGAAACTTGAATCTTGATAAGAAAATTCCACTTCATTGTGAAATTAATAACTATGTGCCTATGCCACAGAATGACTCTGAAAGACTGCTACCATCATTTTGACACCCTTTGGCAGCTACGCCATGTTCAAATCAGTAATATCAGAAGAGAAAAGCAATTAAAAAGTATTTCACAGCAAACACATTATCACAAACTCAAGCCTTTTTATAAGCCACACATGCACAGGTGATTATTTATCGAGTACTCTAAAAAGAAGACATGGAAGCAACAACTTACGAGCTGTGGAGTGAGCCGACGTCGCTCTGGGAAGATTCCTGTTTGACTGTTGGTGTGACTATGGCCGGATGAGGAATTCCAGTTGTATGTAAACTATGGTGTGGCGGGACCATGTGTGGAGGAAACCTAGAGGAGAGAAAGCTGTGTAAATCGTCAGAATAAAAATGAATGAATGGGGAGGGATGTGTACACACATTAAAAAAAAAAAACACCCTGCATATAACAAGCACATGACAGCTAGACAAAGCATATGAAAGCTGGCAGCATTAATTAGCAATAAATTAAACATAATGACTCTTCTAATGTCATTAAAGCCAATCTTCCCCTTCATTATCATTACTGACATGAGACATCATGATTTTTAACATCTTTAACAAAAGGCAAATACAACTGGATGAACATGTATGAAGGTGGAATTTCAGCGACCCGCCACAAAATCCACCAGTCCATTTCTTTGTTAAGAAATTATCTGTGGCAGCCAAGGAATCAATTTTCATAGTTTTGAATCACGTTATGAATTTAGGATGACATCTTTTATTGTATATTGACAGCAATATAAAATATTAATGCCAACACATTTTAGATGCATTTTTGATAATACTTATAGATGCCTCATTAGCTGCATTTTCTTGATGGAGCATTAGATGCATTATTTGTGTCTAATAAATCTCTAAGCCACATTACTTTAACAGAAGGTGGAAAGATTGTGGAATTAAGTCAATTTTGATCCATTAAAGTAACCTAGAAAAGCTTAAATTCGTGCAAAATAACAGTCTGGCCTTTCTAAAATGTTGTCAGCTTTATGATTTATGGTCATATACATAGACAGGTCCCAGTCCTGCAATTGGATTCAGAGGGATGTGCAATCCTTCTGCATGAATCTAATTGCCCAGTCAGGGTCACAGCACAAACATGGTACAATCATACAGACTTTTTACATTTTAACCAAAATGAACAAACTACTCAAAAGCAGGATTGACTTATACTATTATTTCTCAACAGTCTCAGAAGGATTTTTGCAGTGAGTAAGGAAAGCAGACTATGACTAACTGTCTTTCCCTAGGAAACTCTCAACAGACAACAGGTTTTCAGTGAATAGGATCTAGCCTAAAATTATGTTTTAGGAATAACTTTCCCCAAAATGTCAAAGCTAAAGTGATCTGGGAAATGACAAGGGTTTTTCTCACTGCAAATCCCTACTCTAACCCCAGATTTAGAACCATCAGCTCCAAGTAAAATAACCCAAGAATATGGAACATGCAATGGGAGAATTAATTATTTCTTCTATAATCAATATACAATGACTTTTTTCTATGAAACTGGATTTAAAATGGGGTGATATACCATGGGCAAGAAGGCTGTCTATAAGTATCAGAAATATAATGGGATTTCTTTCCCGCCCTGCCCCCCTTCCCCCTAAATTCTAATTCTGAGCTTAACACAATCCCCCTGCAATTGCCTAGACATTCCCCACACTCACAAGATGACACAGAAGTACTTTCATGAACAAGAGGTACTGTCCACTATGAGCTCTGAGGATCTTTGTTTATCAGCTGGTAGTACTCAGGGTAAGTAGACAGAAGTATTTTGTCTTTGAAGGCAGTAGTGGGAAGAGCAAGCACTGACAGGGAGAATGTGAAATTGTTGAAGTTGTAGCAAATTGCAGTTTCCTCACAAACAAAGGAATGAAGAGAAGGAAAAGAGGAGGGTGAGATGGCAAGGGAAGAGGAGGTCATTCCTACTTCTGGCAAAGACTCAGGGGCACAAATCTTCAGTGGATTGTCCAAGTGCCTTCCCATTCTCTGACAAAAGTAGCTGAGACAGGAAGACACATTTGAGGATATACTTTGGTTTGCGGTAGGTCAGAACAGAAGACAATGTTGAGGCTGCAAATGAGAGTGGCATCTTTGTTCCAGTTCTGTCACAGAACTGCTTCACCATCAGCAAGACACATACTGAGTTTCTGTATAATTTTTTTCTGTTCTCTCTCTATTTCCATGTGTATATATTTGCATTGAACATATTTAAACTTTGTTTGCACAGTGCCTGGGGCCTTCAGCCACAGTACAATGCAAACAGTAAAAATTGACATTAAGAGATTATTTTTAAAAAATAGTAACTTACAAAAAAACTGACCTTGCTGAAAATAGTATAAGTATAGTGATAAAAAGTTGACACACATTCTTTCAAATGACTGTCTGTCCTAGGCAAGACCCAGCATTTGAGAAAGGACTATGCTACTGGGCCAGTGACAAGGGGACCATAAAGAATGAAGATGGAGATGAAAAGTCTTTCTTCACAGAGTGGGCAGGAAGAGCTGCATTTGTCTGACATGAGGGCTTAGTGGGAAGTGTAGTGGGCATATACCAGTGAGAAAAAAGAGTTGAAGGCAGTAGCACAAGGGTATGAGAATCACAGAATCACAGAATATTCTGAGTTGGAAGGGACCCACAAGGATTATCGAGTTCAGCTCTTAAACAGCACCACTGCCTCCCTGGCGGGAATGGACCTGAGTAAGATTAGACTCATCACTGGAGAAGGACTTCCAAGTATCACAAAAGGCTGATTACAGCTGAAGTTAATGGGGACAAAAGATGGTGCTTGTAAAGCTTCTGCAGAGGATCCTGTGATGAGGTCATGCTAACTGGGTCATAGACTTGCTTGTCAAGTGAGCACCTGGTCAAAAACTAAAAAACACTGCAAAATGAACTCTGCCTACATGGTGGGCTGTTGTATGGCCAGGATGTTCAAAAGAAACAAATTAAAAAAAAAAACCCCGATAGTTATTTTATTTCTTTCTGATGAAGATTTAAGTAACTTCAGTTAATGAAAAATTGAGGAAGCCAAAGAAAATCTACAAACAAAGTGGCTGCCCCTCATAATTATGGGGGGAAATGTACTCCCAATTACTGTTTAGGAGAAAGAGAATGAGTATTTACACATTGGAGAGTGACCAGATGGAGAGGAAGGACAGTAGAGGAGAAGAAACCTATATGTACATATTGTGTGGAAGCCTGAAAGATGGCGAAGCCTCCACTGACCTCAACTGGGATATTTTACTCACTGAGCTCTGAACTCCAGAGAGAGCAGCCTACAACAGGCAGCTGCAGCTCAATAGTTATTTTCAGGGTTGCAGTTTCCATGACTAGTGGTATGTCCACTACCAATGATCATTCACTTTTTCATACTAAATCGCTCCAAGACACAAGGCTGCCTATTGGACTTAGACACGCCTTCCTACATTTGAGGCTATAAAAACATGCTCCAGAACCCTAAGTTGCTCTCAAAATCCCATGGAATTCAGCGCTCTGGGGAAGGGTTCAGCCCAAAGTCTGAGCACCTGCTTATTTCCATGTAGATATCCACTCACATGGCAATACAAGCAGGGGAAGAGTGTTAATTTTTAAGTTCCTGGCTACACTCCAACTTCAGTAATTACATTCAGCAAAAGTGAATTTCCCTTGAAATTTCAATTACAGAAGGTATTTTCCACTGCCACCACTTAAGTGCTGTGCAGTGTTTGTCTGGTGTAATTCTGCTAAATTATTTCCTGATTTCCTCTCACAGCAGTTGTTTTTTCATAGTAGATCCACTGTTTGCTCATCAGTCAGTTAACCCTGTCTCATTTGACCTTAAAGGCGTATTACAGAAGAGTAATGAAGGATCAAGAGGTATTACAAGCATGCTGCATGCATACAAAGCGAGTGGGGAGATGCTACAAGCAACAATGAAGAGTTGTAAATGGTTAAAACAACCTGAAGACACTACCTTAATAGTCTAAACCATTTATGAAAAATCACTATTAGTCACCCATTCACCTTTTATAAACTATTCATAAGCACGCTCTAACTAATGAACTGTAATTACTAAGCTTAGGGAACATCCCAAGATCTATACCATACCGCAGGCAAAGATGGGAACTACTTTTAAAAGAAGGCTTTGGAAAACCGTGGATTGAGGGGTGAGGTTGGGGTCTGCCCTGGCTTCAATGTTTGGGCAGAGCCAGCACAGCAAAGCCAAGGCTTGTACCAGGGCCCTGCAGGGCTGTTGCCTGGAGGCAACACGAGTAACATGTTTGCAGGCAACCATGGGCATCCCTGGGCATGCCAGCCCCATCTCCCAACTCCAGTGGCTACTTGGGGCCAGGGCTGTCCCACGGCTAGGCTCGAGCACTCCAGCTGATACTGCGAGCATGAGAAAACATGCATATCAGAGCACGGTTTGCCCAGAGGGTGTTCCCATCTATGAGAAACCAGAAAAGAAGTTTCTGGGCTGAAACAAAGGGTAAACATCTTAAATCTATTCATCACTCTGCATGTGTGCCTGAGCATGTGCGGGCTTATGTCAGAGACAAAAAGAAAGGCTCTGTGTGTATATACACACTCCTCACCTTCGCCTAAGACATTCACCATATTTTTTCTCTAGACAAGTATTCCATGAATTGCAATAAACACCCTAAAAATTCTAAGCAGCTCATTATACGCCACTGTCTCCTTTTATGGCTCCAAGCCAGAATATAATGATGAGTCTTAACTTGTTAAGGACAACTAATTTTTTGTTCCTGGCTGTCTCAGGGGCTTCTCTCTTACTCACTCTCACTTTACTTCACTGTTGACATGTTTCTGTTAACTGGATGTCATCTGCCTGCCTTGATTTTATGCACAAGCAGTGGGATGCATTTTTCTGTGCAACAATTCTGCTTTGAGTTGCATTAGATTTGTCATTATTCTCTCATTTTCCCCTTGCACTTGTAACATTTCATCTATTCCTGCCTTATTTTTTGAGCCACGGTGCACCCACATTATGGTTTATACATGATCTTGCTCCCTTTGAAGCCGGCAGATTTCAGAGCCAGCCCTCGTCAGGAGAAGTGCCTGCTACCAATTTAGCAGGCTGAGGGCCCCGAGCTCCAACAACTCAATCTAAAGGGGGTCACAGGGTGGCACAAGCGAGTGTCAGCAAGTGCTGTTTAATTGCCAATCTAGGCTTCTCCATGGTGTTTAAAGTATAATGACCCATCACTTAATTCTGAGAAGTCCTGGCCCTGCTGCTGAATGGAATGAATATCAAAGGATGTGCTAGAACAGGGCAAGGAGCCTACATTTCCTATAACTGCCATAAGTATAATAGACCTCTACTTCTGTCGTCCCATTACCACAATAATGTATTTAATTTGCTGTGTACTCTTTTTAACTAGATACCTTTCATAAAGTCTATCTTGGGAATATAGCCCCCCCCC